>BSYO01000006.1:12027931-12366483 GCA_033239525.1 Nepenthes gracilis
GGATGCCAAGTTCGTATGGACCAATGATTGTGAAGGAGAACCGGGCTTTAAAGAGCGGTTAACTTCTGCTCCAGTCACCATTCAAACGGATCCTGGAGGACTAATGGTATACTGCATGACGCCTGAAGATTGATTGGTGTGTTCTAATGCAACACGGTAGAGTAATTGCTAATGGTCATGACGCTGAAGGACCATGAAAGGAATTACCCAACCCACGATCTAGAATTGACCGCAAATGGTGTTTGCATTGAAAATCTGAGGCATTACTTATATGGTGAAAGATTCTTGGTCTACTCGATCACAAGAGTCTAAAGTATTTGTTCTCTCCCGAATGAACTAAACATGAGACAGCGGCGTTGGATTGAATTTGAAGGATTGGCTGCGAAAACCGATACGCAGAGAAAGGCCAACGTGGTTGCCGACGTTGTTAAGTAGGCAGCCCGGTTGCTAGCTAGAATGCAAATTCAGCGGGTTTGAGATCCGGATTGTTTCGCGAACTATGATGTCCAACGCTATGTGCATGGGAATCGGATGATTTGGCACATCTACAAGTTCAGTGCTAATTGTGTAATGAAGTAAAGGGGTGTCAAACGAAGATTCTTTCTAGTAAAGATCATGAGCGAAATGGATAAAGAATCTCAAGTGATTTTTTTGATTTGCGGATGGAGCTTTGAGATTTAAAAATCGGTTATGTGTGCTAGGACAATCTTGAATTAAGGGAGAAAATTCTTAAGGAAGCCCATCGATCCTGCTATACGATCCACCGTGGAGCTTATAAGATGCATCAGATCTGAAGAAAACTTTTTGGTGTGGAGAAATAATAAGAGGACACCGCAGTTACGTGAAAAAGTGCCTTGTATGTGAAGGCAAGTAAAGGCTGAAAGAAAACTGCCATCCAGTTTATTACAACCAATGCTATTACATTTTGGAAATGGGAGGATATTGCCATGGATTTTGTGTGATCGGTTTACCAATGACACCAAAAGAAGCATGGGATGCTATTTGGGTGATTGTTGACGACTAACCAAGTTAGCCCACTTTTTTGCAATTCGGATAAATTATCCTCTTGATAAATTAGCCCAACCGCACGCGGTGACGAGATTGTCAGGACTTCATGGTATACCTGTCTCTATTGTATCCGATAGAGATCCTCGTTTTGTTCGATCTTCGGAAAAGTACAGATCGTGAATCGGGTAATCGAATTAAAATTTAAAATCGCTTTCATCCACAAACCGACGGTCACCTGAACGGACTATCCATTCTTGAGGATATGTTGAGGGCCTCGGTTTGGAAATAAAAAGGACTTGGATGATGTTTGGCTCTTGCGAGAATTTGCTTATAATAATAGCTATCAAGGCTAGCATTGGCATGGCTCCTTTGAAGCTTTGTATGGGAGAAAATGTAGATCACCGATTCACTTTGGGAAGAGCGTGATAACCAATTGGGCCGACATTATGAAGGAGATGGCTGAAGGATCAAAATAGTGCATGAGAATCTCCTCAGATAGCTCAAAGTAACCAAAGAGTTGTGCCGACGAAGAAGATCGGCATTAAAATTTCCGAGGAGGGTGATTTTGTGTTCTTAAAGGTGTCGCTGCAAGGGAAAGTTCAGATTTGGGGTCAAAGGAAAATCAAGCCTCGTTTTATTGGACCCTTTGCAATCTTGGAAAGGGTTGGAGAAGTGGCTTACCGATTAGCTTTTACCTCCGAGTTTGGCGGAAGTACATGATGTGTTTCATGTCCATGCTTCAAAGTATGTACATGATCCTACTCATGTAATTGAGTATGAGCCTCTTACGGTGGCCGAGTAAATTTATCCTATGAAGAAGAACAATGGAAATCTTGGATCGTAAAGAATGTAAATTACGCACCAAATCAATCTCTAATAAAAGTGCTTTGGAAGAATCATTCACTGCTGAGGCAACTTGGGAACGGAGATAGAGGAGATTCAAACATTCCCTCATTTGTTTCCTCGGGGTTAGTATATTTATTCTAAATTTCCGAGGTCAAATTTTATAAGTAGGGGGATATTGTAACAACCCAAATTTTGTAAAATCTAAAAAGGGTTAGTAATCGGAGTTCTGTCCTGGTAGCAGTTGACCAAAAAATTGTTAAAAGGGAGATCGGATGTCAAAGGGAAAATGTTTTCCCTTCATCCAAATCCGTCAACGCAAAGTCGACTGAAATGGTAAGGAAATCAGGACTTCCCTTGAAGTCCGTTATCCGGGGACATGTTGCTTTCATCAATTCCGGTCAACGCAATGTTGACTGGAAATTTGTCAGATGGAATGCGGGCGGATTGGGCCTTAGTAAATGAGCTCCGGATGTCGTGGAGGAAATCGCAGTGTAATTGTGAAAGCAGCCCGGATTCAAAATGCGCCCTAACACTCCGCTGAATTTACGAAATGCACTCCGGCATTTGATGAATCTCAAATTAGAAATGCCCTTCGCATTTAGACGTTCAAATTGCACGGTTCTTGGCCTTTGTTAGGGGATATGGGAAAGAGCAGCTTTAATGACTACATGATTCACAATGCATTTGGAAAATAAATTCGATGGGAAAGGTAAAAATTATTTATAAAGTATGGAAAGTAGGGAAAGATGATAAATGAGGGCCTCCAAAACCTAGGACTATAAATAAGAGCCTTAGGTCAAGAATAAGGCACCACTAGAAAACTCTCGTGAAGTAGAAGGCTGAAACTCTAAGGAAAAGTAGTGAAGAACTTCAGGCAAGATACTCACCCTATTTCTAAAATTCATGTTTATTTATGTTGCTATGAAAGTATATGATTTCTGTATCGAAGTATGCTTTTGATGACTGAAAGGCATGTTTAAAATGAAACTCTGTTATGCATAATGATGGAATTTATGCTGTTGATGATTTCCTGATAGATATTATGAATTTTGATGTTGATGACTTAAGAACTTATGATGATTTTCTATTCTGCTGAAATCATTTCTGGGTTTAAGAGCTCCGGTTTTTTATTAATGTTCTGTCTGTTATTATTTGATTTCGGCCTTGACAACCGAAGAGCTCCGGCTTTTCTGTGTTTAAGAAAATATTCTGTTCAGCTGGAAAAGAAAAACTCCGTCCAAAAGAACCTCGGCTTTAAATGTGCTCCGTCCTCTTTTAATGTAGTCCGATTTTGAAGAAAAATTCCTGTTGATATGAAGAACTCCGCCTTCTGTTTTGAAATAAACTTAGCCTTTGATTAAAAGAGGAGTCCGGCCTCTAATGAATTTTGTACTCCGTCCACTGTGAAAATGAACTCCGGCCTTAAAGGAATTTTGTGCTCCGAAAATGAACTCCGGCCTTTAATGAATTTTGTGCTCCGTCCCTCTGTTTTGAAATAAACTTCGGCTTATGAATTACGTATTTAGTGAATTTCGGATTTTATGCACTCCGTCCATCTTGAATAAAAACACTCCGTCCATTTTTAATAGAGCACCCCGTCCCTTAAAGCACTCTGGATTAAGAAAGAGAAGTGCACTCCGTCAATGAGGCACTCCGTCCCTTTAAGCACTCCGGATTGAGCACTCCGGATTTTACAGAAAAGCACTCCGGTATTCAGCACTCCGGATTTTAAAAGAAAAACACTACCGATTTTACAAAGAAAGGCCCTCCGGATTTCTGTAAAACAAAAGCACTCCGTCCGTTTAGAGCTCCGTCCAAGTCCTCCGTCTTTTAAAAGGAAAACGGCACTGGCCCCGATTAAAGAACTTCCGACTTTGGAGCATAATGTAATTATGCTCCGTCTTTCATAAATAAAGAACCCCGGCTTTGACTAAAGTAAATGAACTCGGTTTTGAAAGATGGGGCGAACTCGGTTTCAAAAGAAAACTAACTTCGGCTTTGACTAAAGGAAATGAACTCCTATTTCAAGAAATTAACTCCGCAATGAACTTGGCTTTCCATTTTAACTTCGGCTTACATATTAAGAAAGAGCTTCGAAAATTTAACTGATTTTTGCTTTGGAAGAATGAACTTCGGCTTTGATGATATGAACTTCAGGAAAGAACAAGAAAACATATGGATTATGGACAGCAAGTGGAACTCTTCCGACTTTTGAAATATGATATATGGCCAATAAAGAACACGAACCAAGAACCGAGTTTCCATTAAACTTGCTGTTAAAGATGGATGAAGGATATTGGAGTGACACTCGAGGATGCCTCCCGGGCCACGGAGGGGACCTTTTGGTGGCACAAGGACTATGGACTATGGCCTCGTATCTTTGGGTTAAAGGCATTACCTCCCGCCCGGGAGCATAATGAGGGGATACGGCTTTAGGTTGTGGGGCAGCACACAACCCGTCCTCGATGTTGTCCGCTCCCGTCCGGTCCCTAAAGATGATATGAATTCCGAATGATAAAGACAAGATGATAAGAACATGAACTAAAGAAGGAATGATATGATGATTATTATGTTATATTATGATCTATATTTCGATTATATGCTTGTGTTTTCTGCATGTGAGTATCCTGCTGGGCTTTGTAAGCTCACTCTTGTAAATTTTCAGATGACAAGCTTATGGAGGACGAAGTCGAGTAGAGTCATATGATTACGTTGGAGGAGCAGATCTTTTTGGAGTTTTGTTTATTTAGATTGAGGAAACTTGTAATTTTATTTCCCGCTTATGAATGTAGTTTGTTTCCGTGACATTTTGGGATTTATGAAATTACTAATCTTTAGAATGCATCTCAGGTTTGATGAAAAGAAAAGAAAAATTTTTATACTCATAATTTTATCATATGAATTAGTATTGTTGATGGCTTTTGATGATATTAAAAGTCGGGTCGTCACACTTTGTACACAAGATTACACATTTGGGTTCGATTTAACTTGTCACGAGGGTGGAAGTATGCAACTTCCCATTCATTTTCGGATTATCCACAACGGGAAGCTTTTAAGGCTTCCGGATGCCACGAACGGGTCAAATCTTACAGGATTCGGCATCCGGTCGATATATACACACAATTGGGACATGGGGATTCATATTCTAGGATCATTTCATCATTTCACGAAGGTGACAACACACAAAATCCACCTTCGGTCTCGGGTGAAGAATAAAGTGCCCCTTTAACGGCTCGACGCTTAACGGGTCCAAACGTGTAAGATCGGACCAAGGGGTGACGTGATATACATCATCGGGATGTGGGATTCCAATTTTGGGGTCAATTTCATGATACAAGGCCGGGAAATGGAGAATCCCAAAATCCTCGCTTGCTAGGGTTTCGGTAAAACCCACCCGGATGAATCGGACACGATTCGGACAAACAACCATATTTTCTTGGACCTCAAGGCATGGGCTTCGAGATTCTAACGTTCCCCCTGGGTATCGACACAAAATACCCAACGAAAATACACAAAACATCGAAAGAGATTGAGAAGTGGATATGAGAACACTTGCCTCGACGCGTGCTTTCACCTTTATACCTGGCTCTCGGGCGGAATCGGACTCCCGGGCTCGATCTCCTTCCTTCTCTCTCTAGTCGTGCCCCTCTCTCTCTCTAAAACCCTCGGCCGACCGCAAAATGAGGGAAAACGAAGGCGCGGCGCGAATTTATACTGCGCCGGCCGCTCGAGCGGCCAGCGGGCGGCCATGCCACGGCTGTCCGCCCCTTCGATTCTGGTTTTTCCGCTCGAGCCACAGCTCGAGCCCCCAGCAGGCGCAAGCCTGCTGGCGGGGCTCCAGCAGCCTGGACCCGAATAATTTTTCCGATTTTTCTTCCGATACCAAACCTTAATCATCCCATAAGATTAGTATTGATCATTAACATACTAATCACCTCATTATTAAGGTCTAATCCCCACGCTTGGTTACTGACTATCGCCCGATATCATGTTGTAATGTCATTTACAAAGTGACATTACAAAGTGATCTCTAAAATCCTTCCTAACAGAATCAAGGCTACACTTCCTTACCTGGTTGACAGCTGCCAAATAGCCTTTGTGGCGGGGCGTCAGATTAGTTTTTTTTTTTTTTTGGTAAGTAAGTGTGTATTTTGGATTTATGGGAGAAAAAATTACAAAGCATAATGTTATAACTCCAAGTTTTTTGACTTGGAGTTAGAACAAAAAACGCTAGGGCATACCCCGAGCGACAAGTACATCAGATAAATCCACAAAAAAACCTCTAAGAGGAGCGATCAACACAAAACAGAGAAAATGAAAGTGTCATTTACATTAGCATACTACCAACACCCTAAATGCATCCCAAGAAATGAGGCAATCGGCGGGGCAAGAAGAACCAAACATTCCTTCATCAGCACACCGGTCACACGGGACAAGCGGGGCAACCACAGAACGGCAATACACGCCAACAACAGATCCGGTTCCGAGCAAGAAGGCACAAAACGGGAGAGAAGCGAAGATAAAACCTTCATACGCCTCTTCCATCATCAGCGCCAAATCAAAGCGGCACATCGTGGGGCATGGAACATTACGCACTTCGTGAGCGCGCAGCCAAGTTCATCGACAATGCAAAATTGCCCGAGCCCATGCTGACCACCAGCTTTTCAGATTAGTAGTAAGCACCATCCAATTTCAACTGCTACCACACACAACCTCTGCAGGTCGTCAACATATAAATCCAGCATTTTCAGAATATTGTATCATGGGTCCTTCAACAATGATTCAAAACAGCAGCACAACAGTCATGGTTCAGCATTTCAGAGGCTTGTATGGCAACAAAAGAACCATGAAACATATTGTTGATGACCACCTAAAGCAACACCGCACTCAAGACCTACAAAGCAGGTCCAAAGCTGGAAAAACGCACCCACAACATGGTGGCAGGCACACATTACATCTTCAATCTTTCACCTCACAAAAAACAAAATCAACACTCCAGCCACACAATTCAGCAAAGACACCCATTCGAGAGCCTGCCACATTCCAGTTGTCTTAGAAAGCTGAATACAGCCTAGCCTTAATTTTGCCACTCACCAATACCAAGTCAAAGCCAAAGACAACCATCCAAGGGTTTAGGTACTGCACGGTGGCTGGGCATACAGCCAACTACACAGCAAATGTAAGCAGCAGAGCCAACAGCTCCCGGATTTGTGGTACACCGGCCTTCAAGATGGAAAAGCCAAGTTCGGCAGCCACGGGCAAAGATTCCTTAAGCCCGGCATGCTGGAGCTAGACTAAGAAAACCCCGGCTGAATCAACAAAGAAGAGGAGCATCTCATACACCTCACGGCCCAAAGAATGCAGACACTTCAAGTAGCTTTCCAATAACCCTGCTCCATATTCATTTTGTTAACCTAAGGGTAACATCAGCCATAAAAAAACCAGACCAGCTCAAATGCGGTGGCTTTGCCACACCAGCCTCTCACCATAAAACTCATGTAGCACAACCGCATGAGAACCCACGTGGTGTCCCATATCAAATAGCATCACCAATGCAATAACAAAGCAGGAGGCATAAGGCGATATGCCCGAATAGGGAGTCGAAATCGAATTCAAGATAGCATACAAAGAAGAAGGACCGAGGTATCCAGAATCCTAATCGAACTAGCATTCAGCATTGTTCATCAAAGGTCACCGCACGGCTGAACCAACAAACAATACCCACCCTATCCAAGACCAAACCCACCAAAGCACACCCCAGGCAGCAGTACAAAGCCAATTATCCAACGCCCCGGGGCTTATAGCATCAGCCAAGTGGCGACGGGCAGCATGCGCAAGAAATAAAGGCAAAGGTGAGGCGGCGCCAAACCATTAAGCCATCGGGGGTAGGGCTAAAACATGACTCGTGAGTATCAAACTGAAGAGTGCAAAGTCGATCACAAAAGAAAGCCTAATCAGTGATCCATCGTGCCACTGTAATTCCACATAGCACATGAAGGGCGCCAAGCACCGGAATGATCGCTACCCACTTAGCAACGTCACCACAGTAGCATAAGGAGAGGCTACCTCAATAAACACCCATTTGCGGAGCAAATGACGGAAGACAAATAATGCGGCATGGAATTCATCATGTAGTACATAGAGAGACGGCAAACATATCGGTTCAAGATAGCAAGTTGAGCTTTAATCATAAAGCCCAACATGTTAAATCAGATATAACAAAGCAAAGGTTAGAGTGAAATCCACAGAGCAGACATGCATCAAAGAAGGAGTATCAAAGAGCCTGAGCGACCGCCCCACTCCACCACCGATACATCGGCTAAGAGTATCATCCAGAAGATACAGATTCCACCCTTCGAAACCCCAAAGGGAAGAGACACATCGGGCAGTTCAAAACACCATCAGCAGCCTCCCAAACAATCCGGACTCAATTCTTCAACGAGAACAAAAAGGGGCATTCGCCATCATGAGCTGTCCAAAAACAGCAACACTCCGCATACCCATAAGTTACACTTGCAAGAGTTACACTTGCAAGGTAAGAGGGAGAGTCAGATTAGTGATAATATCCTTTTAGCTCAGGAGTTCCTGCATAAGTATCATCTTGGGCATGACCCGCCTAGATGTACTATGAAGGTCGACCTAATGAAAGCTTATGACTCTATCTATTGGGATTTCGTCATCAATATTCTGACCCTCTTGAAATTTTCTCCACAAATGGTCAATTGGATTGGCCAGTCCATTACTACTCCGACGTATTCCCTCAATATTAATGGGGAAGTGGTCGGCTTCTTCAAAGGACGAAAAGGCCTCCGCCAAGGCGATCCGCTTTCCCCCTATTTATTCGTCCTAGTGATGGAAGTCCTTAATGGCATTATTGATGTCAAGGCAATGCGAGATAATAATTTCAAATTTCATTGGAAATGCGTAAAAACTCAAATTGTTATGCTTGCCTTTGCTGACGATCTCCTCCTCTTCTCCCATGCCGATACCAAGTCCACTCAGATTCTCAAGGACTGCCTTGATGAATTCCACACTATTTCTGGCCTCTCCGAGAACCCAAATAAGAGTGAAATATTTATATGTTCAAAGGACTTTTCTCTTCACCAGGGTATTGCTGCTATCATGGGCTTTAAAGTGGGCAAACTCTCCATCAGATACCTGGGGATCCCCTTGATAACCACCAGGCTCTCGGTCTCTGATTGCAAATCTCTCACCGAAAGAATCACCAAGAGGATCACATCATGGAGAAATAGATGGCTCTCCTTTGGCAGGCGATTGCAACTCGTTGCTTCTATCCTCTCATCTATCCACCTTTATTGGGCTTCTCTTTTCATTTTACCCAAATCCATTCTTAAAGCAATTGAATGCATCTTACGCCGTTTCCTTTGGAATGGATCTTCTGAAGGCAGAGTCAATGCTAAAGTGGCTTGGCACGATATCTGCTACCCCAAGTCTGAAGGTGGGTTTGGCATCAAGGACTTGATGGATCAAAATAAGGCTCTTAACTGCAAGTTTCTTTGGCGTCTCCTAACTAAAGACTCGAATTCAGCTTGGTCTTCATGGATCTACAAGAACATAATCAAAGATCGAAGCATTTGGACCCTTAAAATCCCGGCATCGGCCCCTTGGAGCTGGCAAAAAATTATGAAACTTCGGCCTTTTATGCGTGCTTACTCGGTCAGGGACATTGGGGATGGCTCTGATACCTTCCTCTGGCACGATAACTGGCACCCTCTTGGCCCCCTGAGTGAGGTGAGCACCGACCGTTCTCGCCTTGTCTCGGGTTTGCATTGAGATGTTAAGGTCGATGCAATTATCAGGAACAACAGATGGGACTGGCCCAACTTTTTCGACACTGAGGTGTCTCACCTTGCCATGAATATGCCGACTAACCCCCCTTGCAGCAATCAAAAAGACTCTTTGAGGTGGGCCGGGACCGTCAATGGCAAATTCTCGACTAAGTCTGCATACCTTCTCATCCATCCTCCCAAACCTATGGTTAGTTGGGCTCATTTGGTGTGGGGACCATCCCATATTCATTCCCACGCATTTACCTTATGGCTCGCTATTAAGGGGAGACTGAATACACTTGACCGCCTCGATTATATCCCAAACCTGTCTCCTAGATGCTTTCTCTACAACACAGGAGATGAAGACCTCGAGCATCTTTTCTTCTCCTGCCCGTTCTCCAGAGCCTTATGGACTAAAGTTCAAAGACATTCTGGTATTCATTGGCCCCATCCTGAGTGGTATCAAAATATATCCTAGGCTGCCTCTATTTGGAAAGGGAAAAGCCTTCTGGCTGTCTCTAAACGATTGTCTTTTGCTGCCGCGGTTTACTTCTTATGGAAGGAGCGCAATAACCGAGTTTTCCAAAAATCACCCCCCCATGACTTTACCCATCTCTTCTCTTTGGTGGTCAATATTGTGAGGCTTAAATTAATGACCATATCCATGCCTGATAGGTAAGCTTCTAGGCCGACTCGAATTCGGTGGGGTATATAAAAAAAAAAAAAAGTGGAAATGAAGCCAGCCTTGCCTTCTGGCTGTTCATTTCTAGTTGCCTTCTGTGCTCCTGGATTTGCCGTTCTCCCCTTTTGCAGTTTGTGAAAATTTGTTATTTGGTTTGGCTGGTTCTCTTGTGGGATTGGTCCTGGTTTTGTTTAGTTAGTCTCTGCTTCTTTGCTATACTATTTTTCTATCGATAAATGGGTGGTTTTTGAAGCTCTGGTATTGTGCTGTCCTCTCCCACAGCGCTGTCCTCCCTTTCCCCCCATGATTGTGAAGTGGTGGCTTCTTATGAGTGAACATGGAGTAGGGTTGCATGGGAGATCTGGTGCTCCTGCGGCTGGTGTTCATGATTGGGGTATGGGGTTGTTGCAATTTATTCTTGATAATGTAGTAGGTTTGCCCAATCGTGGTTTGGGGTTGTTGTCTTTGCTGCAATATTGAAGCTAATTGTGGATCTTTGTAAAATAGGAGCTGGTTCTTTGTCAAGTTGCAGAATCTTGTCCTTTTGTGATCGAGTCCGGAAATGTGGCTTATGTTTTCTCTAGGCTGATTATTCATGTACTTGTGGTCAATTTTTCATGTTGTAAAGCTGAATGGCTGGTGTTGCATTGGTCGGGAGGTTTTGCCCTTCCCGCAAATGGACGCTATTCCTTGGTCCTTGCTAAAGTTGTTTGACTCCGCCACGATGCCGATTTGCAGCATTTCGAGGGTTCGCATCGCTGCATTTGTATGTCTTGACATTTAGTGTACTCTTGCTGATGCATTTAATCATCGTATGGCTTCCGGAAGGTTTGTGATGTGGTCATGGAAATGCCATGCCGCTTTATAATTATTGACAATGGCCTTTGGATATGATGTGCTGCTGATCTCATATGGCTGTGTGAGCTCATTGCTTTTGCTATGCCTTTTTGTCAATTGGTGTTGGTAAGTAGCCGGAACTAGGCCGTTTTAGTGCCATCGCTCAGAGTGGACTGCGTATGAAGCTTGATCTGCTTTCGTGGAGGATGTTTTTTGGGCCATGCTTGTGTATCCTCCTTTTCCCCCAAAAAAAAAAGCGAACTCCGGATTCCGGAGTGTGAGAGCTCCGGAATCCATAGTGGTTTCCACCTCATAAAAAAATAATAAATAAAAAATAAAAAATTTTGAAGATCGGATTCCGGAGTGCGAGAGCTCCGGAATCCGGAGTGTGTGGTGTGAACTCCGGAATCCAGAGGGAACTCCACGAAGAAAAAATAATAATAATAATTTTTTGAAGATCGGATTCTGGAGTGCGAAAGCTCCGGAATCCAGAGTGTATGGTGTGAACTCCGGAATCCGGAGGGAACTCCACGCGAAAAAAAAAATCTTTTGTGTGAAGTCCGGATTCCGGAGTGTAAGAGCTCCGGAATCCGGAGTGTGTAGTGCAAACTCCGGTTTCCGGAGTGAGCTCCACGTTTTTTAAAAAAAATGATGATGCGTCTAGCGTGTATGAACTCCGGTTTCCGGAGTGGCTTTTGCCCTCTTGGACGGAGTGGCTCGGGTGCAAGTGTGGCCTTACTGATTTCGGATCGCCTTTTCCTGGTTGTCTGCTTATCCGGAGTGCATTGGATGGAGTGACTCTGCAGATTCCGGAGTGGGCCGAAGTGCGCTAAGGAACTTAGAGTGCATTGGACGGAATACCCTTCTTCTGGAGGTGGGAGTGCAATGTGGAACGAAGTACTTTGGACTTCCTTCATTGAGAGGCGGAGTGGCTTTGGGTGCTGGCTCTGGACTTGCTGTCTCTAGTTCCTGGTGGCTCGATGATGCTATAGCTCCACTTAGTGTTGAATTGTGTCCTGCCCATCTCTGTTTGGCTGAATCAACTGCCGGATGGTTGCGGAAGGGGTTGTGCTGTGGTGGTGACGCTGCCATGCTGGATTCTGCAGGTTTGTAGTGGCTCTCATAGACTGTGCCTGCTGCTTGTATTGAAGCCTCTATACGGTGGTTCTTTGAGTGATGATGCTGAATTTTTGGATGAACCTTTGAGGATCTAGGGTCACATGGTTCTTTGGAATGTTGCACTGTAGAAGCTTCGGCTATTTTGGTCTGCGATGGCTAGCATGGTTGCCTTTCGGTTGAGGAGTTGCTCCCGTTGTTCGGGCAAGAGCTGATTATGAGTTAGTTCATATATTAGACAGGTCTCATATTATGTTGATTATGCTCGTCGTTTGTCCTCTTAGAGGAGTTTTTTTATTTTTTCTGATGTATTAGTTGCTCGGGGTATGCCCTAGTGGTTTATGTTTTTACTCCAAGTCAAAATACTTGGAGTTAAAACATAGATTATGTAATTTTTTTTGTCCCTTTAATCCAAAATACTTACTTACCAAAAAAAAAAAAAAGCCTTAAGGAAATCCCCATTATCAGAATTTTCAGTACCAGAGGCAATAACCCCAACATCATTTGATCCAGTTAAGGCGTCAACCATCGTTCCTGCATCACCTCCAGAGAGGGCCTGGCCTGCATGAGGCATTTGATCATCGGTACCGTCCAATCCAGCACCAACAAGAGAGGAGGGTAACAAGGTCTTGGTCAACAGAGCTCCCCCAACTAGCACACTCATATCCCCAAAAGAGGAGGAAGGGGAAGCATCAGCCATCCTAGGAGACTTCTCTTTAACCCAAGCAGCATTACTAACCGAATTAGCAATGCGACCCTTCAGAGGGTACATTGGCTTCCTGTGGTAACTAACCTCAATGTCAACCGAAGAGGCCGCAGCTTCAGCTCCTGACTTCAGCCTGATAATTGAAGGGAGATGTGCACCTCTGGTTACTTCAACACAGACTCGTGCAAAATTAAGCCTTACATCCATCACACTGTTCCAGACTGTCTAACTGGCACACTCGTTGGTCCAGTTACTGAGGAGGAGATTCGAAAAGCGATATTCACGATTGGTGATGACAGAGCCCCAGGCCCGGATGGTTTTTCTTCAAAATTCTTTAAGGCTTGTTGGGCGGTTGTAGGTCAATCTGTTTGCGAAGCCATCTATGATTTTTTCAATCATGGAAAAATTCTTAAACAACTGAATACGACTATTATCAGTCTTATCCCGAAGGTGCCATCTCCGCGGATAGTTTCTGACTACCGACTAATATCATGCTATAATGTCATCTACTTTTTCTTTTTTTTTTTTTGGTAAGTAAAGTAATGACATTACACACTGTAATGTCATCTACAAAGCCATCTCAAAGATCATTGCAAACCGGTTAAAGATGACATTACCCTCTCTTGTTGGAAAGTGCCAAACGGCCTTTGTTGCTGGTCGTCAAATTAGTGACAATATTCTTCTGGCTCAGGAACTTCTACATAAGTATCACCTTGGCCATGATCCTCCCAGGTGTACTATGAAGATCGATCTGATGAAAACATATGACTCCGTTTACTGGCACTTCATTATCACTATGCTGACTCTTATGAAATTTTCTCCTCAAATGGTTGAATGGATCAGGCATTGTATTACCACTCCTTCGTACACTATGAATATCAATGGAGAAGCAATCGGGTTTTTCAAGGGGGCAAAGGCTTGCGCCAAGGTGATCCTATCTCAGCATATTTATTTGTACTTGTTATGGAGGTGCTAAATGGTATCATTGAAGTGAAGGCTAGGGGGAACGATCAATTCAAATTTCGTTGGAAATGCAAAGAGACTCAAACAATCATGCTTGCCTTTACAGATAACCTTCTTCTTTTTCTCAACGCCGATATTACCTCAATTCAAATTCTTAAGGAATGTCTTGAGGAGTTCCAACTGTATTCGGGACTCTCTGCAAATAGGAATAAAAGTGAGGTATTTCTCTGTGCAAAGGACAATTCTACCCACCTAGACATAGTTGGTCTTTTGGGTTTCAGAATGGGCAATCTTCCAATCCGCTATTTGGGAGTTCCATTGACTACCACCAGACTCTCTTCCAAGGATTGTACTTCTCTTATAGATCGCATTACCTGTCGTATTCAGTCCTAGAAGAATAGGTGGCTATCATTTGGGGGTCGTTTATAACTTGTTGCATCTATTCTATCCTCCATTCATCTCTACTGGGCCTCAATTTTTATCTTGTCCAAATACATTCTCAAATCGATTGATTGTATCATACGTCGGTTCCTCTGGTCTGGATCTTCTGAAGGAAAGTTTACTGCAAAGGTAGCAAGGGATGAAGTGTGCTACCCCAAGAATGAGGGTAGGTTGGGCCTAAAAAACTAGCAGGATCTGAATAAGCTCTCATATGTAAGCTCCTATGGAGGATCATCTCTAAGGATCCTGAGTCGGTCTGGTCCTCTTGGATTCATAAAAATAGGATCCTGGGGTCGATGATTCTACTCCGGAGTCTATTGCGCGGATCGTCCGTAAATACTCCCAGGTTGCTCCTGCTCCCGAAGTATGCCTAAAGCATGTGTAGATGGTCCTTTGGATTTAGATATGCTTGCAAATCGACCTATTCTGAGATCGGTCCCCTTATCTGGCTGCTCGGATGTGAATTCTGAGGATATAGTGGCTGATCCCAGTGGTCGTGGAATTGGTCCTGCTAAATCCTATGTGAATCCTGATGCTGGTGTTGCGGATTATTCCTGTTATGAAGATCGTCAACGTTATGAAGATGAGCTTTTTGCTAGGCAGGCTATAAATGGGTTGCAACGAGTAGCCCGACGGCGTAACTCTGCTCCCAAGAAAGCCCGGCGACCTCATTCCTGATACTGCAGCTGTTGGTGCAGATTGCATGCTGGAATTATCTGCCTGCATTGAGTGGCGGTGGATTTTGTTGACCTTGCACCCTTTGTTGCCGGGAGCTGCAACTGGATCTGATTCAGATCTGCTGGTTGATGGCTTCATCATGCTTCATTGCCGTAGTTCTCTAATGTTGCCTTTTTGTGGAGCATTGTTTGGGTTGCAACTGCTGTGGGTTGCTGTTATCAGTGCTTGGTTTGTTTGGATGATTAGCTGGAGCTGGAATCTGGACATGCCTTGTTGGAGCTGCTGGAATTCTGTCTTCTGGTTGCTGCGGTTTGATTCACTAGGATACAGCTGCTGGAATGGATTAGTCAATGCACGGAACTCCTTGTGATGGAGGTTGCCGATTTCAATTGAGGTTGCCGGTTGGGGCTGGAGGCCGAAAGGGCTTTGAGACCGGTTTTGCTTGCCGACTTGGAATGTCAGTTGCCGTTTTTGGACTTGCGCCTCAATTGCCGATTTCGTCTTATGGCCGGTTTGGCTTTACTGTGGCCGATTTGGCTTTACTGTGGCCAATTTCAATTGCCGATTTCAACTGCCGATGTCAACTTTGGCCGGTTTGGCTTTTCTGTGGCCGAGTACAATTGTCGTTTTCAATACGGTCTTCAATTGCCTGCTTGTGGCCGATTTCAATTGCCAATCTCAATGCCGGGTTGGCTTTGTAACTCATATGCCGAGTTGGACTCGAGATTGCCGGTTTGGACTTGTCGCCGAAGTGGCTGATGTGCTGTGCTCTAGCGATGTGGGAGCAGATGTCGGATTGGCAGCTTCCCCCTTGATGCTGTGTTTGTGAAGAATGATAGCGTTCTCGATGATCATCCGTTCATGTGTAACATTTGACAGATTTCATATTTTGCTGTTTCTAATGAATGTTGTCCTCCTGGAGGTTTTTTGTATTATTTTTTGTACAAGTTGCTCGGGGTATGCCCTAGCATTTTATATTTTATTTCAAAGTCAAATTACTTGGAGATAACACATAAATTTTGTAACTTATTTTTCTCCCTTTAATCCAAAATACTTGCTTACCAAAAAAAAAAAAAAAAGAGATCGTTGTATTTGGACTATTAAAGTTCCGGAGTCAACCCCATGGAGTTGGAGGAAGATTATGAAGCTTTGCCCATTTATGCGCTCTCATTCCATCCATACCATTGGTGACGGGTCTGATACCTTTCTGTGGCACGACAATTGGCACCCGATGGGGCCACAGAGTATGGTTAGTTCTGACCGTACTTATTTGGTTTCGGGGCTGCCATGGGATGCTAAGGTTCATCAGATAATTAGAAACAACCAATGGGTCTGGCTTAATCCATATGATCACGAAATCTCTCGTCTCGTGGAGAAAATGCCCACTTATTTTCCAAACATCAATAGATCAGACTCAGTGAGATGGGATGACAATGCTGATGGTAAATTTTCATCTAAATCTGCTTACTTTCTAATCCATCCTCACAAGCCGACTTTGTGCTGGACTAATCTAGTTTGGGGTCCCTTCCATATTCCTGCTCATGCCTTCACATTCTGGTTGGCCATTAAAGGTAGGCTAAGTACCACGTATCGCATCCATAGGGTTCCCGAGCATCAACATAAACAAAATCATGAAACGAGTTACAGAAACTTAAGAAAAAACTCACCAAGGTGATATTTCCAAGAAAGACCGAAAGCTACCCGGCCCTGCAACTATAGAAATTCAAAACAAAAAAAAAGAATCATAAAAACCTCCGAAGTAGCGTCGACATGGGAAGCTTCAGCCCCAACTTCACATTTGAACCAGGGTAGGAAAGCAACCACCTGCTTCAAAAAAAACCACCAAATCATCGGCGTAATGTAAGAGGCTAGCCACTCCCAAAGACCCACCATCATCATCCGACATAAACAGCAAAAACATCCATCCCTTATCCGCAGAGGTGCAGGGCATCACCAACACATCGGCAGATCAGCAGATCCACAAGCTCTGCTGCAGCGTGGCCAACATCTTAGCTTCATATACAACTCGGTGGAGCCAGCCACTCAGCATAGCAAACAAATGAAACCATAAATCATGGGTACCGGACATGGAAAACCATAAGCCAACAGCAGCCGACAGCAAAAAGTAGATTGGAAACAAAGCAACGGCATCAGCACTACAAATCAGCAATGTTGCAGCAAGGGACTCAAGGCATCAACACAACAATAACCAGATCAGCCACACCACTACCACCGCCACAGCAGTACAATTGGTATACCAAACCATCCCACAACCAAAATAGCAACAGGAGAAACAACGTTTAATTCATCACACCATCTTGAAGACACTATAGCAGACTGCATTTTCTCTTCAGCACCTCAATACCAGCGATCATCAATGCAGCAGTAAACTCCAAGGGACAAACAGCTGTCTTCAGCACCATAATCCACTGATTGTGCAGTCGGCACCAAGGAAGCAGATTCGAAAAGTATCAGCCGCACCAGCAGCACCAGGACACAATCCCATCACAACATTTTCAGCATAGTTTATTGCATCACACCGAAGAACAATTATACCAATCCACGTTTGGCAATGGAAACCATGAGAACATTTAAAACCGTGGCCAACGCACATAATATACAATGTTCAAAGCATTTCAACATTTCAGAACCAGCCAAGTATTGGATGGGCTCAACCAATCCATAGCTTGGTAATCCGACCACAGCAGCAACTGAATCATAGAGTATGCCCCCGCTTTCTTAAAATCTACTCTCGTTTTTAGACCAGCAGCAGTTGTCAAAGTTCATCTCATCAGCTGGAGAAACACTGCAGACACGACCATAAACATCAATCAGCAAACCAAGTAAAGAGGCAGCTTCAACTCCATGAAATGGTATCAGCCGGCATGCTTCACAACCACCAGCTGCATCTCAATAACCAATGTGCATACCCACCAACAAACCGATCAATAGCAAAGCATCACACTAGAACACCCCAGTACATCGGGATCCCAGGCTACTCCACTCAGATGCAATACGTAAGAACAAAGAAACTTCCACAACATACAACCCAAGAACTGCAGCAGCTTCCATAGTAATGTCCTGCAAAGGTGCATTTAAATGGGGAGCAAAAACTGTTCAAAGACATGCCACCCAGTTGCCTACAGCAAAAGAAGCACCAGATAGAACGCAATCAGTCAACATCGAACAACATAGCATTGGTTCTACCATTAGCAAGGTGGTCAATGGCGCAAAGACACCATGCTTCATCATCTTCAGAAGGAGCAGCAAAAGATATTCCGCAGGTAGCCACCACCGAACAGATGATCCACATCGTGCCACAAGAGGAAAGGAGATACCGAACAAATTTTTTTTTTTTTTTCGGGATAACCACAACCTACAGTGAGAAGGGTGGAATCCAATCTTCTTTTTTTTTTTTTTTTTTTTGGGGCAAAACACTCATAGAAGGGAAAAAAAAGCGGTGGAGGCCCCCAATAAATAACTTCATATAGAGCCCCCCGCTGGGACCGCCAGAAGAGGGAAGGAAAGTGAAAAAAAAACAGGGGCGTGGAAACAAAACACAATATCAAAACAAAAGAAATGGAGAACAGGTCCCATGTGAAAGATATAAGACAAGGCATCAGCGGGAGAACCCAGCTAACCAGGATACCCCACAAACACTATTTTTTTTTATAGATTCCAGCGCCTAACAAGCGGAAGGGAAAGCCCGCCGGCACTAGGCAAGGAGGCCTTCAACTTGTCCCGAACAACATTTGTAATGAGAGAGCATGACTAGGCCAAATCCTTTGGGGAGGATTTCTCAAAAATCCGATTATTTCATTTTCTCCATATAAAATAGATAGTGGCCGCAAGGGAAAGACGTTTGGATAGGGCAAGAAGATTCTTTCCTTTCCATTGTTGAGCTGCCTAGTTTATGTTTTGGGGCCCACACTACCACATCATCGCGAGCAGGGTTAGGGAGATAAGCAGGCATGTTATTCAAAATTCTATCAACCTCCATATCAAAGGGGTTTGGCCAGTTCCATTCTCCATTCCTAATGATATCCTTGACCTTAGCATCCAAAGGCAAGCCTGTGAAACATCTGATTCTCTCATTAAATCTTTCATGAAGCGGACCAAGCGGGCGCCAAGAATCAAGCCAGAGAAAGGTGTTGCGGCCGTTACCAATATGATGCCGGATCATATTGCGATGGGTAACACGGAGCTTCGTTAACTTTTTCCAGCTCCACGGGACAGAATCAGGAACTTTGATGGTCCAAATGCAGTGGTCTTTGATACGGTGGACGTGACACCAAGTGACCACCCAAATGGAGTTCGGATCCTTAGTAATAATCCTCCAGAAATGACGGGCCAGAAGAGCTTTATTAGACGCGCTCAAGTTTTTTATTCCTAAGCCGCCTTCCTCTTTAGGGGAGCACACATCAATCTAGGCAACCTTAGCGGAGGAGAGACCAGTAGAGAATCCGTGCCAAAGAAAAGAGCGGATGGATTTATCAATTCGCTTCAAGATGACTTTTAGAAGGATGAAAAGGGAGGCCCAGTAGTGATGGATAGTGGAAAGAATGGAGGAAATCAATTGAAGCCTACCCGCAAAGGAGAGCCAACGGTTTTTCCAAGAAGAAACACGTTGATCAACTCTATCAAAGAGTGGTTTGCAATCAGAGGCTGACAGCTTCGTGGTTATGAGGGGGACTCTGAGATATTTGACGGGGAGATTACCCACTCCGAATCCGAGAATGTTGAGTATGCCCCTTCTAGTGGTCTCACTTGTGGAACAACAAAAGACCGCACTCTTATCCGGGTTAGGAGTAAGCCCAGATAGAGAACTTAACATTATATGACTCTCATGCAGAACCTGAATGGATTTACAATCAGCTTTAGAAAAAAGCTGAATGTCATCCGCAAAGCCAAGCATCACGGTTTTGGTATTCGTGCATTTCCAGTGGAACTGGAAATCCGGATTTGACTGAGTCATTCTTTCAAGAATGCCATTTAGGACTTCCATCTCAAGGACGAAAAGATAGGGTGAGAGCGGGTCCCCCTGTCTTAGTCCTTTAGCACCACGAAAAAAACCCACCGACCCACCATTGAGGCTTAAAGAAAAAGATGTTGTGGAAATGCATTGACTAACCCATTTGATCATGAGAGGAGGGAAATTCATCAGCTCAAGAACCGCTAAGATGAAATCCCAATAAATGGAGTCATAAGCCTTCATCAAATCCACTTTAATAGCACACCGGGGGACACCCTTGTTCAGGTGGTATTTATGGAGAAGCTCCTGCACAAGAAGAATGTTATCTCCAATGCACCTGCCAGGAACAAAGGCAGTTTTCCCCTTTGCAACTACGAATGGAAGAGAGGGTTTGATGCGGTTGATAATGAGCTTAGAGATGATCTTATATAACACATTGCAATAGGCAATGGGACGGAAATTAGTGACCTTTGAGGGGGATTTGATTTTCGGGATTAAACATAACAAGGTCACGTTAATTTGTTTTAATAACTTCCCATGCTGAAAGAAGTCAAGTATGGCTTCGGTAATGGAGGGGCCAATGACGTTCCAGGAATCTTTGAAGAATTTGACAGAAAATCCGTCCGGCCCAGGAGCTTTGTTATCATCAATGGAGAATAGCGCCAGCCGGACCTCTTCATCAAAGAACGGCTTGCAGAGCTCTTGGCGAAATCCAACAGGGACGGAGTGTAGGATGAAAGGACGGAGCCGCTCCTTTGGGAACAGCCCACTTCGGCCGGAGCCCAAAAGTTGAGAGAAGTGATTGATGAATAGTTGCTGAACTTCCTCCAGGCTGCTCGTAGACGATCCATCTTCCTTGGTTAAGGAGAGAATCCGATTTTTATTGCGATTGACAGTGATTGATTGGAAAAAGTATTTCGTGCATTGATCACCGTTCCTGATCCAACGGATTTTCGCCTTCTGTTGAAGGAGATCAAGCTCAAGTCTCAACGCTCTACGATAGTCAGCTACAAGAGTATCCTCAACATTATCCCCGATTTGAGGGACATTGGAAGGACCATTCTTTTGAAAGTCCTCAAGGGCCTGTCGTGTACGAGAGACACCTTCAGAGACATTTCCCATGTTGCGATTGAGGTCTTTAAGCCTTTCTTTTAAGAGCCTAAGCTTAGAAACTACTCGAAACATGGGGACCCCTTGAATATTGCTATCCCAACATTGTTGAACTATGGAGAAGAAGCAAGGATGCTGGGTGAGGAAATTGTTGAATCGAAAGCAGCCCGCTTTTTTGGGCCTCGAGGAGATGGGGTTCAGCAAACAGGGAGAGTGATCCGAAAGGCGAGGCGGGGGGAAAGAGGCAATGTAGCGGAGCTCCACCAGCCAAGGACCATTAACAACAACTCTATCAAGCTTGCGGAAGATGCGGGATCCCGGATCATGGCCATCATTCCAGGTGAAGAATGCACCATCAAAGCACAGGTCATGGAGGTCACAATCGATGAGGCAACTATCAAGGTCCTTAGCACTGTTGCCATGCCAGCAATCGCCCAGGTTCTCGAAAGGCGCTCTAATGGCATTAAAGTCACCCAACACAGCCCAAGGGTCACTAGATGAGCGGTGATGGATGGCGCGCAGGTTGTCCCAGAGAGATCTCCGAGCAATCTCAGAGTTGGAGGCGTAAATGAAGGAAGTGAGTCGGTGGGTTTTTTCCGTGGTGCCAAAGGACTTAGGCAAAGGGACCCCCTTTCTCCCTATCTCTTTGTTTTAGGGATGGAAGTCCTCAATGGTATCCTTGTTAGAATGACTCAGACTAACCCGGATTTTCATTTCCACTGGAACTGTGCGGACACTAGAATTGTGATGCTTGGGTTTGCGGACGACCTCCTCCTTTTTTCCAAAGCTGATTGCAAATCTGTCCAAGCTTTACACGAGAGTATTAATACATTCAACTCTCTGTCAGGGCTTACTCCTAACCCGGACAAAAGCGTGATTTTTTGTTGCTCTGCAAGTGAGAGCACCAAGAGGGATATCCTTGACATTCTTGGTTTTAGATTGGGCTCCCTCCTTGTTAAATACCTCGGCGTTCCTCTCTTAACTACTAAACTCTCTGGTTCTGAGTGCAAACCGCTTCTTGATAGAGTCCAACTTCGTATTTCTTCCTGGAAGAACCGCTGGCTCTCCTTCACGGGTAGGCTCCAATTGATTTCCTCCATCTTATCCACAATTCACAACTACTGGGCTTCCCTGTTCATCCTTCCTAAATCCATCTTGAAATGCATTGAAAAGTCTATTCGCACCTTCCTATGGCACGGTTCGTCCAATGATCGGTTCTCTGCAAAGGTCGCCTGGTTTGACGTGTGTTCTCCTAAAGAGGAAGGTGGGCTTGGAATCAAAAACATGACTGCTTCTGACAAAGTATTGTTGGCCTGGCATTTCTGGAGGATTATTGCTAAGGATCCATGCTCCATCTGGGTTGCTTGGTGTCATGAACATCGTATCAAAGACTGATGCATCTGGACCATCAAAGTTCCGGACTCTGCCCCTTGGTGCTGGAAAAAGCTAATGAAATTGCGCATTACCCTGCGCACTAAAATTCGGCATCAAATCGGTGAGGTGGCAACACTTTCCTTTGGCTCTACGGTTGGCATCCGCTCGGTCCACTTTGTGATAGATCTAACGAAAGAATCAGATGTATTACGGGGCTGCCTCTTGATGCTAAGGTTAAGGATATTATCAGGAACGGTTCCTGGAGTTGGCCTAACCCTTATGATATGGAGGTTGCTGAGATCCTGAATAATATGCCTCCTTACCTCCCGGAGCCGACCCGAAATGATGTGGTCCTTTGGACTGCTGATCGTAGCGGGGTGTTCTCACCAAAATCGGCATATGGGATTTTCCGTGAGCCTCACGCTGCGGTTGAGTGGGTTAGCCTTGTCTGGGGTTCCTGGTCCTTCCCGTCTCACTCCTTTATCTTCTGGCTGGCTATCCGAAATAGGCTTAGCACCCTTGATAGGATTGGCAACTACCTTAACATCCCTACGGCATGCATCTTCTGTCCCAATGGAAGGGAATGTCACGACCACCTCTTCTTTGATTGCCCTTTCTCCGCGGTTATTTGGCGTCATATGCGTCATAGAGCTAGTTGTTGCTGGCCACAATCTAATTGGAATTCAAACATCTTGTGGGCTGCTAAACGTTGGCAAGGCAAAAACCTCTAAGCTTTCTCGTTTCGTCTTACTCTTGCTGCTTCTATCTACTTTATCTAGAAGGAAAGGAATCATCGCATGTTTAAGAAAACGAGGGCTCATAACAAATCCCAAATGGTTGCCCAGATTTCTGCGACAATTCGGGGGAAGCTAGAGGTATCTCATAATGCAGTCTCTGAGCTGGACAGGCAGGTCTTGAACAGCTGGAGCATCCCTAATACAAGTCTGCATTCAGATGTTGTGATTCCGATTGACAGCCCAGTGATTTTCTCTTGATCATGGAGGAGTCACTCGCTGCTGGTTGTTTCGAGTGCCCAAGCGTCATATGTTTGCTGTCGTCCGGAGTGCCCATGCGTCATACATTTGCTGTCGTCCGGAGTATTTGTGGCTTCTTGGAGGACGGAGTGCCCAAGCATCATCCATTTATTGTCGCCAGGAGTGAGTGTGGCCTCTAGGGGGCAGGAGTGTGTCTTTCTTTTTTTTTAAAAAAAAAAAGAAGGTCGGTGTGCTCTTTGTCCTTATGGACGGAGTGCCCTCTTGGTGGTTTTGAAACGGTGTTCTCTTGGCCGAAGTTCGTTTCTTTCTTCTTTCCTAGTTTGCCCTTTGTCTTTTTTGACAATTAGGGGGGGACGGAGTGCTCTTTGTCTTTAAGGACGGAGTGCCCTCTTGGTTTATTGAATTCGGTGCTCTCTTGGCGGTGTTCATTTCTTCCCCAAAAAAAAAAAAAATTTTGAGGCCAGAGTGCTTTTGACTCCGGAGCTCTTCTTTTGAAAAAAATAAAAAATTTGAGGGCGGAGTGCTTTTAACTCCGGAGCTCTTCTTTTTTTGGAAAAAAAAAATTGAGGCCGGAGTGCTTTTGACTCCGGCGCTCATTTTGGAAAAAAAAAAAGAGGCCGGAGTGCTTTTGACTCCGGAGCTCTTTTTTGGAAAAAAAAAAATTGCTTGGCGTCTGTTAGTTCCGTTGCCCTTGTTGGCTGGAATGTCATAATGGCCTGAGCTCTCTTTTCCGGAGCTCTTTTGACCGGAGTGCTTGCTTTCATCCAGAGTTCCTTTTTTGCTGGAGTGTCTTTTGTTGGACGGAGTGAAGGCAACCTGGAGTTCGGTGGCTGAGAGCGCCGGACTTCGGAGTGCTAGGAATCCGGACTCTGGGTGCGCCGTTTTTAATCCGGAGTGCCTTCTCCCCGGAGTGATTACGTCTGAAGACTGGATTGTTTTCGATGACGACGGAGTGCTTTATATTTCGCACCTAAGCCGGAATGGCTTGCTTTTGTCTTCTAAAAAGCCGGAGTGCTTTCTACAGTGGCATTCTCTCCCATTGAATGCGGCGACTGATCTGCTTTTCTGCTCACTATTGGTCGGAGGGAGTTGTTGCAATGCCTGGAGCGGAAAAGTGCTTGCCTTTTCGGATTGACGGTCTGCCTCTGCGCTCTATTTTGGATGGTCTGGTTTTGGCGATGCGCCCTGAGTGTTGATGCCTCTGTGAGAAGTTGATACTTGCTGGACGGAGTTGTGTTGACGGAGCTGTTTTCACCTCCGTTATTTTTATTGTATTTTGTGTCTAATGTCCTTAGTCACAGTTTTTTTGGGCTAACCCTTTTCTATGTTCCTCTTACCTAGTTGGCAAAACACTTGGTATTTAACATAGATTCTTGTACATTCTTTTAAATTAAATACACCTAATTACTTACCAAAAAAAAAATGAAGTGAGAAAGGATGAATTGTCCATTCTATTGATAATCTTACAATGAATGAATTGGTCAGATTTAGATAAAATGCTTAAGTCAACATTGTTATCATCCCAACCAATCCACATACGGCCAAAAGGGCATTCAGAGTAATTCATCACCCACTTCCAGGACGGCATCAGCATGTTTGAAATGTAAGATGCCTTATTCTCCTTGACCCGAGTTGGAGGCCTTGTGTGTTTATGAAGCTGATTGATGCACCATTGAAGCTTGCCCATCTAATTTACACAATGATGGATGATGATCACGTGATATTGATTCTTTTAGTTCCCCTTGTTCGTAATTGGCTCTCTCTAGCAGACTATGCAGGATTCCGACTTGGCCGTGATCCTACTGATGGTATGTGCTTTTCAGCTGCTGAATGTCTCCGGTTCCCTTTTCTTCATGGTTGCGGATTCTGATTGATAAGACGAGTTCCCTCAGGAAAAGAGATCTGCGACGGATTAGTGTTCTTCGTAGTCTAGATGAGAATTGCTCTTCTGTTTTTTTGTACGTTTCATGAACTGGTCTATGGTAGTGCTCGGGGTATGCCCTAGCGTGTTGTCCTACCTCTAAATTGGCAAAACACTTGAAAGTAGAACATCGTTCTGTAAATTTTATTTAATTTAATCTCATCTTACTTTTTTTTTGGTAAGTAAGTATTTTGGATTATAAGGAGAAAAAATTACAGAATCTATGTTTTTACTCCAAGTATTTTGACTTGGAGTAACAACATAAACCGCTAGGACATACCCCGAGCGACTAATACATCGAAAAATACAAAAAAAACTCCTCCAGGAGGACATACGACCAACATAAGCAACAAAAATGAGACCTGTCAAAAATATGAACTAACTCATAATCAACTACAACCAAACGACAGGAGCAACTCAGCAACCGAGTGGCATCCAAGCCAGCCATCGCAGGCTTCAAAACAGCCAGAAGCATCTACAGCAGTGCAACATTTCAGCAGCCATTTGATACTGGATCCTCAAAGGTTCATCCAAAAATTCAGCATCATCAGCTCCAGCAACCACAGTACAGTAGCGTCAATACAAGCAGCAGGCATAGTCGATGAGGGCCTCTACAATAATTCAAAAACCAGCAGCAACCGGGCAGCAAAGCCAAGGACAGCTGCACAGTCCCAAACTAAACATTTTAAAACTGGTGACAACAGCAGTCCAACACCGATTCCAGCAGCAGCAAAGACCAAGAGATGCCTACAACTAAATAGACCCCCTAGATTCCCATCAGCAGCAGAGCAAAATGCACCTGCAGCACATCCCCAGCCCCGATGCCAGCTCCAGCACCTAATCAGCAGCATCTGCACCATCCAGGAATTCCCAGCAGATCAGCAGCCAATAGCAGGAGCATGGTAAATGCCAAGCTTCACCCACATGCAAATGGAAGACGGCAACCCTTCCTGGGGTATCAGGACATCGGGCCAATGCAACATCAGCGCCCAAAGCCCCCAACACCAGCAAATGGCTCCAGCAGCAACCGTTTGGCATCGTGGTTCTATATCAGCACAATCATTTCATCTCGGCAAGCCATTGCATCTCGCAGGACAGATGTTCACCTTGCTTTAGCAAGCAGCACACAGCAAACCAGAAAAGGCACCAGCATCATACACCTGCAACACATCTCCATAGAACAGCTAGCATGCTAAATACCATGGGCAGTACGATCCCTGCTTCAGCTTAAGGAAGCAAACAAGCCAACTCTACATGTTTCAACATCACATCCCACACCACAGCAACAATGACAACCCGAACCAGCAATACAGGCTTCATCCCACAACCAGCGTCAGCAATTAGCAAAAGCCAAACATCTGCTGCATCAAATAACTATGGCAGCAAGGGAAATCCGAACATCATCAGCAACCAAGCTCAATCCCAACACTCCACAGAGAGAATGCCAGAATAGCAGCATTGACGTGGCAACACCTACCAGCCCCAGGCATGGCCACAGACAAAATCGAGTAGCATCAGATGCAACAATAGTACATCAGAAAACCCAGCAAGACATTCACACCAAGCCCAGCTTTCTGAACCATGCCAACCAGCCTTCACGCCAAAGTGCCCACAAGCAGTGTTCACAAGACATTAATACATCACTCATAAAAATGCTACTGCCTACTTTTGTAAAGGGAGTAGAATGCATCCTACATAAGAGCAACAGAACCAGCACACAGCCAAATATATGAGATCAGCACCAAAATTCTCAGAGCGCTACACCAATGCAAATACAGCACTATCATAGCCCCATCGAATCAAAATGTTGCAGCAAAAACAACAACCCCAAACCACGACCAGGCAAACCATATACTTTATCAGCTACAAAGCAACAACCATATACTTCCGTCTCCCCCTCCCCCCCTTTCTACCTATCCAGACTTCAGTTCGGGCTGAGGCAACCTCTGCGTCCTCTGAGGGCTCGACTGCGTTCATTCTCTGAGGATTAGATGCTCTCACTGCATCGCTTCCTTTTCTTCTTGGGGTCGCGCCTATGGTTGTACGCTCGGATCGCTTATCCCTCCACCGTCTCGAAAAGGACTTTCCTTTTAGCTGTAAGCTTCTGCAAGGGCTGTTCCAGAGAGGAGCTCGCTACTCTGTAGTTTTACTTTCATTTACCTTTTTTTGCTTCAAATTCTAAATTTCTTTTTCAAACTTTAGTTTCAAATTTGAATTATTAGGGTTTCTCACCTCCGATTTGTTTGGGTTCCATACTCCGTTCTTGGGCTGAGATTCCACTCTGCAGTTACTTGCGGAATGGCTTGGTTGCTGTATGGTTTATACTTCTTGGTCGAGTTGCCATTCCCGGCGTGCTACGAGATGGTTTCTTTGATACGGACGCAGGCTGTCGGATGCTTATATCGGCTCTCGCGTTGCTAAGTGGTTCTATCAGACGAAGGTCCGTGGCTGGTGGCCTGATGATTCTCACCTTTGTATTTCCCTCCTGTTGGACGGGAAGGGGATGCTCGTGCAGCGCTACTGGGTTGGGACAATGGCAAGGCTGAGATGTCAAGAGTTGGGCGTAGCCTGTTTGGATGTTGTAGACCCTTCGATGCGGTGGAGTGGCGGATCTGCTCGGTTGCTTTGACGTTCTCTCCACTGCTTCGGCTTCTTTGTCTGGCAAAGTGTAGAATTTGTTGATTTGGCTTGTAGCCAATCTGTGGAGCATTGTATGGTCTGAAACTGCCGTGGGTTGCTGGTTTCTTGGAACTTTGCCTTGCTCCTTTTTATTGCTGAATGTCTCTATTCGATGATGGTTTTTGCTGAAGAACTATTATCTGTATATGCCCTGCTGGGGCTTGCACTTGAGTGAGTTCCTCGGGTCAAGCTGAGGAAGTTGCAGTTATTTTGTGTTTGGAGATGTCTGTTGCTGGACTGCAGCTTGTGGGTTGACTGCATATGCTGGATCTGCTCCCTCGTGCTCAGCCGATGGATGATGGTGCCGGAATTGCTGATTCGGCTCCTTGGTCCATCTTTGTTACCGGGAGTGCAGTGCCTCCTCGATGTTGGAGGCTTTCTTTCTTTGTGGATCTTTGGATCAGAGCGGAAATCGCTCAAGCCGCTTGAAATGTGATGGACTGTTGGCCCGTCATTAGAATGCACCTGGTGCTTAGGTTGGATGAACCCCCTTATCTGGGGGTGGAAATTGGGCCTGCCATGCTGTAGAATTATGCTACAGAACTGCTGTCCATGATTTACGGTGGATATCGCTAAACTGTCCTCTGTGTTTTTGATGGCTAGAACACAAACGATTGGCGGGTTGGCCTCTGATTAAGTGGCTCTTCGCTGCTGGGTGGCTGTACCGGATAGCTACTGTGATCGCGGGCTATTTAGGTTGTCTTTGCCAAGAAGGCAGGTTTGGGATTATCATATGTGAAGCTCGCTGATTCCATTTGCTTCTTGCCGCTGCTGGTGTCTCGCTGCCATGCGGGATGTATGTGGGTGCAGAATTATGCGAGGTTGTTCGGTGCTTACGGATTAATTTGGGAAGTCTGAAGTTGGCGTTTTTATCTGCTCTATTGATGTTGGATCTTTTTGAGAGCATTGAGTGAATACTAGCAATTTTGTTTCTCTGTTGGTTTCATAAGATGTATCTATGTGCTTGGGGCATGCCTAGCGCTTATGGTTTATCCCCAAGTCGGCAAAACACTTGTTGATAAACCATTACTTGTAAATTTTTTCTTCCATTAATCCAAATCACTTACTTACCAAAAAAATAAAAAATACAAAGCAACAACCCCAGTCCCCATTCAGGTACACTAGCCTCAGAAGCACCAGATCACCAGTTCATCCCCACTCCATGTTCAAGCACAAGATGCCATCACTCCACAAACAAGGCAACAAAATCAGCCGACCCAGAGACTAGGATTCCAGCAGTTCCAAGCACTCGGTACCACTCAATGAATTCCACCCAACAACCGAACGTACCCAACACAGGAAAACCAAGCCACCCGATAGGCAGCAACCACGATCATAGAACAGAAGAACAAAAACTCAGGCGAGAGCACCGGACAACGCAGAAGGCAAAAGCCCCAATTTTTTTCTTTTTTTCTTTTTCTTCTTTTTTTTTTTGGGGGAGGGAAGACACTGCTGAGGGAGGGGACAGCACAATACCAGAGCTACATAAACAACCCAATTTTCGAAAGAAAAATAGTACAACGAAAAAGCAGGGACTAACTAAGCAAACCCGGGAACCTAACCCACATGAGAACCAGCAAGACCAAGAGACTAATTTCCACAAGCTCCAAAAGGGGAGAATGACAAAATCCATGAGCACAAAAAAAACAAAGAAATGAACAGCCGGAAGGCAAGGCTGACAGCTTTCCAATTTTCTAATTTTTTTTCTTTTTTTATATACCTCACCGAATCCGAGTCAGCCTATAACCATCCCTATTAGGTATCGAGATGGTCATTAACTTAAGCCTCATAACATTGACCACCAAAGAGAAAAGACGGGAAAAGTCTTGGGGGTGATTTTTGAAAAATTCTATTATTGCGCTCCTTCCATATGAAGTAAACCGTGGCAGCCAAAGACAAGCGCTTAGAGACAGCCAGAAGGCTTTTTCCTTTCCAGATAGAGGCAGCCCAGGATATATTTTGATACCACTCAGGATGGAGCCAATGAATACCAGAATGTCTTTGGACATTAGTCCATAAAGCTCTAGAAAATGGGCAGGAGAAGAAAAGATGCTCAAGGTCTTCATCTCCTGTGTTGCAGAGAATGCATCTGGGTGAAATGTTTGGGATATAATGGAGGCGGTCAATGGTATTCAGTCTCCCCTTAATAGCGAGCCATAGGGTAAATGCGTGGGAAGGAATATGGGAAGGTCCCCACACCAAATGAGCCCAAGTAACCTTTGGTTTGGGAGGATGGATGAGAATGTATGCGGACTTAGTCGAGAATTTGCCATTAAGAGTCCCAGCCCATCTCAAAGAGTCTTTTTGATTGCTGCGAGGAGGGTTAGTAGGCATATTCATAGCAAGGTGGGACACCTCAGTGTCGAAAAGGTTAGGCCAATCCCATCTGTTGTCCCTGATTATTGCATCGACCTTAATATCCCAATGCAAACCCGAGATAAGGCGAGTACGATCGGTGCTCACCTCACTCAGGGGGCCAAGGGGGTGCCAGTTATCGTACCAGAGGAAGGTATCAGAACCATCCCCAATGTCCTTGACAGAGTATGCACGCATAAAAGGCCAAAGTTTCATAGTTTTTTGCCAGCTCCAAGAAGCCGATGCCGGGACATTAATGGTCCAAATGCACCGGTCTTTGATTCTGTTCATGTAGATCCATGAAGACCAAGCTGAATTCGGGTCTTTAGTTAGAAGACGCCAGAGAAATTTGCAATTAATAGCCTTATTTTGATCCATCAAGTTCTTGATGCCCAACCCACCTTCATTCTTGGGGTAGCAAATATCGTGCCAAGCCACTTTAGCATTCACTCTGCCTTCAGAAGATCCGTTCCAAAGGAAACGGTGTAAGATGCAATCAATTTCTTTTTTTTTTTTTTGGTAAGTAAGTAAAATGAATTAGAGTAAATAAAATTTACAATCAATTTCTTTAAGAATGGATTTGGGTAAAATAAAAAGAGAAGCCCAATAAAGGTGGATAGATGATAGGATAGAGGCAACGAGTTGCAATCACCCGCCAAAGGAGAGCCATCTATTCCTCCATGATGTGATCCTCTTTGTGATTCTATCGGTGAGAGATTTGCAAATCGAGACCGAAAGCCTAGTGGTTATCAAGGGGACCCCGTGTATCTCGATGGGGAGTTTGCCCACTTTAAAGCCCATGCTGGCAGCTATATCCCGTGAAGAGAAGAATCCTTTGAACATATGAAAATTTCACTCTTATTCGGGTTAGCGGAGAGGCCGGAGATAGTGTGGAATTCATCAAGGCAGTCCTTGAGAATCAGAGTGGACTTGGTATCGGCATGGGAGAAGAGGAGGAGGTCGTCAGCAAAGGCAAGCATAACAATTTGAGTTTCTGCGCATTTCCAGTGAAATTTGAAATTATTATCCCACCTTGCCTTGACCTCAATAATGCCATTAAGGACTTCCATCACCAGGACAAATAAATACGGGGAAAGCGGATCTCCTTGGCGGAGGCCTTTGCCTCCTTTGAAGAAGCCGACCACTTCCCCATTGATATTGAGGGAGTACGTCGGAGTCGTTATGCACTGGACAATCCAATTGACCATTTGTGGAGGAAATTTCATGAGGGTTAGAATATTGATGATGAAATCCCAATAGACAGAGTCATAAGCTTGCTTTAGGTCGACCTTCATAGTACACCTAGGCGTGTCATACCCAAGATGATACTTATGCAGGAGCTCCTGAGCTAAAAGAATATTATCACTAATTTCATGCCCCGCCACAAAGGCCGTTTGGCAACGGTCTACCAGGTAAGGAAGAGTAATCTTGATTCTGTTAGCAAGAATTTTAGATATCACTTTGTAAATGAGCGTTATAAAGACGATATCGAGCGGTAGTCTGTGGCCGTGCGCGAGGATGGACCTTAGGAATAAGGCTGATGAGTGGTATTCAATGTTTAAGGAGCTTTCCATGATTAAAAATCATGAATGACTTCATAAGCTTGATGACCGGTGATCTCCCACGAGTCCTTAAAGAATTTTGAGGTAAAACCATCAGGACCGGGTGCTCTGTCATCACCAATGGAGAAAATCACAGTGCGGATTTCCTCCTCACTAACTGGCCTAACAAGGGGGCCAGTTAGTGAATTAGATACAGAATGGAGAATGTAGGGGCGGATCCGATTTCCCTCCGCCATCCCATGGGATCGACCCAGATCCAAGGGCATTTTGAAGTGGCCCTAGATTAGATTGTAAAGATCCTCCGTCCCTTTAGTAGGGTTGCCCGACTCATCAAGGAGGGAAGTAATCCTATTCCGATTAAGGTTCCCGCTAAAAGTCTTAAAAAAAAATTTTGTGCATTGGTCACCCTCTTTGAGCCATTTGATCTTGGCTTTTTGGTGGAGGAAATCCGCCTCCTTTGCCATTGCAGAATAATACTCAGCCTTACGAAGGCGTTCAATGTCACAAGTCCCAGAGTGAAAGGGGGACTTAGATTGGACATCCTCAAGGCATTTCTGAGCACGTAAAACCTCTTCATGAACATCTCCACATTGTGCATTAAGGTTTTTAAGTGTACTCTTCACCTTTTTGAGAGAGGACACCAGCTTAAACATCGGGGTACCAGAAATCTCGGTCTCCCAAGCTTCTTTAACCAATGGAAGGAAATTTAGGAATTTAGTGAGAAAGTTATTTAACCTAAAAATCCCGTGATTACGGGCGGCCCAACCTGCGGGAAGAAGAATGCATGGGGAGTGATCAGATAATCTCGCAGGTGGAAAGACTACTTTAGATCTTCTAAAGAGATCAAACCAATGACCATTAGCGACCACTCTATCTAATTTTCTGAAGATACGAGTGGTGGGGTCGCGGCCATCGTTCTAGGTGAAAAACTGACCTTCATGGCAGACATCTTCAAAGTCACAGTCCCTAAGGCAATCATTAAGATCGATGGAACTTTTATGGTGCCAGGAGCCACCAAGGGCCTCATTCGCCGAGCGAATAGCATTAAAGTCGCCCAGGACAGCTCAAGGAATATCCCCCGAGAGGCCCGAATGCCTTCTAAGGCATTGCCAAAGGAGCTTTCGATGGCCGTCTAAGTTAGCACCATAAACAAAAGACAGAAGGCAATGAGAGTTATCATCAAGGAAATTCACATCGGTATGGATAACCTGGTCTTCCTTGGAGATAATATTGACAGCCACCTTCTTAGGGTCCCAGCAGACCCAAATCCTCCCAACAGAGGAGATGGAATAGTTCATGGCCCAAAGCCATTGAGGATTAATCCTAGCCGAAATGGAGGCCACGTTTTTCTCTGTAACTTTAGTCTCAACCAGGCCAATAATGGAACAAGCGTGGGACCTAATGAGGTTGCGGACTTCATGGGCCTTCACAACCCCATTGAGACCCCTCACATTCCAGCATGCGATGTTAGTCATGGGAGACCGACGAACGGGGGTTCCGCTCCATAGGTCCCCGAGCGTTTCTGATCTTCTTAGAGGATTTACGTCTCCTGCTCTTAGTCACAAAATCGCAGCAATTAGAGTCAGACATATCAGAAACAGGTACTAGACTTAAAGAATCGTTTGGGCTAGCAATTGGGGACTGGCCAGGGCAATCCACTAGGCCTAAATCCACCACCGGTCGAGAAACAGAATTGTCACAAGCCGGGGACTCATCATTGGAACAATCAGATCCAATACAAGGCCTAACCATATCGGGGGCTGGAGGGAATTGAGCTGAAACTCAATCCCAACAGGGAGCCGACCATCATCAGAGCCATTTGAGAGTAGGGCATGTTGATTTCTAGGGGGGAGGATTGAGATAGGATCATCGAGAGGAGCCAGGGGAGCCACACTCAGGTGATTCGGCGAGATGTGAATATCGGACACCATAGGGTCTTCAGGGAGAGGCTCCTGAAGAATGCTGAAGGGATTGTCTGAAGACAAATCCTTCTGTGCGGAATTACCTACGGGTAAGACAGCTTTCTTGCAGGGAGATCTCCCAGGAGAGGCATTTGCATTCATAGTCCGTGGAATGTCCACCTTCTTAGGGACCCAAGAAGCTTTGATTTGAGGGCCCTTACTCCCGCTCTTTTTAGGGGGCAGCACTCTGCGCCGGCTTATATTGGTATTCAATTTTAATTTCTCTTAGTTGATCCTCCAATTGGTCAGCGCAGCCACTTGTGCGGATCTTCACATATTCCGACCGGGGGGCTTCGGCTCCCATTTCGACACAAACTCTAGCAAAGCCGAATCGCTCTAATTTTTCTGTGACTGGGTCTAACCGAAGGGGTTTCCCAACCGCACTCGCAATCCAGCATAAACCCAGAGGGGTCCAGTATTCAACCGGGATCCCAGACATGGTGATCCAAACTGGGAATGACTTGTGCTCCTCACGGGATAAAACCATTCCCGGCTTCCATATCTTAAGAAAAAGAGTATGGCCGGCTATTGACCACGGGCCACTATTAAGACATTTGTCAAGCATTGCTCTTGAGGAAAATCGAAAGAAAAAGAATCCCGATTCGTTCCCCGCTACATGTTGTAGCTCGAACCGCCTCTAGATTTTCCTAGTAAGGTTATTTACAACATAAAAGTGAACTGGATTACCATCGAAATATCCCATGAGAGTGGTTCCCTAGAGGTCCACACCCTGCTGGATAACATCCGGAGGGGGGGACAAAATGATATTCTCAATATCAGGAGAACTAGGAGGAAAGAATTTAAGAGGAGACTTACCTCCAAAAGCCCTCTTTTCGACTACCAAAACCCACGAGACCTTCGGCGGGCAAGAGCCTTGGACAATAGAATGGCTTGATCCATCGGCTCTGATGGATCCAGAGACACCGGAATTCAGGTGAGGCACAGCAGGCAAACCTTCAGAAGTGCAAAGCTTAGTCTCAACCGAGGGGGCTCCAGAGGACAGTCCGTGCCAGATACAGGGACGAGAGCAGTAGGTCGGTTCAACACCCCAAATGGAGTACCAGCCAAGATGGGAGGAGGCCCAACATGGCAGTAGTGTTGAGTTGAGCAGCCTGCAACCCCACGGCAATTAGACGCCGCCAACGAGCCTTTATTGGAAGGCCCATCCTCAGAGAAGGAATCAACCAAATGAGAATGGCCAGAACGCTCAGTATTCCTCACTGCAGAAAGAAATTCCCCATCAGGGGCGCAAGAGACAGGCGAGGTAGGCGATGAGGGACGAGTATTCACGTCGCCACCCGAATTGAAAGAAACGAGTTGGATGGGAGGAATGGGGGATGTAGGGAGGGCCCCAAATCCAGAGGAGCGGCAACGCCTCGGAAGGCTTCGACATTTGACGGCAGAAAGGGGGGGTAATCGGGCTCGGATGACGGTGAGGAGGAGAGATGGGAAGAGGAGGACGGGGTCGGGGCATTCTGAGGCCAGGGTGTAGCCGGACGAGGAAAAGATGGTGAAGAGGGGCCGATAGAATTTGAAGAGAAGAGTCGAGGGAGAGAGGAGAGGATAAGCTTACAGGGAGGCGAGAAGGTGGGGTGGCGACCGGCGCCATGGGCGTCGACGAGGAAGAATGAGGGCGGGGCTAGGCTGGGATTCAAAATCGCCAACGAGAGGAAGGGTTATGTATTCACAAACGACCGGGTGCATGTAATCTCATCTTACTTACCAAAAAAAAGCCATAAAATTGGCCATCGCTCGGCACAATGCAGTTCGAAGTCTCTACTTCATCCCTCAAACTGTATGCTGCCTGGCTCGGTTTCTGAGCTTGTTAACTCTGCTCAACATCCCTCCTTGCCTGCCTCTACTCCTCAAGTGTTGTATTCGAATCAGTTTGAAACATTGGCTTTGATTGAAGCCAGGGAGTCTGAATTGATCCATGACGTGGATGACTTTGCAGGGATTTCTTTGAAATATGCTGTGCAAGTTGGGTCTCGAATTTCCATAGCCCCAAACCCCCTGGACGACAAAAAAGCTGTGGTCATCTCTCTGGATGTGATACAGACTCCTCTTTTTTTTTTGGTAAGTAAGGTGATATAGACTCCTCTTGGTGATGCTGGGGTTCCTTTGACAAAATGGGCCATCTGTGATGCTCTGCACTGTAAGCATCAGCATAAAGCTGATCTTCATACATCTCAATCTTTAGCTAAATCCTATGAGATTTCTACCCAGTCTGTTTTAGCTTCCTCCCATTGTTGGCTTATGCCTTCTTGCAGCAGAAGCGCCTATTTGGATGTGCACAGCTCTCTCTCCCCGGTGGAGACTCCTAACTCAGGTGGAGGGCTTCCGTCTGATGAATTACCCTTTGCTGGAGTGGCCTTGTGTGTGTGGATTACGTGTGTTGAGGCCGGAGTGGTTTTTTGAAGCCGGAGTGCCTTTTGCACACTAAAAGGCGGAGTGGTTTGCGTGTGTTCGAGGCCGGAGTGGCATTTTGATGCGAAAGTGCCTTTTGAGGCCGGAGTGGCTTCTTGAAGCCGGAGTGCCTTTTGCACACTAAAAGGCCGAAGTGGATCGCTTGTGTTGAGGCCGGAGTGACATTTTGAAGCCGGACTTTGACGCTGGAGTGGCTTTTGAACCCGGAGTGCCTTTTGAGACCGAAGTGGCATCTTGAAGCTGGAGTGCCTTTGTACTCTTAAAGCCAGAGTGATGTGGGATGCGGATTTTTTGATTCGATATGGTGTTGATCTGAAGTGGCTTGATGATGCTGATGTGACGATGATCAGTAGTGGCATGGTGATTCTTCATTCACTCTGGTCATCTGGATTTTTTATTACATTGATCGAACATTAATGTAACCTTATTTCTTTTTAATGACTGTTGTCATTGGTTTAGGGGACTCCCTTGTTTCTATGTCTCTTTCCCAAATTCGGTAAAACACTTGGTTAAAAACATAGTTTTTGTACATTTTCTTTAAACTTTAATGCATTTAATTACTTACCAAAAAAAAAAAATTACCCTTTGTTGGTGGTAAAGATGATGTGTATACTGTTGCTGGTTCGAATCTGAGGGACGAGCAAGTGCTGCCCTCTTTTGAGCTGTCCAGATTGAAGGATATTGGAGTGTGTCTCCTTGCCGATGGCCACATTAAGACCTCATATGCTGATATATCAAAGCGTGGGGTTGAAATTGATGGGGTTTAACAGTGCACGCGTTCAGTGCAGCCGTGAAGATGCTCTTAACTTCAGCTCAATGCGTCGATACATTCCAAGTGAGCCCGTCCTTTGTAGAGAGACAAGCTCTCGCTTCTCTCTAAAATTCAAAATTTGTGTCACGTCTGGAGCCCGTGCTCTGCCCGTCGCCGGCCATGGCCGGCCTCCTAGGTGTCCCCCCCGATCCTCCTCAGGTCGCCGCCTCTCTAGTTCTTCCCCCGCCTCCCTCACCGACAGTCTTCGTACCCAAATCCCTAGATCCATTTCCTTCTCTGAGTTTTTTATTTTGGTACCCCCTTGGCCCCCAGAGTGAAGTGAGCTCCGACCGGACTCGCCTTGTCTCGGGTCTGCATTGGGATGTGAAGGTTGATGCCATAATCAGGGACAACAGATGGAACTGGCCTAACCCTTTCGACACGAAGGTGTCCCACCTTGTTTTGAATATGCCGAATAACCCTCCTTGTAGCTATCAAAAAGACTCATTGAGATGGGCCGGGGCTCTCAATGGCAAATTCTCGACTAAGTCCGCATACATTCTCATCCATCCCCCCAAACCAAAGGTTTTTTGGGCTCATTTGGTGTGGGGACCATCCCATATTCCTTCCCACGCATTTACCCTTTGGCTCGCTATTAAGGAAAGACTGAATACCATTGACCGCCTCCATTATATCCCTAACCTCTCACCCAGATGCATTCTATGCAACACTGGTAATGAAGACCTCGATCACCTTTTCTTCTCCTGCCCATTCTCCAGAACCTTATGGACTAATATCCAAAGACATTATGGTATTCACTGGCCCTATCTTGAATGGCATCAAAATATATCCTGGGCTGCCTCTCGTTGGAAAGGAAAAAGCCTTATGGCTGTCTCTAAGCGCTTGACTCTGGCCGCCACGGTTTACTTCATATGGAAGGAGCGCAATAATCGAATTTTCCAAAAATCTCCTCCCCAAGACTCTTCTCATCTCTTCTCTTTGGTGGTCGATGTTGTGAGGTTTAAATTAATGACCATTTCGGTTCCTAATAGGGCTGACTATAGGCCGACTCGGATTCGGTGGGGTATATATTAAAAAAATAAAAAATAAAATAAAAGATGCTTTTTGGCTGTAGCCTGCCTTGCTTTCCGGATGCTCACATCTGGGTGATTTTTGTGCTCCTGTTGTCGCTTCTCCCCTTTGGAGTCTATGGAACTTGATTCTCAGATGTGCTAGGTGCCCGGTTTTGCTTTGTTGATCCCTGCTTGTCGTTGTTTTGCATTTTTGGGCTGTTTATTAGCTCTGAATTTGTATTATCCCCTCCATCAGCTTTGTCTTCCCCTCCCCCAAAAAAAAAAAAAAAAACAAACGAATCTGGGGCTTTTGCCTCTTCTCTGTCAGGCGCTAGAGCATGGTTTTTTCTTTCCTTTGCTGTGACCGTGGTGGATGCCTTTTGGGTGGCTCGATTTCCCTTTGTTGGGTGGAATGCATTGTAAACTTGGTCTTGGAACTTCGGGAAACCTGGTCTCTGGGTCGGTTGATTCTGTTGGCTTGGTTCTGGATTGGTGGCATCCTGTGCTTGTATAATGAAATGGGGATGTTCCGGTGATCTAGTTGTAGCCCTCCTGAAGCTGTTATTGCATATGACCTGCCCGGTTGTGGATTGGGGTTGTTGTGTTGGTTACTATGTTTTTGATCTGTTGGGGCTTTGATATTGCTGTATATTCAATGTTGTAGCATTCTGGGAATCTGGTCCTATCTCACAAATTTGGATTTGTGCGGGTACTGTTGCTGCAATGTGAATGAATTCTATCCCTCTTACAAATGTTGGTAGCTGTATCTTTATGACTGCTTGTGGACATTCTGGTGTGGATGGCTGGTTGGCAAGGTTCTGTTAGATGTTGCTGGGTTTCTGAGTGTTGGATTTGAGCTTGGGTGATGTTGCTGTTCAGTTTTCCTTTGCAGCCTTTGGTGCGCTGGATGTTGGTGCTGACAGTGAACGAATAACAGAGTCTTGTGGCAGACGTTGTTTGGTTTTTTGCTGATGCTGGTTATGGGATGATGCCGATATTGCTGGTTCGGTCTATCATTGGTGGTGTGGTGTGGGATGAGATGCTAAATCATGTTGAGCTGGCCTGTTTGCTCTCTCCAGCTGTAGAAGGGTTGTGCTGTCCATGGTTTCTAGCATACTAGTTGTTATGAGAAGCTGTATTGCTGGAGCCAAGTTGCTGCTGCCTTTGATTCTTGATATTACCGGGTGTTCACTGGACCTTGCTAATTTTATGATTTGCTGTCCACTGCTTGCTGAACCATGGCTTTCAAATGTCCTGCGAGTGGTGATGGCTTGCAGGGTTTTATGGTTGTGCTGTTTTAAGACCATGATGCCGATGGCTGCTGCTGGAACCATTTGCAGGTGTTGGAGGTGTTGGGTATGGGCGCTGCACTGTGCTGCTGTCGTTGGGTATTCCTGTTTGCTGGTTGGCTGTGTCTGATTCCTAGGATGGGTTGCTGTCTTCATCTCGCATGTGGTTGAAGCTGGGCTGTTAACATGCTCTTGCTTTGGCTGCTAATCTGCTGGTTACCCGTGGTCGATGCTGTATTGGTGATGGCATTGGGGTTGGGGATGAGTTGCTGCTGTATTCTGCTTTGATGCAGTATATTTGCTGTTGCTGAATCGATGATGGATTGTTGTTGGCTCTAGTCTTGAATGGGGCTGTGCAGTTGTCCTTGGTTTGCTGCCCGGTTGCTGCTTGATTTTGCAGATGTGTAGAGGCCCGGTTGCTGCTGTCCTTGGCTTTGAAGCTCACTTAATTTGGATGCTGAAGATCTGCCGCTGGTTTGGTGCACCGATGTGGCAGGTTACAGTTGATTGAAGCCTGCGATGGTTCTTGGTTGACTCTCGGTTGGCGCGTTTCTCCTATCGTTTGGTAGTCGACCTTGATGAGTCTGTCCCCATATTGACAGATCTTTTTTTGTTGCTTTTGTAGGATGTATATCCTCCTTGATTTTTTTGTATTATCTGTTGTATTAGATGCTCGGGGTATGCCCTAACGGTTTATATTTTTACTCCAAGTCAAATACTTGGAGTAAAAACATAGATTCTGTAATTTTTTTTTCCTATAATCCAAAATACTTTCTTACCAAAAAAAAGTATTTTGGATTAAAGGGAGAAAAAAATTACACAAACTATGCTTTTTTTCTAAGTATTTTGTCTTAGAAATAAAGCATAAAATGCTAGGGCATACTCCGAGCAGCTAGTACATTATAAAATAACACACAAAAAATGAAGTCTTCCAGGAGGACAACGTTCAACAAAATCGACAAAATATGAAATCTGTCTTAGGTTACACACGATCAGACAACTGATCAGCTATTCCGAAATCGACTGAAGCAACTCAGCAACACAGATGCCAAACATACCATCCAACGCAGCATAAACTTGCAGGAATTTTTTTTTTGGTAAGTAAGATGAGATTAAATTAAAAAAATTTACAGAACGATGTCCTACCTTCAAGTGTTTCGCCAACTTAGAGGTGGAACAACACGCTAGGGCATACATTTTTTTTTTTGGTAAGTAATTAATTGCATTAAAGTTTAAAGAAAATATACAAGAAAACTATGTTCTTAACCAAGTGTTTTACCGACTTGGGAAAGAGACATAGAAGCAGGGAAGTCTCCTAAACCAATGACAACAGTCATTAAAAATATAAGGTTACAATAATATTCTATCATCGTAAGAGAGCCACTCCAGACACAAAAGGCACTCCAAAACCACTCCGGCCTCTTAAGGCACTTCGGCTACAAAATGACACTCCGACCTCAACACCCGCAGTCCAACTCAAGCCTTTTAGTGTGCAAAAGGCGCTCCGGCTTCAGATTCCACTCTGGCCTCAAAAGGAACCCCGGCATCAAGAAGCCACTCCGGCCTCAAAACGCACTCCGACTTCAAAAAGCCACTCCGGCCTCGAAAACACGCAAACCACTCCGCCTTAAAAAGAAAAGCTACTCCGGACTCAATCACACAATCCACTCCGGCCTTTAATTGTGCGAAAGGCACTCCGGCTTCAAAACGCCACTCCGGCCTCTCAATCAAGCAGACAAAGCCACATCGCCCATCACTCCGGCATTAAGAGGATAAAGGCACTCCGGCACCATCATACTCAATGCCACTCCGCCCTCAACATACGCAAGCCACAATACGTGCATATAATATTAAGTATTTTACTTACCAAAAAAAAAAAAAAGCATATAATATCAAAACCTCAGGAGGCCCACCACCAAACCATCCATATCAATATATTGACCTCACGGAAAATCCTTATTCCATTTCAGCAGGAAAATAAGGAGATCAAATAAAATCGACTTCCTCTCAGGAGATAAGACGTCAATGTGAGGCTTAGAGGAAGTGGCAGTCACCAACAGACGGAAGGTTTCAAAAAAAGTGCTCGAGGGGCAATTCAGAAAATCCTCCAGCAATGTAAAGAGTGATTTGAACTTATTCTTTGTGGCCTTAGTCACATCATTCCAACATAATTCAATGAAGTCAAGCAAAAAACCACTCTGGTCAATGCCAATGGATTTAAAATAGGCCCGAGAATCATTGTTTCCAATTAAGGCCCGGAGGGCATAGTACATTGGATCATTGGCAATAGCTTCAGCATTCCAATCCTCAGAGCACTGAGAAGAATCATCATCAAGTTCACAATTAGTGACCTGATTTTCCCTGTCAAGAAGATACTCGACGCCCATAGGCCTCTCAACAAAATCTAACCTAGCATGGTCAGCGCCATCCAGGGAGTATTTCTGAACGATCCGTGAGATAGAATCGGGGGTAGAATCAGGATCTACCGCCGCAAATGGTTCCGAAGCATGAGGAACAGGTGGGACAACAAGGGGCCCAGGAAAAGAGCCAACAACCGAAGAACCCTCAAGCGGGGCAGCCGCACCCAACACTGGGCATTCAGAGTAAATCTCCACACCAAAATTGTCATCAGGGGGACGCTCCTCGCCAGATTGGTCATCAGAGCTGGACTCCACAGAAGAAACCTTCTCACACAGAACCCCAACATCCCTTGATCCAGTTATGGCGTCAACCATAGTTCCTGCAACACATCCAGAAAGGCCCTGGCCTGCTTGAGGCATTTTGTCAACGCTACCCTCTAGAACAGCAGAGGAGGGTAACAAGGTAGTGGTCAACAGAGCTCCCCCAACAGACACACTAATATCCCCAACTGGCTCACTAGAGACCCCATCAGAGGAGTAAGGAGAAGCATCAGCCAGACAAGGGGCCTTCTCAATAATCCCAGTAGCTTTACTACCCGGATTAGCAATGCGACCCTGCAGAGGGTAAATTGGCTTCCTGTGGTAACAAACCTCAATGTCCACCGAGGAGGCCCCAGCAACAGCTCTTGACTTCAGTTTGATAATTGAAGGGAGATGGGCACCTCTGGTTACTTCAACACAGACGCGTGCAAAATTAAGCCGCTCCATTTTAGCAGTGCTTGGATCCAGTAGAAGGGGCTTACCAACTCCACTGGCAATCCAACTCAGACCCAAAGGGGTCCAATATTCAGTAGGGACCTTGGATAAGGTGATCCAAATCGGGTACGATTAGAAAGATTCTTTCTCCAGCACCATACCAGGTATCCATCTTTTGAGGAGGATGGTTTTCCGCCCTAAAGTCCAGGGACCGCAAGCCAAACAGTGGTTCATAAGATCTTTAGAGTCAAATCTGAAGAAGAAGAACCCGCTGTCATTCCCGGTGACATGTCTCAAACCGAATCTGGCCCTAATTTTACGGACAATGGCGTTAACAGCCTGAAGATGGAGGGGGCTTTCGAGGAAATAGCCCACCAACGAAGCTCTCCAGACATCCTGGTCCTGCTGAAGTACCTCAGCGGGAGGGGAGATAGAGACGACATCCCCATCAACATCCCGATGGGGATAGTAAGTCTTTTTTTTTGTTAAGTAATTAATTGTATTAAAATTTAAATAAAATGTACAAACAGCTATGTTCATTACCAAGTGTTTTGCCGACCCTGAACCAAGACAAATGTCCTTGAATACAAGAAAACAATATCAAAATCGGCGTTGAAAGCGAAAAACTTGCTCAGCATTTGAATTGCACTCCGAAAATGGCAAGCCCCAGATGACAAAGATCATTCCGGTTGGGAAATGAACAAATGACGCTCCAGACTCTGCTACAAAACCACTCCGACCAAAAGTGAGCAAAGAGCAGAACGGCCATCTCCAATTGTTGAGCGATAGAGGCCATTCCAACCATACAAAGAACAGAAGGCCTCTCCGTCCATATAAACGGACTTCGAAATTTATCAATCGTAGGCCACTCCGGGCTTTGGCGAAACATAACGCAATCCGGACATGGGAGATGCCATCCTCAATTTTTGTAACAACAGGCATGAGGGCCATACAAGCCATTAGAGCGATCAAGAACACACCGGATTCCGGAACCTCAAAAGAGGGGGATAGTAAGTCTTTTTTTTTTTCTTTTTTTTTTTTGGTAAGTAAGAATTTTGGATTCATGGGAGAAAAAAATTACAACAATATTGTTTTATCGCCAAGTATTTGACTTGGGGATAAAACAAAATCCGCTGGGGCATACCCCGAGCAACGAGTACAAACGTAATTTCAAAAAGGAGCTCTAGGAGCCCAACATTCTACAGAAACTATAGAAATAGGAAGAAAATAACATCACAAAACCGGGGGAAGGCACAACTATCCAACCCCAAGAAAAACAGCAACTGTACTTCTCCAAACAGCAGCCATGCATAAAACCACTGCAAACCAGCCTCAAAATCACACACAGCCACCAACAGGGACATCACCAGCACCAACAACCAGCCAGAACAAATCTGCCCGGTATACCGCAACAATTGCTTTTAAACCCAGAACAGCCCCTAAGGGGCCGAAACCACCCTGTCAATAGATGCTTCAGATCCACATCCGCAAAGCCTCGTTGTAGAATCCACAGAAAAATGCAAACCGGGGACGATAGGAGCAGAACCAGGGTTGCACATTCCAGCAATTGATCCAATGCCAACCGGTTTGCCAACGAGAATGAGCCCGGCAGTGATCCATTCCGGCCGAACCGAGAAGAGAGAGCGCAAAAACTGGAAAGCTCAACCACATCAGCATAGATTCCAATCCGGCATTTACAGCATATCCGAAAGCAGCACCACCATGGCTGCATCAGCAAGTAAAGAATCAACAGCAACTAATTTTCACATCCAACAGAAATTAAATTTCAGCATCTTGGTTATCAGCTCCAGAACCACATTCAGCATCCAACAGGGGGATAGTAAGTCAGATCTGAAATCTAACACACGCAATCCTTCCGAACGACATCAGTCCAAGAAGGGGGGCAGTCGCCGCGAGCTCAGAAGATTTGCGAAGCGCATTCATGGCTCCAGCGTTGGAAGGAGGAGATGCCAGATTGGAAGACATCGAAGGCTTCGTTCGTGCTAAGAAAGCCGAATCGGGTCCTGAAAACGAGGGCAAAGCGCACCTACGCAGGGGAGGGAAGGATGGAGAAAGGTTAGCATTTGCAGACAAATCTGATGACGGCGAAGAGGGGAGGCGGGTCGGAGAAACGCCTGGGGCCTTAGGTAGGGGTGCCGCCGCTAGCATGGAGCAGGCCATGCCGGCGCTAGAGGCGGCCGGAAGAAGCCGAGCGCCAGCTAATCAAATTTTAAAATTTGAAATCTAGAGAGAGGGGAGAGCACCTCTCTCTAGAAGCCGAAATGAACCGAATGCTAGAGAAGATTCACTGCTAGTAAACAATGGATCCATGCTAGGGCATACCCCGAGCAGTACCATAGACCAATTCATGAAACGTACAAAAAAAAAAAAACAGAATAGCAATTCTCATCAAAGTTACGAAAAACTAAACCGTCGCAGATCCCTTAGCTGAAGAAACTCATCTTGTCAATCAGAAATATGCATCCACGAAGAAAAGGGAACTGGAGATATTTAGCAAATCACGTGTTCATCGTCCATCAGTGTGTATATTGGATAGGCAAGTTTCATTGATGCATCAATCAGCTTCATAAATACACAATGTCTTCATTTGTCGTCTCTTAGAACCCATGGAACACCTGCTCAAGGTAGCATCATTAGCCATCGGCTGGATTGGTCCACTCCCATGGAATCGTGTCCTGCAAGAAAGAAAAAAAAAATTTTTTTATAGACCTGCAGGAAGAGGCAAGCAAATTCACCTCACATGGCCACTCCGGCCGCATCACACACATGGCCACTCCGGTTTTTAGTGTACAAAGGGCACTCCGAAAATGGCCACTCCGGCCTAAACACACGCAGGCCACTCCAGACTTTTAGAGTACAAAGGCAGTCCGGATACATCAAACTTAAGGACACTCCGGCCTTTTAGCGAAAAAGCACTCCGGAATCGTCATTCGCATGGCCACTCCGGAATCATCGAACGCATGGCCACTCCGGCCTCATCACACACAAGCTACTCCGGCCTTTTAGTGTACAGAAGGCACTCGGTAAAAGCTCTCCTATCGGAAGAACAGCAAACCAAATCATCTTGCTACTTCGGATGATCACCACATCGGCTTCATCAAGTCACTCCGGAACCAACGCACTCCGGACCTAAACACAATTTTTGCTCCGGCAAGGCCGACTCCGTCCTCATAAGCATGTGCTCATAAATATACTCCGGCCTGACCACACTATGGCCATTGCGTCCATAAGGAATACAAAAAGCAGTCCGGCCTCTTTGATAGCCACTCCGTCCAATTTATACTTAAGGCACTCCGGCCTCAAAATATACAAGGCACTCCGCCAAAGCCAGCACCGGCCTCATAGCCATATACTCACAATTTTACTCCGACCTGAACACACCAAGTCCACTCCGGCTTTTAAGTGTACAAAGGCAGTCCTTCCTCATCACTTATTTTTTTTTGGTAAGTAAGTCAATTGTATTTAAAAGAAAAACATTTACAACCTATGAGTTAATTCCAAGTGTTTTTCCAACTTGAAATTTAGTCATAGACACGATGGCAATTGCCAACCACCCAAAAGAAGGATCAAAGAGACGTGTTAAGAACACTATACAACAAAGGAAAAACCGCGCAAACAATACATTGGCTAAGATTACTGTAGACGAAAGCTGAGAACCAAATCCATCCAAAAACCATTGGTCCAGCATAAGAATACCATCATGCTTCATCGAAAATTAAGATCACCCAGAACAGCAACCCGATGCACATGCTGACCATTGCTTCCGTTGAGGCTGGGTGAGGCTGATGAATAGCTGGGCCAGTTTTGATGCATGGAGATGCTGATGTTGCATGGGTTGCTGTTGGGTCAAGATTCTGATTTCATTTTGGATGGTTCCCTTTGCTGGGCTTTGCTGCGATCGAATGTGGCTGATGCTGGGTTTGTTGGCACAGCATTACTTCTCCATTTGTTATGATCTTCTGCCCACCATTGCTTGCTTTGCTGGCTCCGATCAGCTTTAAATTTGGCTGTTACTGTTGTATACTCCCTGATTGTTCGTGTATGCAGTCTACTGAGCTGGTTTGCTTCTGTTGGCGCCTGCTGAAGTTATTCCTTGCTGATGCAATCAGTTTTGCTGTTGATTTGGTGTTGACCTGGATGTGGATGCTGGATATCCTGGATCCATTTTGGTGATTTGGATGCATGGATGCTGGTGGGTCTGGCAATGTTGCTGTAGCTCCCATTGCTGTGTGGATTTTGAATCTGGATTGGTGATTTTCTTTGTTGCTGCTGGTATATTACAGCAGCCGGCTGTCCCGGTTGCAGGGGGATGGAAAACGGCGCTTTCCCGCTGTGTTGTGATGTAATATTCTTCAATTTCTATAGGTTCTGTAGAACGTTGGCCTCCTAGAGGTTTGTTATGTACCTTCGGATGTACTTGTTACTCGGGGTATGCCCCGGCGGGTCATGTTTTATTCCCAAGTCAAAATACTTGGAGATAAAACATCGTTTTTGTATTTTTTTTCTCCAATTAATCCAAAATACTTGTTTACCAAAAAAAAAAAAAAAAAAAAGATGCACATGCTAACCATGCTATGCTCACAGTTGGCGGCTGGAAAAATCAGTTTAGCATCCTCAATATGCTAATAAGGCTTTTACATCAAGGGCTGGCACCACCAACATGGAAGACAAGAATGTCCAACCAGCTCAGAGACCAACTGCATCAAGTTGGAAAACTGCTGCTGTAAATTCCAGCAAGCATCAACCAAAATTTCACAGCACATAGATAGTCTTGAGTATTTGGGCTGTTGGCCTTGGTCTTGCTCTTCAACCAACTTCCGCTGCACTAAGAAATTTTCCTGGCCAGCTTAGGAACTGATTCCAGCATAGAAGGACACCCGGAGCATTGCAACAGTATTTAGCTTCAACACCCTAAATAGCCGAGACAACAGCTATGCCATCATGAGAAAGGCAGAGTTAGAACCACCAGTAGCCTTGAGCATCATCAGCAGTCGAGCTACCAGGTACAAAATCATTCCTACTGTTTTGCAGCAGCATCAAACACATACAGATGTAACACCTCATACATCCAATGGCATTTCCATAACATATATTGCACACAGATAGCTGCAGACCGAGACAAACAACACTCCAGTCCGACAGCAGCCCAAGCCAAATGCAACACCACTACAACAATACTCTCCTGAGTTGGCAGCCTGTTATCACAGCACATGACATCCTCCTCGTCATCATCCCCGCCAAAAAGAATTGCCGGCTGGATTGGATTGCTAGGCACCATAACGACCTTTGACGGAAGGGAATCGACACAAGACCAAAACCGGCATCACTTGTTTGGTGAACCAGCCAAAACAAACACCTCGAGCAATGCTCCAGCATGAAAAACCGGCGAGCAGCAGCAGCAGCAGAATAAAGCATAAGGGGAGCTTTCAATCTAGTAGCAAATCTAGTAGCTAATAGTTCAGCGCCACAGCAAAGCCTCACCAGGATGAGCAGCCCACTACTTCAAATTCGATCCAAATCAACAGACAACACCATGTTTCAATACAGAAAAGCACAACCCAGCAGCTCATAATGCCAACAAAAACACGGTCATAAAACACCTGTCCTTTCAACAGCATAACCACCAGCAGCAACAGAATCTATTGCACCAGGAATTTCAACACCATCTGCCTGCAACAGGCAACAGATGACAGAATCCCACAACCAGGTTAAACACTCCATTCCCCAGTAAGAGACCATGACATTCCAGCACTCCTAAGGAATTAGAACAGAAACTAGCACAGAGTCAGCCGCTCCAGCAACATCAAGACACTACCACAACAGATCAGGTTCAACAGAAGACGACTGTAACAACCCACAACTAGCTATATAATCCATAAGGAGCAGTAGAAAAGATACAAAACAAGGATCAATATCAGGGCCCAACCATTAATGCAGCAACTCAGGGCAACGCATTTCATCTGGTCCCTTCATAAGTTCCGCGTCTAGAGCAACTTGAAAAAGATTATCCCACTACACCAATAAAATCCAATATGCAGAGCAAGGAGCAACGTCCAAAACTCAGATGGCATCTTTGAGCCATTGCAAATTAACAGTCGGGTACATGAAATCTGGCGATCGACCATGTTTCACCGCACCATCTGCTCAGGCAAATGCATCAATCTAAACACCCACATCCTTACAGAGCCACAGGCAAATGCAGTACACCTGATGCAGTCCACAGCAGAGCTACTAGCCTTTACCAGACTTCCTTCTGTTCCGTTGGTTGTTGCGTGGCAAACTATGCAACATCGGTTCGAGTCTTGGTATTGAGTGTTGGAGAGATGAAGATGTAATAGGTATTTTAAAATACCTTTATAAACCTGCTGGGCGTCAACCTCCTTCTGCGCCTGTTGTCAATGGCTCAAGGGGAAAGGGTTCTTGGAGATACGCCAGTAAATCTGAGAACTTGGTTAAGCCTGCTGGTCCTGTGCCGGCACCAAATTCCTCTGAGGCTCTTCAAAGCTCAAAGGCTGACATTCCCCCTGACCCAGTTGATGGGATTGTGGCTAATGTTGGAAACATCATCTCTGAGGACAACGACCTGGGTTGGAAACATCCTAGGCATATTAGCAACAATCCTGTGACTACGGCGAAAGCTGAAAGAGCTACTCCGGACTCCAATTCCTTTGCGGCTTTATTAAGCCCAGATGCTGACACCATGCACACCCTTGAGGTTGATTCTAGTAAATCTGAGGTTAATCCTTCTGTGGAGCTTGTTCTAGGCTCCAACTTCTGTGAACAACCCTCCCTGCTACATTCAGAAAGACTCTTTGAGATGGACTGGGACTCGCAACGGCATTTTCTCGACTAAGTCCGCATACTCTCTCCTTCATCCCCCAAAACCCAAGGTGTGTTGGGCTCATCTAGTGTGGGGCCCATTCCATATCCCCTCTCATGCATTCACCTTTTGGCTCACCGTTAAGGGCAAATTGAATACCATTGACCGTCTCCATTACATCCCTAACCTTTCACCCATTTGCACTCTCTGCAACATGGGTGATGAAGACCACGCCCATCTGTTCTTCTCCCGCCCATTCTCTAGTACCCTATGGAATAATATCCAACGTCATCTTTGGTATTCACTTGCCATACCTCGACCGGCATCAAAATATATCCCGGCTGCCACCCGTTGGAGAGGAAAAAGTCTATTGGCTGTTTCCAAACGCTTGTCTCGGCTGCCACGGTTTACGTCATTTGGAAGGAGTGCAATAATCGGATTTTCCAAAATCTCCGCCCCTTGACTCTTCTCGCCTCTTCTCTATGGTGGTCGATATTGTGAGGCTGAAATCAGTGACCATCACGGCTCCAAATAGGATTGATCACAGCCGACTCGGATTCGGTGGGGGTTATAAAAAAAAGAAAATTGGCCGCTTCTTGACCTTTTCTCGGCCTTGCACTCTGGATGCCCTCTTCTCGGAGGGATTTATGTTCATAGGAGTGCTTCCCCCTCGTTGTTCTTGATCCGCGGGGTGGTTTTGCTTTTTGTTCCCCGAGTGCGGTTTTTTTCTCTTGGGCTGCTATTCACCGGTCTTTCCTCCTCCTAAACTCTGTCCCACCTCCCTTTAAAAAAAAATTTAGATACATATATATATATATATATTGTTGAATTTTTGGTGGTTCCTTTGGGTGGATTGTCCTCCATCTTGTGGGGCGGTGTCACCACGGTTGGGGCTTGGGGTTGTTATGTAGGGTACTTTGGACATGTTGGTAGTTGTTTTGGAGGGGTTTTTATTGCTGCAGACTTTACGGAATATGATTTGTTCGGGTTTCTTTGTGGATGAACTTTACCCCCTTTCTCGGTGGTCAAGCATTATGCTTGGGGTGATGAATTGCTGTGTCTCTAGGTTCGGCGTTTTCTCGGTTTGTTACCGATCTTTCGGGTTGGGTGGTGCTGACTTTTGTTGGGTCAGCCTACCTTGGTGGTGTTGTGTAGGTTGATGTATGTACACTGATTTCTTTGGATTGAGATGTCATAGGTTTTACGGATCTTTTATTCGAGGAGTTGTTTTCTTTGGTACCATACTGCTGCTGCCTGTTCTCGCGTCCACTGGACTTGCTGCTCTTGTTTTGTGTGATGGGTCTCTTTGCATTTAGTCCGTAGGAGGTTGATGGTGGGTTGGTACTATGCTAGTGCTTTGGATGCTATGCTGGTTACCTGTGGAAGCTACTTTTGTTTTGGTATTACCGTTGGGGATTGATGTCTTTGGTTCTTTGGCCGGGCTGTTGCTTGATCACGCATTATGTTGTGGCCTTGATATTGCCTGCAGTTGGATGGCAGCTCTCTCATTGGGTGCTGAATAGATCTGCCGTGGCTGATGCTCTTCTAATCATTCTGCTGAAAGTGTGGAGGTTGTTTCTATTCTCGGTGACCTTCTGTTTGGCTCTCCGAGGTGGATCTGCTTCTGGATTTAGGGGGTGAAATGCTGCTTCCCGAGTGTCAACGGGTCCGAATGTGGATGTGAGTGTGTTGCTAATGATCTCATACCTGTTCATGGCTGGATTTTCTGGTTGGATACTGCCAGCGTGTTCCCGATCTGGTTGGATTTGTCATGTCTGCATGTGTTGGGTTTCTAGTGCCAATAGCGGTCTCTTCCGTTGGATCTGTTTGTTGCTTGCTAAAGCAGGCGCATTCCACCACGGCATTTGTTGATGCTGGAGCCACATGTGGTGGGGGCCTTGAATTCTGAATTGGGCTAATTCTCGGGGCTGCTGTATGGGGGCTGCTGGTGTTAGAAGGGTTAGAATGTGATGAATGCTGGGTTTGAAATCTCAATATCGAGGTCTGCTAGTGTGGATTGATTTGACATAGGCAAAGAATAGTGTGCCATATTGTTGGATGAGGATGATGACGCATCTTGATTATAATCGATGGACCATGCTTCTATTTGGCATACTATTAGTTGTCGCAGCTTCATGGTGTTATGTCCTGTTTCGTTTGTATTTGCTTCATCTCGAGATGTTGTTTTTTAACAACGAATCAAGCTGAATCTCGATTGCGTGATTCCCGATGCTGTATTTATGCCTCCCGATCGACAACACTTGCTTTCATCTATGAGGCTTGGGGATTTTCTCGCCGCTCGAGGTGGTCCTCGCTTTGTGGAGTTTCACCTAAACTAAACGGCTATCTGGGATCTGCCTATGGTCCATGTTGACATTGTGCATTCGGATGTTTCCTCCCATCTTCTGCTTGCTCTCATTGAAATGGAGTAGTCGTGGTTGCATCTCCATCGTTTCTAGGCAAGTCTTTGTGAGAATTGTTTACACGTTGTTGTAGGTGATGGCTGTCTCGTTTGTCTTGATGCAATTTTTGATGGCGTTGGGCGGTGGGTATGATACTGTTTGCTTCTACCTTTTTGCCGTCGGTAACTTTGGGGTGCTACGTGGTCTTTGTTGATTCCGTCAACTCAGGTGTAAATGTTTTTGTTTCGATTATGTAAATTGATCTGTAACCTCTTTTTTTGTACTCAGTTTATATTTTGTTAGATTGTTACTCTTAGGAGCTTTTTAAGGTATTCTATGATGTACCAGTCGCTCGGGGTATGCCCCAACTTTTATGTTCTAACTTCAAGTCAAAAAACTTGGAGTTATAACATAAGTTTTTGTATATTTTTCTCCCTTAAATCCAAAATACACACTTACTTATCAAAACAAAAAAAAAAACTTGAGTGAAGGTGTACTAGAGCCCCTGGGTCCCCTTGTTGTTGACAACAGTAGTAGTATCCAGTGCTTGCCTGCCTGCGATCCTCAGTTATCAAAAGATGTCCAGCTGGTTGAGGAGCCCCGTGGCCCCCCCTCCACTTGCATCTCTTCTCATTCTAGAAGTTCCCGTTCGGCTAGACGTGTGCTGGTTGAAGCGGCCCAAGCCTTGGAGAATAAGGACGTTGGGCCTCCTTGACCGAACCCTGTTTCAAAACAACCAAAGGGGGCCAAGAAGAAAATCTCCCCTCCTCCATTCCCCATGGTTAGTGTCGCTTGTTGGAATGTCCAGGGGCTCAATGGGGCTCCCAAGATCCATGATGTCAAGCACTTTATCTTGTCCAATAAATGCGCTATTGTAGATCTTGTGGAAACTAGGGTTAGAGAGAATAAGGCTACCCATATCTCCAATCTGCTGATGCCTTCCTAGAATTGGGCGTGGAATTACTCCACCACCCCTATGGGTCACATCTGGATTGGGTGGGATGATTCAGTTGTTGATTTGAGTATTTTGACAAAAACTGCTCAAATTATCCACTGCAGAATTCTCAATAAAATCAATAACATCTCCTGCTTCATCTCATTCATTTATGGCTCAAACTTAGAAATTGACAGGAGATCTCTTTAGAACGAGCTGCGTGCGATCCACCAACTAATTTCCAACAAACCTTGGGTTTCTCTGGGGGACTTTAATGCAATAAGAGCTCCTTTTGAAAGCCTTGGGGGCTGCTGGCATGAATCTAGTGCCAGAGCCCTTGACAGTTGCCTCACCGACTGTGAACTCCTTGATCTGAACTATAATGGCGCTTTCTTCACTTGGAATGATGGCAGGGATCCTGGATCTCGTATCTTCCGCAAGCTGGATAGAGTGGTTGTAAATGGCCCTTGGCTTTCCAAGCTTCGCTCCTTAGCATCCTTTCCCCCTGCTCGGCTCTCGGACCATTCCCCATGCATTCTCTCCCCTTCTATCTGGACACCTCTTCGTGCTGGTAGCTTCCGCTTCAATAATTTCCTTGTGCTCCACCCACAATTCCTTCCCACTGTCCGTTCCTGTTGGAGTCGCTGTATTCAGGGCGTTCCCATGTTCCAGATTGTCTCTAAGCTTCGTCTTCTCAAGGACAAACTGAAAGAGTTAAATCATAACATGGGTAATGTTCATGAAGAGGTCGCTCGCTCTAGATCGCAACTTGAGGACTTCCAGAGAAATGGTCCTCCTGTTGGCTCTCAGCTTGTAGCTCATGAAGAAGACAGGTTAAAAGCAATCTATCGTAGAGCTCTAAGGATTGAGTGTGATTTTCTTCAACAAAGGGCGAAGATTAGATGGATCGAAGATGGGGACCAATGCTCAAATTACTTCTTCCAATCCAACGATAGTAAGCATAACCGCAATAGGATCCTCTCCTTGAACAAAGAGGATGGCTCTCCTACCAGCAATTTGGAGGATGTGCAATGAGGTAGAGAGAGACGCTCTCTTCTCTCTCTTAATTTTCAAATTCGTCCCGCCTGAGAATTTGAATCCTCGGCTCTGATGGCCATGGCCAGCTGCTCGAGCCCCCCTCGGGTCCTCTCTCAGGCTCTGACTCCCCTGTCCCCCCCGTGCCTTCCTCTCCAAAGGCTTCGGCGCCTTCGAAACCCCTTTCTCCCGTTCCGGAAAGGCAGACTCTGGGCGAAGCAAAACCTCAGGATTTCGACTTCGCCTCCGATGGTCTTGCTCAAAGCTCCTCTCGATGGTCTGACATCGTCTGTAAGGATAGTCTTGAGGCACGAAATGAGCTAAAATTCTTCCCCCCTGTGGCCGATGGGGCTGACTTGTCCATCATTTCTCCTCCGCCAGAGGTCATCAACCAAGGTCATTCATTTTGGGGCTTTACTCTGGTTGGCTATTTCTGTGATTCCCCACCTTACTATTTGGCGGTCAAAGCCATAGCCAACAAGATTTGGGCCCGTTTCAGTCTCACACACACCGCTGGCAACGAAGCTGGCTATTTCTTCTTCCGATTCTCATCGATGGAGATGTTGGACAAATGTCTCCAAGCCGGTCCTAGGCTTATGGCTGGGAAGGCTATCTTCCTTAAACGTTGGACGCCGGGAATGATTCTGAACAAGGATGATCATATACGCTTTCCCATTTGGATCAAACTCTTCAATTTGCCGATTGAGTACTGGACCCATGCCGGACTCAGCTGGGTGGCTAGCGCTGTTGGTATTCCTCTCCAGCTCGACCCCCGGACGGCCCGTATGGAGAACGTCTCCTTCGCAGAAATATGTGTTGAAGTGGGTATCGATGGCCCCTTTCAGAAAAGTATCACCATTAAAGCTTGCCACGATTCGGCTCCCATTGTGGTGAAGGTGGAGTATAGCTGGCGACCTATCAGGTGTAGTCGCTGCCGTTTGTTTGGACATGACGAAGCTCAATGCCTTCCCAAGGTTGCTAAATCTCCAACAGGTATCTCGCGTTCCAAATCCCCCATCTCTGCTGATGTGGAAAAAGTCCCATTGGTCTCATCGCCCTGCCCTGGGCTCTCGATCAATGGTTGTGTGCCAAATTCAATGGATGATGGAGTCTTGAATCCGGTTTCCCCCCCACATCCAATTTCTACCCCGGAGTTTGTTGATGGCATTAGTGGATGCTGCGCTAGTAGTTCCCCTATTGGGGCCGTGATGGACTCTCAAACCGTCCCTGGTTTGCCGGTTTCCCCGAACCCATATCCCCCTAATCGTGATCTGGCGTCCCAGGCTCAACTGGACCTTTCTACCTGCTCCCCTGCTGTTTTGCTCCCGGCCCCTGTCCATGGCCCCTGTCTTCAGAGCTCCTCTGCTGACCTTGGGCATCAATTGCGCCTTTCAGATGCTTCCGGATGCTTGGATGGCCTTCTTGGTGAGCAACTTAATGAATTGGTTATTGGTTAAGCTCGACAAAGGACCCAACCCCAATTCAATCTCTCGAATTATAAACAAGTATGGTTTGGCCTCTTCTAAGAATGGCGGAACTGGCCCTGCATCTGAAATCTGTACGGGGCGGGTCATTGACTATTCTAAAGATAAGTTTCTAAATGTAAATGAGGCGTTGGCTTTGGAGTGTGATTCGTGGAAGCCTGCTAGATCTCGGAAAAAGAAACAATCCAAAAAATCAAAGGCATCACCCCGTTCGTAGGGGTCGTGCTGTTGATGTTATGCCGGTTTTGTGTGGTTGCTAATAAATCCAGCTTTTACTTTGCTGGTTTTTTTGTGTCTGCTTGAATATATTGGCTTTTGGTTTATGTAATGCAGTTGTGTTGACCCCCAGCTGCAGATCCACTAATCTGGTGCTGGATTAGTTGAGCTGCAATTTTGTCGTGAATGAATTGCTTGACTTGGGTTCTAATTATGCCTGATTTTGCATGCTGAATGTTGAGATTTGGTGATGCTGATATTAGGCCCCTGGGTGGACGCAGCTCTTGGAGTCTTTGATTTCTATTTTGCTCTGCAGTGTAGCAGTGGAACACGTTTTTTTCTCCTGCTGTTCCTGCTGCTGTTGCAATTGTGTTGCAACTCTTGGAATTGCAGATCGGCTCTTTATGCATATTCAGCCCTGTGGGTTTCTCTTGCTGCTGCATCTGATCCGCTACTTGGATTTGGTGGGAATGTCCTGGAATATGAATGCTGCTTCAGCAATGTTGGAAGCGGTCACTGGCCTTTGTGCTGATGATGATCGTGGTTGTTAGCACTTTGTGTTGGTTTGGTTAGTTATTCCCAGCTATTGGAGTTTTCAGCCTAATTGCCATGGCTTCTATCCTTCGGGCTAATGTTGGGCTAAATCTGATTGTATGAACTTGGCTGTATTCTACTGCAATGGGTCCTTGGGTCTGCAAGAAGGATGATGATCCTTTATTGTGTAAAGCTAGGTCGCTCCAGCCTATGGCTGATCTGTTGTGCCGGATTGTGATGGTTGGTTCTTAACTAGTCTCTTTGCGCAAATGATGGTGCTGCCATTGCTGGTGGTGGATCTGATGATCTAATGACAATGCTATGGCATGCCGATGCGGGTGTCCTGCATCCTCCCTGTTGGGTGTCCATTGTTCTGACTGTGCTTGGAAGATGTAGATTGATGCTGTTTTGCAGCAAATCAAAGGAATGCAGATCAGTTGTCTGGCTTCTGGCCCGTTGCTGTTGGGCCAATGCCCTTTCGCTGTTTGTTTGAAGAGTTTGCTATATGGCTCCTGGAGAGTTTGTGCTGTGGTGATGGATGCTGCCCTGTTGGAATGGGTGAACGCTCCATTTAGCTTCGGTGCTGCTGTTGCCTTGAGGTTATGCTGATGGCTGCTGTTTTATGCCTTGCTGGTTCAGGGTGTTCTGTGTAGAATTGTTAGGTCTTGCTAGTTTCAAACCCAGCCAATTGTCTGTGTTATTGGGATGTGCAGATGCGGCTGGAAATTTAGCTGGTGTTGGGGCTGGGCTATGTAGCAGTTGCCTAATGCTTGGATTGCTTAGTTTGCTGCAGATGGTTTGGGATTCATATTGGGTTAGACTCCTTCATCTGAGATGAATGAGGCTCATCTGGCTGACGATGCTGGAATTGCTTTAGTTGCGTTGCAGCCCTGCTGTAGAGTGAATACTGACGGCTCCATTTAGTTTTTATGCAGATGCTGGGTCATCTGCTGTGAACCCGTGGCTGAGTGGATAAATAGTCACTGCTATCAAAGTTGCTAATGCAGTCGATCTACGTGCTGGAGTGCTGCTGATACTGTCGATGGTGGATAAGCCGCTTAAGAAGGTGCTGATTTCTTTGGGTCTGTACACATGCAAGGATGTGGCCGACGGCCTTTCTACGGACGCAGTGTTGCTAGTCCTGGGAATAGAACCTTGCTACTGTTGATAGCTAATGCTGTTGATGTGTGTGGTTTTGGTTTTGTTTGATTGCTAGTAGTTTTTTGTTGATTTTGTTGTCTTTAGGCTTGTTTTTGCTTGTAGGGCCGGGTTGCGTTCTGTCTATTTTGATGAAACCCACCTAGGTGAGGTTTTTATTTTCTTTTAATGGGTTCATGATTTTGTTCATGGTGATGCTCGGGGTATGCCATAGCTCTTTGTTCTAATTCTAAGTTGGCAAAACACTTAGAGTTAGAACATTGTTTTTGTATCTTTCATTTCATTTAATTTATTTAACTTACCAAAAAAAAAAAAAATTCTCCCACCTCCTAGGAACTGGCAGAGAGGGCGGATCTTTCTCTAAAGAAAGCCTCCGTCCTTTTATCCTCAATTCCGTTCCAGATGCCCTCCGTCCGAGCCTCTGTCGCCCTATCTCCTCTGAAGAAGTCCACCTAGCTTTGTTCTCAATTGACGACAAAAAGGCTCCAGGTCTGGATGGCTTCTCTGCCAAATTCATCAAGGCCGCTTGGAATGATATTGGTCAGGACATTGTTGATGCTGTCCAAGACTTCTTCCTGCATGGGAAGCTCTTAAAGCAGATAAATACAACCTTAATTTCCTTAGTCCCGAAGATCAAATCTCCCTCAAAGGTCTCTGACTTCCGCCCCATCGCTTGCTGTAATGTCATATATAAGATCATTTCTAAGATCATCGCCGCCCGCCTCCAACCCACGCTCCCCTTTCTTGTTGGAAAATGCCAAACTGCTTTCATCTCTAGAAGAAACATTGGAGATAACATCCTGCTGGCTCAGGACTTACTCCACAAATACCACCTCAATAAGGGTGCCCCTCGTTGTGCAATAAAAGTTAACCTGATGAAGGCCTTCGACTCCATCCAGCTGGGACTTCATCCTAGCTGTCCTTGAGCTGATGAATTTTCCTCCCCGAATGGTTAATTGGATTAAGCAATGCATCACCACCACTACATTCTCCATTAATCTGAATGGTACGTCCGTGGGGTTTTTTCGTCGGGCCAAAGGGCTTAGACAGGGTGACTCCCTCTCTCCTTACCTATTTGTGTTAGGGATGGAAGTCCTGAATGGCATTCTGAATAGAATGGCTAGGACTAATCCTGATTTTAAGTTCCACTGGAAATGTGAAAGCTCCCGTATTGTGATGCTTGGCTTTGCTAATGACCTTTTTCTCTTCTCCAAAGCGGACCACAACTCCATTCAGGCTATTCATGAGAGTCTCAACATTTTCAGTTGTCTGTCCGGCCTCACTCCTAACCCGGATAAGAGTGAGGTTTATTGCTGCTCTGTTAGGGAGGACTCCTTCAAAAGCTTCACTAACATCCTCGGCTTCAAGAGAGGCTCTCTCCTTGTCAGGTATCTTGGTGTCCCCCTCATCACCACGAAACTTACCCACTATGACTGCAAGCCTCTCCTTGACCGTATCCACCTTAGGATCTCGTCTTGGAAGAATCGCTGGCTCTCTTTTGCAGGTAGGCTGCAGCTTATCTCTTCCATCCTCTCCACTATCCACAACTATTGGGCTTCTATGTTCATCCTTCCCAAATCTATCTTGAATAGCATAGATAAGTCCCTTCACTCCTTCCTGTGGCATGGCTCCCTGGATGGTAGATACTCTGCTAAAGTCGCATGGAAGGACATTTTCTCCCCTAAAGAAGAAGGGGGTCTGGGCTTCAAAAATCTGGTTGCATCCAACAAAGCCCTTCTGTGCCGTCACTTCTGGAGGATCATCATCAAAGATCCAGATTTCATTTGGGTGTCTTGGTGTTATCTTCATCGTATAAAAGATCGTTGCATTTGGACTACTAAAATTCCAGATTTAGCCCCTTGGAGCTGGAAAAAGCTTATAAAGCTCCGATCTGCTCTCCGTCCCAAGATCCGATTTTGTATTGGTGATGGAGCTGACACGTTCCTCTGGCTTGACCATTGGCACCCACTGGGCCCTCTCTGTGATAGAACCGATGAGAGGATCAGGTGTGTTACTGGGTTACCCCTGGATGCAAAAGTTAAGGACATCATCCTTAACGGCGTCTGGAATTGGCCAAACCAGTTTGACACGGAGGTAGCGGATATTGCTAACCGTATGCCCCCTACCTCCCTGATCTCTCCCGCAAGGATATGGCCCTTTGGACTACGGACCACTTTGGTCATTTCACTGCCAAATCCGCTTATAAAATCTTCTATGCTCCTAACGACGTGGTGGAATGGTCTAGTCTTGTTTGGACTCCTCTGTTTATCCCAGCTCATGCCTTTATCCTTTGGTTAGCCATTCGACAAAGGCTCAACACTCTAGGTAGGATCAGTCAGTACCTTCACATCTCCCTGAACAGTGTCTTTTGTTCTAAGGACAGGGAAAGTCACAGCCTCCTTTTCTTTAACTGTCCTTTCTTCTCTGCTGTCTGGCGCCTCATGCACACTCAGGTTGGCCTTATCCACACTGGCACTCCAATGTCTTATGGGCTGCCAGCCGTTGGAAGGGAAAAATCCTCAAAGCCTGCTCCTACCGCCTCACTCTTGCGGCCTCAATATATTTCATTTGGAGGGAGAGGAATCAATGTGTCTTGAAGAATATCGCATGCAATGAAGCCCAGCTGGCCCACCAGATTTCTGCTGCTGTTCGGGGCAAGTTGGAGTTCTCTCATGTTGCGGCTGCCCGTAGTGACAGATCGATCCTGACAAGATGGAGCATCCCCCTTGTGGTCCTAAATGCGGACTCTGATCCCTGACAGTTGCCGTTCATCCGGAGTGCTTTATTTCTTGCATCTACTTAGATGGAGTTGTTTTGCTATATGCCGGAGTGGCTTGAATCCGGAGCAGTTAGTGATGGATTATTCGATTAATCCTGGCTTTTTAGGACTCCGGATCCTGGAGTGTTCTTCTGTTCTTACGTTTGAGGACTCCAGATCATGAGTGCTTCCTTCTGTGCTTCTCTCTTGGAAAAAAAAAAAGTCTTACCCTGACTTTTATGGACTCCGAATTCCGGAGTGCTTCTGCTTTGGTGGACTCCGGATCCGGATGACTCCGTTTTCTATGCATTTTTGTTTTGTGTTCTTTATTGAAAAAAAAATGTCTCTTCTCGCTCTGGTTTTCCTGACTCCGGTTTCCGGAGTTGCTGTTGAGGACTCCGGATCCGGAGTGTTTCTTTCTGCGCATTATTTTCTGCCAAAAAAAAAAATTGGCCTCTGTGGAATCCGGCTTCCGGAGTGCTTTGGTGAACTTCGGAATCCGGAGTGTTCGTTTCTTTTATTATGCGTCTTTGCTGGAGCTATAGAGAACTCCGGAATTCGTTTTCCGGAGTGTTTCTTTGTTAGTTTTTTTTTTTTTTGCTGAAGTTGGGGTTGAAGCTTCTGATGCCCTTTTTGCCGGAGCTCCTAAAGCCGGAGTGCTTCCTTCAACCAAGAAAAAAAAAAGGATGTTTCTCTTTTTTTTTTTGGTAAGTAAGTTTAATGAATTAAATGAAATAAAAGGTACAAAAACGATGTTCTAATTCCAAGTGTTTTGCCGACTTGGACTTAGAATAACGAGCTAGGGCATACTCCAAGCATCATCATGAACAAAATCTATGATAGATTAACAGCAAATGAAAAAAAACCTCACCAAGTTGAAATTTAGCAAATAGACCGAAAGCAACCCGGCCCGAACAACAAAGTATACTTAAAAAATCAACAAGAAGCAAAAAAAAAAAAAAAAAAAAACCACCAAAGAAGCACAATAATGGGATCTCCAGCCCACTGCTGCATATACAATCTTGGTAGCCCTAGGGTAGCAGCCACCAGCACCAATATGCCACCAATTCAGAGCCAGCTTCAATTCAGTGGGCCAGCCACTCCCAGCTCTCACCATCAACATAAGTAGCACAACCTGCATGAGCATCAAACGCAGGCATGCAACAACAGCAGCAAACTGCCCAGCCCAATATTAGCAAGAAGAATGAAGCTGCAACGCCAGCACAGGGAAAATTCAGCAAAGCATCCACAGCCTCAGCCCTCAGATCGCCAATATCAGAGTCGCCACACTGCTGCTACTACAGCAATAAGCAGGCCTCTGCCAACTGCTCAGCAAAAAACCAGGAGCCAGAATCCTAGCCAGATCCAAGGTCAACAAATTCAGCAGCTGAACCCAATATCAGCCATTACCCAAGCCACCCTCAGTGACAGAGGCGGAGTGCAAGCCCAAGTTTCATACGCCCCGGCCAGCAGCAGCTCCAGTAGGCGACTAGCAGCAAGGAGATACAAGCATCAGGATCATATCATCCAAGGAGATACAAGCAGACACCAGTATCTGCATCTCCACCACAGTCCTAAGAACCAAAACAAAATGGAGCGTTCACCCATTCCAACAACTGCTAACTCAGAAACTAGAATCATGAATTTTTTTTTTTTGGTAAGTAAAACCAGAATCATGAAGCATTCAAAATACACAATTACAACAGGAACTGGCCAAACCGACCCACTCCAACTATTGTAAAACAGCAAGGCAGCTACCAACACCACAACACACACCCTCCAGAAGCCATACGGCAGATCAAATGCATCGGCAAGAGTACACCAAAGATCTGCACATACAAATATAACAGATCTACAATCCCACAGATTGCTACAAATTGGCATCAGCAGCAAGACAGACAGAGCTCCAAGAGCTGCGTCCATCAATTCTAGCAGGGACCAAAATCAGCATCACTGGCAAGAATGAGCAAATTATGAAAGTTCCCCATCCAATGCAACTCCAACCATTCTGCATCACCAAATCATTACATTCACCAATACAAAACAAGGCAGAAACAAATCCCAAGTCTAGCTACACGACAACAGGAACATAAATGTAGCTCAGCCAATACCAACACCAAACCGGAGGATCAGATACTTGGGGTCACCTCAACTGCATTACAAAATTTCCAAAGGGACAAGGTAACCGAGTTGACACCATCAACTCATCTGCACAGCAACCATGCCAAGGGGCCTGATAACTGAGCTAACACCACATATCAGCAGAAGGAAGGTACTGATGATTCATACCCGAACACCCACATTAACTCCAGCCAACAGGCCTATCCAATGAATAAGCCAACAGACCAACGTCCGAACTTCCAAAGGATCATCATCCAACATGTCACGAAGTGGCAAACGATCAATAGCCAAATTTATTAGAAGCCTTGATAAGAAACAGCGAAGCTCCAACAGCACACCCCTAGGATCTAGGGGATGCCTTGGATTTTTTCTTTTTACGAGATCTAGATGGCTTCCAAGAATCGCTTTCCATATCCATCGCCTCAATTACATTAAGGAATTTCTCTTTAGAGTAGTCTACGGACTGGCCCATACAAATTTCATATGCAGGGGCAGTACCCCCATGCTTAGAAGAATCGAAGCCATGTTTTTTTATAATTTGTGAGATAGAACTAGGAGTTGGATCACTGTCGGAATCAGATTCAATGACCAGTTCATTTAGTTGCGTATCAGGAGGGCCATCCACGCACCCGGAAGCATCCGATAGGCACAAAGAGTGCCGAATGTCAGCAGTGGTGTAAGATGGGGCAACATCACACTAGATACAGGGTGAGAGTCCAATTTCAACAGAGGAGGTTGGAGGAATATAATCACTCTGGAGACCACCAAGGACAGAGGCCGAGAGCATTGATGCAGGGGAGCAAGCAATAGGGTCCAGAGTGGCCTTGGGCGCCGGACTAGGAAGAGGGGTAATTGGGCTCAGAAGAGCAAGTGACGCAGCAGAAGGGAGAGCTTGAGAGTCAATCACAGCCCCAATAGGCGATTCAGCACTCGTTGGGGGCTCATTTAGGGACAGTAAATGGAAGCGGAGAGAAGCCGGTTGATTCAAGGCTTCTTCAACCACTGAACTGGGTACATTATCATCGATCGTGCGCCCAGGGCATGGCGAGGGAACCTTAGGGGCTCTATCCACAAGAACAGAAGTGGAAGATTTGGAACGGGAGTTACCTGTTTGAGGTCTAACTTCCTTGGAACGGTAATGAGCTTCATCGTGACCCAACAAAAGGCAACGACTGCATCTGATAGGCGTCCAACAATACTCCACCTTCACCTCTAAGGGAGCCGAATCATGGCAAGATTTAATGGCGATGCTAGCGGGAAATGGCCCATCGACACCCACTTCAACACAGATTTTTGCGAAGGAGGCGTTCTCCATACGGGCAGTCCGGGGTCAAGCTGTAGGGGAAAACCAACGGCACTTGCAACCTTGGTGAGGCCGGCATGGGTCGATGCTCGATCAGCCCAGGTTGGAGAGTTTGATCCATATGGGGAAGCGTTTATGTTCTTCCTTGTTCAGAAACATGCCCGGCGACCAACATTTGAGGAAAATAGCCTTCCCCGCCATGGGCCATGGACCGGCTTGAAGACATTTTTCCAACATCTCCATCGAAGAGAAACGGAAGAAGAAAAAGCCGGCTTCGTTGCCAGCGGTGTGTGTGAGACCGTAGCGGCCCAAATCTTTTTGGCAATGGCTTTTACAGCAAGATAATGAGGAGGGGAATCAAGGAAGTGGCCTACCAGGGTAAAGCCCCAGAAGGATTTTCCTTGGTCGATGACCTCCGTCGGAGGTGAGATGATGGTCGATTTCGACCCACAGGCCAAAGGGGGGAGGAATTTCAACTCATGGAGCACCTCATGACTATCCTTACGGACGATGTCAGCCCAAAGGGAGGAACGGTGAGCATGATCATCGGAATCAAAATCGAAGCCCTTTGATTTCGAATCGCCCAAGAACTTGCCCTCCGGAGCAGGAGGGAGAGGACCCGAGGGAGCCGAAACTGTGGGAGAAAGGAGAACAGGAGGGACAGGGGAATCGGAGACAGAAGGAGGCGTGCGCTGTTCAATGGGGACGAGGATGAAGGAAGGACTGGGGAGGCGGACGCAAGAGGAGGAGGAACAGGGGGGCCTCCAGAAGGCCGGCCATGACCGACGACAGGCAGAGAACGAGCGCCAGGAAACGCAGAAATTTGAATTTTAGACAGAAGCGAGAGCTTCTCTCTCTAACGAGCGTAAGTGGCACATGAACTAAAAAAAAAGAAAAAAAAAATTTATCGCTTCTTGGCCGAAGTGATCTTGCGATTGGTGCTTCCGGAGTTCTCAAAGTCGGAGTGTATCTTTCCTGTTTGATCTAAAGGACTGATTCTCTTTATCCGGAGCTCCTAAGGCTGGAGTGCTCTTAACCGGAGCTCATTTGGCTGGAGCTCTTCCTTGTATCCGGAGTGCTTTATGCTTTGACGTTTCCGGAGCTTCAAATGGCCGGACTTCTATTTCTCCTTTTCGATGATAAAAAAAATTATTATATATATATATATATATATATATATATATATTTATATATAAATATATATTTTCATTTCTTACTTCTTGGCCGGAGTGACTTTGCATCTTTTGATTCCGGTTTTCCAAAATCAGAGTGTTTTTCTCCTCAGTAGCTGAATGCTGGATCATACTTATGTGGTGCTCCTCAGCCAGAGTACTATTATTCGGAGCCCACAAGGACGGAGTGCACCTCTCAGTTGGACGGAGTCCTTCCTTCTTTCCGAAATTCTATATGCCGGATCAACTTTTCCCGGTGCTTTGAAAACCGGAGTGGCCTCTTTGCGAACAATTTCCGGAGTCCCTTTGGTTCTCCTATTGGAAGGACGGAGTGGCTTGTATTCTCTGCTGGACGGAGTGCTCATTACTCTTCTTGGATGGGGTGGATTTACTCTCCTTCGTGTCTGCCTCTTTGCTCTCTTCATGCGGATATGCTGACGAGGCTGTGCTCGCCTACTATTGTGGAATTGCTGATGCAGCGTCCTCCTGCTCAGTTTCGCTGTCAACTTTTGGTCTTGCGTCTTAATAACCGTCTCCAATTGTGTTATCTTTTATTTATGACTTCTATGTCATGTCTAGGGTAATCCCTTTTTCTATGTCTCCTCTTACAAGTCGGTAAAACACTTGGGATAAACATAGCTGTTTGTACAGATTATTTAAATTTAATGCAATTAATTACTTACCAAAAAAAAAGAGCTACTAGCCTCCAGCCTCAAAGCAATGCAAACGATAGAGAGCAGAGTAGGAGGAAGCCGACAGCAACCAGCTTCATTCAGCGATGCACCAGGACATACTACCCCCGGGCAAAGAAAACACCAGCTGAAACCACCAGTTCAGGACACGCCACCCGGGCAGTAGCATCGTCTATTAATAAGCCAGCCAGTATTACCCCAACCAGAAACCAGCCAACATCAAGCTACAAAGCAGCGGATCCACCTTCAGCTACACGTACCAATAGCTCAATGACAATAAGCATCAGCATCTTCGAATGAAGCAGCATTAGCTACTCCAAGGACAGACCAAATTAGGAATATACTGACATGACAGTATATAGACACAGCCACTTTAACATCAATGGAGGGTCGGCAACAGGCCCAAACGCCCCCATGGAAGGAAACATACTGGGCCACAACAGAAAAGATGGGAACAAATCTTTTTTTTTTTTTTTGATAAGTAAGCATTATGGATTAAAGGGAGAAAAAAGTACAAAATCTATGTTTTTACTCCAAGTATTTTGACTTGGAGTAAAATATAAAATGCTAGGGCATGCCCCAAGCAACTGGTACATCAGAAAAACATTAAAAAAAACCTCTAGGAGGACAACGTTCAACAAAATCATAGGAAGCTAGAAGCTTCCCAATAGGAAAATTCCTAGACTGCTGGATAGCCAACTGAAAACTTCAACCAGATCTTCAGCAGCATAGTTCCTACACGACGCCACACAGCAGCTATCGAAGGGTCAAAGAGCAAACTTGGGCAGCTGTAGTCTGCCCAAGGCTCTAAATGCACCAGCTGTAAACTGGACAGCAAATTGAAGCATGCAAGAAAACCAGCACCTGCACACTCATCCCACGGGAATATCAGCACACCATCAGCAGCAAGGCTACAACTGTAGCCAATTCAACATCAGCCTTCCAAAATCTGCCATTCACCTTGCTTCATACAGGGGCTACTTCCGGGGCAGCAAAATAGGCAGAGCCACCAACTTCAGACCAGCTGCACACCAGCCTCAATTAGAGCAGATCTATTCCAGCTCCATATCAAAGCTTCAGAGTACAAGTCGTGACCATCAGCAAGATTTGCCAATGAGAATCAGCAAAGCAAGATTGGAATGGTCTTCTTTGCCATCTCCGTTTGGTTCCAAAAAAAAAAAAAGGTTTGTGTGTAGTCCGGTGTCCGGAGTGAAAGAGCTCCGGAATTCGGAGTGTGTGGTGTGTGCTCCGGCTTCAGGAGTGGTCCCACGAAAAAAAAAAAAGATGCATATTGCATTTGCGTTTTCTGGTTTTCGGAGTGAAAGAGCTCCGGAATTCGGAGTGTGTGGTGTGTGCTCTGGCTTTAGGAGTGGTCCCACGAAAAAAAACAGATGCATATTGCATTTGCGTTTTCTGGTTTTCGGAGTGTGAGAGCTCCGATTTCCGGAGTGGGAGAGCTCCGGCTTTCGCAGTGTGTGAGCTCCGGCTTTCGGAGTGTTTGAGCTCCGGCTTCCGGAGCGTAAGAAGTCTGGAATCCGGGGTGAATCCTTTTTTGTCAGATCTTTTCTTGGCTGGTGTGGTCTGCTTCTTTTGTATCCGAAGTTCAAAAAAAGAAAAAAAAATTGCTGCTATTTTTAGCAGGAGCTCTCTGTCTGGAGTGCTCTTCTCCGAAAATTTTATGGCTCGAGTGCACTGTCCGGAGTGCCTCTTGGCTATCTGTTGGACGGAGTGTTTCTGATGCAGGGCTTGACATGCAGATCTCAAGTTTCTTCTGTTGCTGATTTGCTTTCGTGGCTGAGCTTGTTTCTTGATGTGGAACTGGGCTTGGTTCTTGATGTGGAACTGCTGATGTGGCGATCTGCTGAAGCATGGAAACTGGTAGGCTCTGGCTTTTGGATCTCAACTGCTGATTGTCTCTCCCTATGCTGTGTTGATTCTGAGTATGGACTGGTGGTTTTTCTTTTGCTGCTGGATTGCTGAACTGTTGGCTAATTTGGGTGATGCAAATGATCATGTTGCTATTGTATTATAGCTTTTGGTGTGTGTGGGCAGAAGGGCATTGCGGATTCCCTTTGTTCGATGTTGTAATTTTTCTCATATTCTGTAGGTTCTTAGAACGTTGGCCTCCTAGAGGTTTTTTTTGTGATTTTTCTGATGTACCTGCTGCTCGGGGTATGCCCTAGCAGGTTATGTTTTATCCTCAAGTCAAAATACTTGGCGATAAAACATCGATTTTGTAATTTTTTCTCCCCTTAATCCAAAATACTTACTTACCAAAAAAAAAAAGAATCAGCAAAGCAACCCCTTTTTTTTGGTAAGTAATTTTATAAATGAGATAGAAAAAAATATACGAAAGCAGTGTTCTATCCCCAAGTGTTTTTCCGACTTGGGTTTAGAACACAGACGCTAGGGCATACCCCGAGCAACGCGAGCTAGACTTTTTTTTTTGGTAAGTAAGATGAGATTAAATTAAATAGAATTTACAAAAAGATGTTCAACCTCCAAGTGTTTTGCCAACTTAGAGGGAGAACAACACGCTAGGGCATACCCCGAGCACCACCAAAGACCAGTTTATGAAAACGTACAAAAAATAACAGAATAGTAATTCTCATCTAGATTACGAAAAACTAATCCATCGCAGATCTCTTTGGTTGAAGGAACTCATCTTGTCAATCAGGAAATCGCATCCACAAAGAGAAGGGAACCGGAGATATTTAGCAAATGTGGAACTAAAGGAATCAGCATCACTTGACCATCATCCATCATTGTGTATAATGGATGGGCAATCTTCAATGGTGCATCAATCTGCTTCATAAACACCCAATGTCTGCATCGAAGGAAGCATCATTAGCAAGCGCCTGAAGTTGTCCACTTCCATGAAACCGTGTCCTGCAAGAACGAAAAAAGAAGAAATTTTTTTTTTTTAAAGATCTTGAAATCAAGACCATACAAGATTGAATAATTGGAAATAACAAGGTGAGAACAGCCAATCCCGAAAGCTCCTCTATCTTTTTTTTTTTTTCAAGTTCATGATGCAAACTTCGGGCAACGAGACAAATTCAGCCTGGATTTAGCCCAATACACACTTATCATGTCTAAGGGATATGGGAAAGTATCAAAATGAGATCAGTCAATCCCGAAAGCTACTTTTTTTTAAAAAAAAAAAGACTGAAACACGAAAAAGTATCAAAATGAGAACAGCCAATCCCTACACAAGGATTTTTTTTTTTTTTTTTTTTGAGGATTGGAGCACGGGAAAGTATCAAAATGACAACAGCTAATCCCAACATAAGGCTTTTTTTTTAGAAGTTCCAACGCATCAGATACATTGACGGGGCACGTTTGTCATTTTCCATGTTGTCTTCAATTTGTCTCGTGCTGCATTGATAATCGTCAAAAAAAGCTGTGGAATATCTTGTGGGGCGGATTCTTGAAAAATCCGCTTGTTACGTTCCTTCTAGATGAAATAAACTGTGCCTGTAAGAGTAATCCTTTTAGACCGAGCCATAAAATTCTTTTCTTTTCATTTCTGGGCCGCCCAATCAATGTTTTGTTTCCAATCAGGGTAGGGCTACTAAATGCCCGCCTTCCTTTGGATCCGAGACCAAAGATCTTTAGAGAATGAACAGGAAAAGAGTCTTTCCTGTATTCCAGTCCCCCAAAAAAAAAAAAAATCTTGTATCGGGATTGGTTGTTTTTTTGTCTTTCCTATATTCCAATCCCCAAAAAAAATAAAATAAAATAAAATAAAATAAAATAAATTTTTTACATGACCAGCCGGAGTGGCATTGTAAAGCCAGAGTATTTTTTTGCACACTTAATGGACGGAGTGGCTTACGTGAGTTGAGACCGGAATGGCATTCTTTGAAGTCGGAGTGCCTCTGCACTCTAAAAGACGGAGTGGATTGTGTGCTATGAGGTTGGAGTGGCATTTTGAAGATGGAGTGCTTGTTGCGCTCCAACAGGCCGGAGTGGATTGCATGCGCTGAGGCCGGAGTGGCCTTTTGGAGCCGGATTGACTTTCAAGGCCGGAGTGGATTTATGAAGCTGGAGTGCCTTTTGAGTTCGGAGTGGCACTTTGAAGACGGAGTGCCTTTTGTACCTTTTCGTTTAAATCTTTAATGTATTAAAAAAAAAATAAAAAGATTTCTTTCTTGCAGGACACGATTTCATGGGAGTGGACAGGCATTCCCATGGACTCAAAGAGACGACAAATGAAGACATTGTGTTCTTATGGAGCTGAGTGATGCATCTTTGATGTTGGCCTATCCAATTTAAACACTGATGGATGCTGAATACGCGATTTGATAAATGTCTCCAAATCCCTTTTCTTCGTGGATACGGATTTCTGGTTGACATGACGAGTTCCTTCACTCAAAGAGGTCCGCGACGGATTAGTTTATTCATAACCTAGATGAGCATTGCTTTCCTATTTTTTATGTACGGGTTCATGAATTGGTCTATGGTAGTGCTCGGGGTATGCCCTAGCGTGTTGTTCCACCTCTAAGTTGGCAAAACACTTGGAGGCAGAACATCGTTCTGTAAATTTTATTTAATTTAATGTCATCTTACTTACCAAAAAAATGAACAGGAAAAGAAGAGATGTTCGTGATTTTCATCAGCCGAGTCACAAAGGATGCATTTAGAAGAGAGATTGGGAATCCCATGGATGCGATCATTGGTACTTAGCCTGCCTTTAATGGCCAACCAAGTGTGAAGGCATGACCAGGAATATGGAAGGGACCCCAAACTAGATTAGTCCATGTGAAAGTTGGCTTGTGAGGATGGATAAGAAAGTAAGCAGATTTAGATGAAAATTTACCATCAGCATTGTCATCCCATCTCACTGAGTCAGATCTATTGGCATTGGGAGAATAAGTGGGCATTTTCTCCACAAGACAAGAGATTTCGTGATCATATGAATTTGGCCATACCCATTGGTTGTTTCTGATAATCGTAAGAACTTTAGCATCCCATGGCAGCCCCGAGACCAAACGAGTACAATTAGAACTTACCATACTCAGTGGCCCCATCGGGTGCCAATTATCATGCCACAAAAAGTAATCAGACACGTCACCAATGGTATGGATGGAGTGAGAGCGCATGAATGGGCAAAGTTTCATAATCTTCCTCCAACTCCACGGTGTTGACTCTGGGACTTTAATAGTCCAAATACAGCGGTCTCTTATCCTATTTTTATGAATCCAAGAGGACCAGACCGACTCAGGATCTTTAGAGATGAGCCTCCACAGGAGCTTACATATGAGAGCTTTATTCAGATCCTATAGGTTTCTATGTCCCAACCCACCCTCACTCTTAGGGTAGCACACTTCATCCCATGCAACCTTTGCAATAAACTTTCCTTCGGAAGATCCAGACCAGAGGAACCGACGAATGATACATTCTATCGATTTGAGAATGGATTTGGGCAAGATGAAAATTCAGGCCCAATAGAGATGAATGGAGGATAGAATAGATGCGACAAGTTGCAAACGACCCCCAAATGAAAGCCACCTATTCTTCCAGGATTGAATCCGACGAGTAATGCGATCTATAAGAGAAGTACAATCCTTGGAAGAGAGTCAAGTGGTGATCAAAGGCACCCCCAAATAACGAATTGAAGACTACCCATCTTGAAGCCGAAAAGACCAACAATGTCATGATGGATAGAAATGTCCTTTGCACAGATAAATACCTCACTTTTATTCCTATTTGCAGAGAGTCCCGAATACAATTGGAACTCCTCAAGACAATCTTTAAGAATCCGAATAGAGGTAATATCGGCATGAGAAAAAAGAAGAAGGTCATCGGCAAATGCAAGCATGATTGTTTGAGTCTCATTGCATTTCCAATGAAATTTGAATTGATCGTTCCTCCTAACTTTCACTTCAATGATACCATTGAGCACCTCCATAACAAGCACAAATAAATATGGAGAGATAGAATCACCTTGTCGCAGGCCTTTGCCCCCTTGAAAAACCCTATTGCTTCTCGATTGATATTCATAGTATACGAAGGTGTAGTAATGCATTTCCTAATCCATTCAACCATTTGAGGAGGAAACTTCATAAGAGTCAGCATGGTGATAATGAAGTCCCAATGAATAGAGTCATATGCTTTCGTCAGATCGATTTTCATAGTACACCGGGGCGGATCATGTCCAAGGTGATACTTTTTTTTTTAGTAAGTTAAATGAATTAAATGAAATTAAAAGTACAACAATGATGTTCTAATTCCAAGTGTTTTGCCAACTTAGAATTAGAACAACGAGTTATGGCATACCCCGAGCATCACCATGAACAAAATCATGAGCAGATGAAAGGAAAATAGAAAGACCACACCTAGGTGTAATTAGTCTACAATAACCGTATGTAACCCGGTCAGACAATACAAACAAACCTAGAAAACAGATTCAACAAGGAATTTACTAATGGGAGCTCCAGCATCATCTAGCCACCATGGTCCAGAATCAGCAAATCCAGAACCTGCACCAAATGCCACTCCGCCCCACAACGAAGGAAATCCAATGCACTCCGTCCAATGCAGTTCGAATTCTACAATGTACTCCGGCCTCCAGATAAGGGTACTCCACTCCGGATTCCACAGTGCACTCCGGCCTCTAGAAAAAGTCCAAGGTGATACTTATGCAGAAGTTCCTGAGCCAGAAGAATATTGTCACTAATTTGCCGACCAGCAACAAAGGTCGTTTGGCACTTTCCAACAAGAGAGGGTAATGTTTTTTTTTTTTTTGGTAAGTAAGTGTGTAATTTGGATTTAAGGGAGAAAAATTTACAAAAACTATATTATAACCCCAAGTTTTTTGACTTAGGGTTAAAACATAGGAAGCTAGGGGCATTCCTCGAGCAACTAGGACATCATAAGATATTCCAAAAAACCTCTAAGAGGAAAATCTAAAAGATCGAAGATGATCAAATTCATTACACATTAGCAAAATTAAATGCTCTCAATTATTCCAAGAGCTGGGTCATCATGCGGCCCACGCATAATAGGCTCACCCATCGCGGCAATCAACTTCAACCGACATGACTTCATGCCGGGCGAGACCATATCATCACCTCATGGGGAGGAGGAAGGCTGAAATCAGGCGCTGATCCAGCCAGCACCAAAATCCCCAATCCAGGTAATCTACATAGCTATGGAAGCTACATCCACATTGTCTTTGCCATCAGCCTTGGACAACCCAGTCACCAATATGATCCAAAGATCCAGGTCATCCAAAAAAAAGACCCAAATTGACAGCCAAGGTAAACATCGGTAGGCACCTTTGCACCATTCCAGTATTAGTAGTATGACATAGCAGTTCAACCACCAAGAGCCGAGAGACATCCCTACTAAAGTTGTTCCCACATAAACAACCGTAGCTAGCTTTCAAAAAGAGAGCCGCCAACGGCCGTCCACTCCTACGATCTACAACAATACATTTGCTCTACAATCCTTCACAAATTGCCGCAAATCATAGTAAAACCAAAAGACAACGATCCACCAGCTCCAAGAGCAAGACCACCAACATTATCATGGAGTATCATTAGCAATCCTTGCATTCACAAAGCCGCAAAGACTAAAGGCGAGCCATTCTGGCGGCAGGCGGTGCAGAACACACCGATGGAATCGGCTAACGCAAACTGTTGCGCAAGCAACATTGTTGCAAAAGCAACAAGAAGCAATAATCGGGTCAAGAAGCTGCGAAAAGCAGAACCGATGGACTGCACCATAAATTCACCACAATCAAGCAAACAAGCGAGACCAGCACCATCTCGGCAAGAAGAGATTTGAGCAGCCAAGAAACTCCTCAATCCGCTCCTCTGCCTTCAGCCAAATGAGCCCAATCCATAAATACACCGGCTCCCCCAACCCAAACAACATATGGGACACACGGCCTTACCAACAGAGCAGCACCACAAGAAATTCGGCTGCACCAATACCTTCAAGATGAGACAGCAAAAGGCAATTTGTTGCAAATCAACAATTGCACAAACAGTGAAGAAGCCAGACTTCGCTGCAAGCGGCAAGGCCAGCATCCAGACCGAATCACGTAGCTCCACCAATTGGTGGCAAAAACAGACCAGCATCCAATGCTCCAAATAGAGCTGTTACATATAATAAAGAAATAAACAAGCAGCAAAACCAGACACCAAAGAATCCTACGGACTGCTACAATATCGCACTATAATTAAGCAACGCACAAACAGGGGAACTACCTCACCAAGAGGGAACATCGCAGAATGAGAAAAGGCCTCGGCCCGCCCGCGATCCTCAACCGAAGTGACCCAATCCAGACAGCACACGGGCTCCCCCAACCCAATCGGAAAGTTGGATACACCGCAGGAGATCAAACATAGCAGCGCCTCAGGACATTCGGCTGCATCCATTCCATCGAGATGAGGTAGTAGCCCATATAATCCTCAGCAATCCGAAGCTCAGATGCCAACTCACAACTGAGAAACGCATAGGGAAGACCTTTACCGCAACCAAGAGGAATCAATTGCCCACTCAGTGCTTCGGCCACCACTATCAGGGCAGCAACAGAGGCACTCGAAAGCGCCGGAGTCCTTGGGAGACTCAAGAACCAACAAAAACAGCAGACATTTTACGCAAATGAAGAAAATAGATGCATCGGGAGCTCAGCCATTCCACAGGCAAACCGAGGAGTGGACCGAGAAGAAGGCGAAGAGGCAGTCCGAAACCGGCCATGGCTGCACACCCCACCCGCCTGGAGAAGCCATGTCCTAAGACAAGGCGCGAGAAGACGAGCGAAAAATTCGGAGGCAGAGAATACGAAACCGCAGAGAGCACGGGATGAGAAAGAGATGGAGGGGCGGCCGGGCGAGGCAACCAGGGGACCGGCCGAGGCTGACACCGGCGCCGCCCGGCCAGGAGAGAGACGGCGCTGAAGACGCGGCCAAAAACGAAGTCAAAATTTGAATTCGAAATTTGGAGATGAAGAGAGAAGCGAGAGCTTCTCTCTCTAGGCGCTCCTCACCACCTGATCCCAATTTGGGTAATGTTATCTTTAGTTGGTTTGCAATGATCTTTGAGATGGCTTTGTAGATGACATTACAGCATGATATTAGTCGGTAGTCAGAAACGGTTCGCGGAGACGGCACCTTCGGGATAAGACTGATAATAGTTGTGTTCAATTGTTTAAGCAGTTTTCCGTGATTGAAGAAATCACGGATGGCTTCGCAAATAGATTGACCTACAACCTCCCATGAAGCCTTAAAGAACTTTGAAGAGAAACCGTCCGGGCCAGGTGCTCTATCATCACCAATCGTGAAAACGCTTTTCGAATCTCCTCCTCAGTAACTGGACCAATGAGTGTGCCAGTTACACATTTCAGAATAGTGTGATGGATGTAAGGTCGAATCCGCGATACATCAATCGTGCCACCCGAACGTCCCGATCCAAGTGCCTTCTTGAAATGATCCACAACCAATTTATGGACAGCCTCAGTCCCAATAGTCGGGTTCCCAATCTCACAAGGTGGAAATAATTTTGTTAAGTTATTGTTACCATTAACGGTCTTGAAAAGAAATTTTGTGCACCGGTCCCCCTCCTTAAGCCATCTGGTCTTAACTTTTTGTTGAAAGAATTCAGCTTCCTTTGCCATGGCATCATGGTAAGCCTTCCTACATGAGATTTCCTTTTTTTTTTTTTTTTGGTAAGTACCTACATGAGGATTCCATATGTGAACTACCAAGTGGTGAAGGGAGTTGACCTTGAACCTCCTCCAATTTTTTCCTGGTCCGCAAGATTTCATCATGGATATCACCTTCCTTCCTATAGGCATCAGCAGGGAGTGTCGCCCCTTTCTTCCCCTCAATTACTCTGGTCCTCCTTCTCGTCGGCGAAATTTGAATCCCTGCCTAGCCGCGCCCTCATCCCTCCTCGCCGGCGCCCATGGCGCCGGACGCTACCCCCCCTCTCGCCTCCCTGAAATTGTGCCCTCTCCTCTCTCTCACGAACATCCTCAAAGCTCCACGGTTCCCGTTTCTCCTTCCTTACCTCGACCGGCTACCCCTTGGCCCCTGAAACCCTCGACCTCGTCCTCCTCTTCCCAAATCTCCTCTTCTTCATCCGAACCCAATTACCCCTTCCTTCTTCCGTCAACTGTCGAAGCCTTCCGAGGAGTTGCCCCTTTTCTGGGCTTTGGGTCCTCTCTGCATCCCCCACCCATCCTTCCATCCACCCTGATTCTTCCGTTTCGGATGTCGTCTTGAAAGCTCATCATCCGTCGCTTTCCTCGGCTGTCTCGTGCGCCCCTGATAGGGCCTTTCTTTCTTCGGTAAGGAAGGATGAGCGTTCTGCTCATTCACATATGGTGGTTTCCCTCCTTGATGATGGGTCTTCCAATGGAGGCCCGAAGTTGACGGATGACTGCTGTCGGGTTACTGATCAAACCAGTTGCTCTGGTTTCTGAATCTGGCACCGGTTGCCTGATGGATTCCGAACAAAATCCATGCCCTCTGGATTCTGATCAAACCACATTGCCCATGTCCAATCTAAACCATTCTCCAAGCCTACCTGCTGTGCCCTCCAAGTGTAATGGCGACCCTGGGACCAAAAAAGGCATTGGCTCTGGCCATCCGGATATCAATGGCTCCGGCACGCCAGGCGTCTCTTGGCTTCGGTAGTTGAAAAGAGGGCTGTTGGAGGTAAGTCTACTATTAAATTTTTCCCTCCTAATTCTTCCGATATGGCAAATATCATTTTGTCCCCCCCTCCTGATGTTATCCAACAGAGTGTGGACCTGTGGGGCTCCACTCTCGTGGGAAATTTTAATGGTAATCCGGTTCATTTTATTGCAGTAAATAACATTACTAGGAAAATTTGGAGGCAGTTCGAGATACAACATGTAGCTGGGAATGAATCGGGCTTCTTTTTCTTTCGATTTTCCTCAAACGCAATGCTCGACAATTTTCTTAATAGTGGCCCGTGGACAATTGCTGCCCATACTATTTTCCGAAAGAAATGGAAGTCGGGAATGGTCTTATCCCGTGAAGAGTACAAATCATTTTCTGTTTGGATCACCATGTCTGGGATCCCGGTGGAATATTGGACCCCTCTGGGTTTATGCTGGATAGTGAGTGCGGTTGGGAAACCCATTCGGTTGGACCCGGTCACGGAAAAATTAGAGCGTTTGGGCTTTGCTAGAGTATGTGTCGAAATGGGGGCCAAAGCCCCCCGACCGGAATCGGTGAAGATTTGCACAAATGGTTGCGGTGACCAATCGGATGATTAACTTAGGGAGATTAAATTTGATTACCAACATAAGCTGGCGCGTAAGGATGTTCTCATGAGGAATGGGAGTAAGGGCCCTCCAACCAAAACTTCCTGGGTCCCTAAGAAGGTGGACCTTCCACGGAATATCAATGCAAATGTCCCTTCTAAGGTGTCTCCCAGAAAGAAAGCTGTCTTACCCTTAGGAAATTCTAATCAGAAGGATTTTCATTCAGACAATCCTTTCAGCGCTCTCCAAGAGCCTCTCCCAAAAGACCATATGGTGTGCGATGTTTACATCCCGCCAAATCACCGGACTGAGGCTTCCATGGATCATCCTCACAGTGACCCTGTCCCTACACTCCCCCCAGGAAATCAACATGCCTCTCCATCAAATGGCTCTGAGGAGGTGAGGCTTCATGCTGGGATTGAGTTCCAGCTTAGGTCTCCCCCTGCCCCCGATATGGAAAGGCCACGCATTGGATCTGATTGCTCCAATGATGAGGCTCCGGCCTGTGACCTTTCTGTCCCGCGAATGGTGATGGATCTTGGCCATGTGGATTGTTTAGGCCAGTCCTCCCTTGAGAGCCCTCAGGATCCATTGAGTCCAGGCCCTGCTTCGGATGGATATGACTCCATTTGCTATGAAATTGTGCCTAAGAGTAGGAGTCGTAAATCCTCTAAGAAGACTAGAAAAGTCCAGGGGCCTAAAAAGCGGAACCCCCTTTCGCCGGTTTCTAATGACTAACATAGCATGCTGGAATGTGAGGGGACTCAATGGGGTTGTGAAAGCCCATGAAGTCCGCAATCTCATTTGGACACACGCTTGTTCCATTATTGGCCTGGTTGAAACTAAAGTTGCAGAGAATAACGCGGCCTCCATTTCGGATAGGATTAATCCTCAATGGATTTGGTCCATGAACTATTCCACCTCCTCCGTTGGGAGGATCTGGGTTGGCTGGGACCCAAAGAAGGTGGATGTCAAAATTATCTCCAAGGATGACCAGGTTATCCATACCGATGTGATTTTCCTTGACGATAATTTTCATTGCCTCTTGTCCTTTGTGTATGGTGCTAACTTAGAGGGTCCTAGAAAACTCCTTTGGCAAAGCCTTAGGAGGCATTCGGGCCTCTCGGGTGATATTCCTTGGACTGTCCTGGGCGACTTTAATGCTATTCGCTCAGCGATTGAGGCCCTTGGAGGATCCTGGCACTATAAGAGTTCCATCGATCTTAATGATTGTTTTAGAGATTGTGACCTTGAAGATGTTTGCCAAGAAGGTCAGTTTTTCACCTGGAACAATGGCCGCGACCCCACTACTCGTATCTTCAGGAAATTAGATAGAGTAGTCGCGAACGGTCATTGGTTTGATCTGTTCAGAAGATCTAAAGCAGTTTTCCCACCAGCCAGACTATCTGATCACTCCCCATGCATTCTTCTTCCCGCTGGTTGGGCTGCCTGTAACCGAGGGATGTTCCGGTTTAATAACTTTCTCACCAATTCTCCAAATTTCCTTCCTCTAGTCAAGGAAGCTTGGGAGTCTGAGAGTGCCGGTACCCCCGATGTTTAAGCGGGTGTCCTCTCTCAAAAAGGTGAAGAGTGCGCTTAAAAATCTTAATGCTCAAAGTAGAGATGTTCATGAAGAGGTTTTATGTACTCGGAAATGCCTTGAGGATGTCCAATCTAAGACCATCCCTCACACAGGAAATTGTGGCATTGAACGGCTTTGTAAGGCTGCTTATTATGCTGCAATGGCTAAGGAGGCAGACTTCCTCCGCCAAAAAGCCAAAATCAAATGGATCAAAGAGGGTGACCAATGCACAAAGTTCTTTTTCAAAACTGTTTGTGGGAACTATAATCGGAATAGGATTACCTCCCTCCTTGACGAGTCAGGCAACCCTACTAAAGGACCGGAGGATCTTTATAATCTAATAGAAGGCCACTTCAAAAATGCTCTGGGCTCTGGTCAATCCCATGGGACGGCGGAGGCAAATCGGCTCCGCCCCTACATTCTCCATACTATTCCTGACTCACTAACTGGCCCCCTTGTTAGGCCGGTTAGTGAGGAGGAAATCCGCTCTGCGATCTTCTCCATTGGTGATGACAGAGCTCTCGGTCCTGACTGTTTTACATCAAAATTTTTTAAGGACTCATGGGAGATCACTGGCCATACTGTTTATGAAGCTATCCACGATTTTTTTAATCATGGAAAGCTCCTTAAACAGTTGAATACCACTTTGATCAGCCTCATTCCTAAGGTCCAGTCCCCGCGATCGGTTTCAGATTACCACCCGATATCTTGTTGTTATGTCATTTACAAAGTGATATCTAAAATTCTTGCTAACAGAATTAAGGCCACTCTTCCTTTCTGGTCGACAAAATGCCAAACGGCCTTTGTGGTGGGGCGGCAGATTAGTGATAATATTCTTTTAGCTCAAGAGCTCCTGCATAAGTATCATCTTGGGTTAGACCCGCCTAGATGTACTATGAAGGTTGACCTTATGAAAGCTTATGACTCTGTTTATTGGGATTTTATTATCAATATTCTGACCCTCATGAAGTTTCCCCCACAAATTGTCAATTGGATTAGCCAGTGCATTACTACCCCGACGTATTCACTCAATATCAATGGGGAAGGTAATTTCTTCTTTAAAGGTGGTAAAGGTCTCCGCCAAGAGGATCCACTTTCCCCCTATTTATTTGTCCTTGTGATGGAAGTCCTAAACGGCATTATTGAGGTTAAGGCAAGGCGGGATAATAATTTTAAATTTCACTGAAATGGCGCCGAAACTCAAATTGTTATGCTTGCCTTTGCTGACGACCTCCTCCTCTTCTCCCAGGCTGATACCCAGTCTACCTAGATCCTCAAGGAATGCCTTGAAGAATTTCATGCTACCTCTGGCCTCTCTGCTAATCCGAATAAGAGTGAAATCTTCATTTGTTCAAAGGATGTTTCTCTTCACCAGGAAATAGCTGCTATCATGGGATTTAAAGTGGGCAAACTTCCCATAAGAACCTGGGGGTCCCCTTGATAACCTCTAGGCTCTTGGTCTCTGATTGCAAATCTCTCACTGACAGAATCACTAGGAGGATCACATCATGGAAAAATAGATGGCTCTCCTTTGGCGGGCGATTGCAACTCGTTGCCTCCATCCTCTCATCTATCCACCTCTATTGGGCCTCTCTTTTTATATTACCCAAAACCATCCTTAAAGCAATTGATAGCATTTTATGCCGTTTCCTTTGGAATGGATCTTCTGAAGGCAGAGTCAATGCTAAAGTAGCTTGGCATGATATTTGCTTCCCCAAGTCGGAAGGTGGGCTGGGCATTAAGAACCTGTTGGTTCAAAATAAGGCTCTCAATTGCAAGTTTCTCTGGCGTCTCTTAACTAAAGACCCGAATTTAGCCTGGTCTTCATGGATATACAAGAACAGAATCAAAGATCCGTGCATTTGGACCCTGAAAATCCCGGCATCTGCCCCTTGGAGTTGGCGTAAGATTATGAAACTACGGCCTTTTATGCATGCCTACTCTGTCAAGGACATTGGGGATGGTTCTGATACCTTCCTCTGGCACGATAACTGGCACCACCTCGGCCCCCTGAGTGAGGTGAGCTCTGACCATACTCGCCTAGTCTCAGGTTTGCACTGGGATGTTAAGGTCGATGCAATAATCAGGAACAGCAGATGGACTTGGCCCAACCCCTTTGACACTGAGGTGTCCCACCTTGCCATGAATATGCCAAAAAATCCTCCTCGCAGCAATCAAAAAGACTCTTTGAGGTGGGCTGGGAATGTCAATGGCAAATTCTCATCTAAGTCTGCATACCATCTCATCCATCCTCCCAAACCTAAGGTTATTTGGGCTCAATTGGTGTGGGGTCCATCCCATATCCCTTCCCACGCCTTTACTCTATGGCTCGCCATTCAAGGTAGACTGAATACCCTTGACCGCCTCCATTATATCCCAAACCTTTCTCCTAGATGCATGCTCTGCAACATAGGAGATGAAGACCTTGGTCATCTTTTCTTTTCTTGCCAATTCTCCAAAGCCTTATGGGATAATGTTCAAAGACACTCCGGTATTCATTGGCCCCATCCTGAATGGAATCAAAACATATCTTGGGCTGCTTCTATTTGGAAAGGGAAAAGCCTTCTGGCTGTCTCTAAACGCTTATCTCTGGCTGCCACGGTTTACTTCATATGGAAGGAGCGTAACAATCGAATATTCTAAAAATCCTCCCCCCAAGACATTTCCTAACTTTTCTCTTCGGTGGTCAATGTTGTGAGACTTAAATTAATGGCCATCTCGGTGCCTGACAAGGATGTCTCTAGGTCGACTCGGATGCGTTGGGGTATATAATAAAAAAAGGGAAGAAAAAAGAAAAGAAATGAGTAGTAGGTGAAGCTGCCCCCTTGCCTACTGGCTGATCATTAGTGGTTATTGCCTTTTCCTCTTTTGAGTCTGCGATAATTAACGATTGGTTTGGCTGGCTCTCCTGTGGTTTGGTTCCCGATTTTGGTTCGTTTGTCCCTGCATAATACATTGTATTGTTTTTCTTGAAAATGGGTTGATGTTGATGCTTTGGTGTTGTGTTTGTCCTCTCCTCAAGATTGTCATCCCTCCCTCCCCCCAAAAAAAAGAAAAAGAAGTGAGCATGTGTGATCGGAGCCATTTTGGCGCTCTTGCTGTGTTGGTTTTGTGATCGAAGTTGCAACCTTTTGGGCGGTCCGGTTCTGTGTTGGGTATTTGGTGATGGGTGGTTTGTGTTGTGTCTTGCTCTGGAGCATACTTGTTGCCGCCTGGTTCCTCGGTCGATTGCTTATGTTGATTGGGTTCGAGATGGCATTGTTGGTGTGGTTGGCATCGTGGATTTAGTAATTGGTTTTGGCATATTTGTTTGATCTCCTCCGATCGTTTTTGCTACAACCCCCAAGAATTTCTGGGTGATCGTTAATGCTTCCACTAGTGTTTCAAACACTACCGGAATTGGATCTTGTCTTCCCATGCCGCCGCTTATCCGGAATATCATTGTGTGAATGGCATGGCTGGGATTGGTGCGGTTGGAGTTGCCTCGGTGTTGCTGAAGTTTAGGCTGTAGCCATTCTGAACCGTGTTGGTCATGGCCGTTTGGTCCCTTGCTTGTTTTCCTCACTGCTGTTTTAGCTGTAGGATGTGCAGGGACAGAAGCTGGGCTTGGCCGCAGTGTTGACAGTATTGCTGCGCCGGGCTTTATTCACTGGGCTGATGAGGACTTCTTTGTGATGCACTATGTTGGAGTCTGGAAGCTACTGGCCTTTTGCTCACTGTATTCTCTACCAAATGTGGTTTAATTGAGATGCAACCCTGTTTATGCCTTCTGATGCCGGTTCTGTCAAAGCTAATGTTTTAATCTCGCTGCTTTATTAATCTGGTTCTCTATGGTGGAACTATGCTGTGGCATTTTGGCGTGGAATGCTGGCTGCCTTGCTTCAATCCGGGTGATTGTGGCATTGAGTCTGGAGCTGTTGGTTTCGCACTTGTTTGCTGTTACTTGGCTGTTCTTGTTTTCATCGATGGATCTTTGGGTGGAAGCAGTTGGACTTTACCTGCTCTTTGTATACGCTTACTGCTTACTTGCCAATTCTTTGCTTGTGATGTTGGATTTGAGTTCTTTGGATTTGTTACTTCGGGCCATGCTGCAGCTCGCTGGATTGATTTCATTCTCTGTTGAGTCTGTCGTTCGTTGTCTGATGATGCATCTTGATTGACTATCTGCTGCTGGCGCCTTGATGGAGCTTTAGTGTAGTTGGTTGCTGGGTGAAGATCCGTGTAATGCTGATTTTGGCTTTTGGAGGCTGGCTATGGCTGGCGCATTGCTGGCTCTGGTTTAAGTAGGGAGAGATGCTGTTCTTTTTTTGCTTGCTGTTGGATCATGGCTTCTGAATTCATCTTGGCTGTTTTTTCTCTGTTAGCCTGTGCTGGCCTTGCTAATACAGTGTGAAGGGGATTTGGAGGGGACTTGGCTGTTGTTTCACCCCTGGTGCTGTTTGGTGCTCCTGGTGCTGATCTCTATCTCATATTTTTATGAAGGAAATTGCATATTTTGTCTTTTCTGTAGAACGTTGTCCTCCTAGAGGCTTTTTATTTATAAATGTACCGTTTGCTCGGGGTATGCCCTAGCGTTTATGTTTTAATTCCAAGTCAAATACTTGGAGGTAAAACATTGATTTTGTAATTTTTTTCTCCCATTAATCCAAAATACTTATTTACCAAAAAAAAAAAGGATATCACCTTCCTGAAAATTGAGACTTTTCAATGCATACTTCGTGCTTTTGAGCTTTGACACCAAACGAAACATAGGGGTACCTCTCACAACATCAACCCAGGCATCTTTTACCACTTGGTGAAATCTGGGGGATGTGACGAACCAGGTTTTTCCATAAATAACCCTTCGTCAATAAAACTTCATTAGTGTCCAGAGTTTTCTCTATAACTGGACAAAAGATCGATATATAACCTAGTGGGATAAGCCAAGCATACTTTTCACAGGATCTCACAATTTGCCATCTTATTTATGGCTTTAATACAGTATTCTGACTGTACTATCTTAGACCTAGAGAGATGCCATCTAATAACCTCAACCATGAAATAGTAAAACAAAGTGCGGAACATACTATAATACCATAAACTGCGGAAGCATAATGAAACCATAAAAATAACCACAAACCATACCAATATCCCGAGTGGCTGTCCATTTCAATGTTCTGAGTCCGCCTTTGCCTGTCTGTCTAGTCCCGTCAAGCAAACCTTTCCTTGATCTATCTAAATGCTTTCATCTGGAAGGAAAAACATCAGATAGCAAGAGTGAGCTTATCGCTCAGCAAGTATAATCATACGTCACTGTCAAACTGTGAAGATTACTACTTGATAATAGAGAAGAGCAATCATGTATTTGAAATATCGTGCGATATGAGAGGGAGGGAATATTTAGAAGTTTCGTTTTGCCGTTTGCCATGTTTTGCATCGATTATTTTCCGTTTGCATTGATTAATTGCCCTTGTTGGGTCATGTTTTCTTATTTACTTCAATCTTTGCGGACCAGGGCTAGTAGGTCGTACTAGCAAACGATGCGAGAGAACGAGGAAAGGATCATGATACTCCTCATGATCTAAGGCCGTGAGGGATTATCTTTAACGACCCTCCGGGGTCGTGCACATCTCATCGTGCCATATCGTATCGCCCCCATTCCCCGGGTACCAGGGCAGTCCTCGTTCTTCCACAATAGTATCCTAAGGCGTGACACGGACACCACACGCTTACACACAAGCGAGGAATACGTGGCCCAAGTATTCTTTGGGTTTATACCGTGATGGACGTGTCAAACCAGAGAATACTACTCGTCTAAGAGTCCTTGGTCCTAGTTTCATGATTCTCTTTTCCATGATTCTTTTGAAGGAAAGTCCACCGTATCTCATATACCATATCTCGCCACGGATCTCATATATCATATTTCCCGCCACGTAGGAGGTTTCATCAATCACATATCCATTGTGGACTTCCTTTCGTTTCATTTTCCCATTCGTTTTCATCTTCGCTTGGAGACTTCATCATTTTTCATAATTCACCTTATAATCATTCATAATAGAATTCAAGAGGTCTTGGAATTCCTTACCGTTGATAAGTCAATCATATTGGGGTCCTTCAGAGCCCGTTTTTGAATCTTACGATTTCAAATGCTCATAAATCATAGCTTTCATAACAAGAGGATGCATATTTTCCATTTTCTTCATGTGAATCAGAATAGCATTTTGTTAAGGGTTCCGGTCATTGTGAACGGATAGAACTTTATGAGATCGATTGTTCGGCTATTACGTATGCATGGTCGGGATGTGGTGATCTATTTCTTAGACTTTCATTTAGGATATTCTTTCATTATTAATCATGGGCTATGTGATTTTCATCATTTGGACAGATATTGGAACGATAATTCTATTAATGATCACAGTACAACAAATAGTGAGTATGAGAATACTTGCCTCGATGTGCTCCATATTTTCTCCAACTGGCTTGAGCTCGGAATCGGACCCGGAAGCCTCCATTTCCTTTCTTCCTCTCTCTTTCCCTCTCTCTTTCTCTCTCTCTCTCTTTCTCCCTCTCTCTCTCTCCCCGCGCTCGCCCCCTGCCCGCTGGCTGGCGGCCTTTATATAGGCATCGGGCCGCTCGAGCGCCCGTCGGGCGAGCAGCGAGCGGCCGAGGATTCTAGAGGATTCTGGAGAGCAGCTGGCGAGCGGGAGCATTCCGGAAGGTTCTGGAATTTCCGCTCGAGCTGAGCTCGAGCACCAGGCGAGCGGGAGAGTTTTCCAGAGGGTTCTAGAAGCTTTGCTCGAGCTGGCCTCGAGCATGCATCAGGCGGCTGGGCTTTTGTTGTTTCGGCTCGAGCGGGGGATCGAGCATGCATCAAGCGGCGGCTGTTTTGGGTGAATTCGAGCGTGTGTTGAACGGGAAAGCTTCGGGTGGCATTTTCTTCATTAAAAGTCCCCAGATTTTTACCAAGCTCCTCTATTTATTTATTCAATATTATATTATTAAATAAAGAGATATTCCTAGCCTCATGTTAATTCTATTTTTATTTTGGGAACCTCACAACCCTCCCTGACTTATAGAAATTTCGTCCTCGAAATTTAACGATCCTCAAATTTTCATATTTGGAGGTAAACTTCTAGATGGTTTGGCATGTCTAAATCACCTTATTGCTTACTTCAAAGAACCTCGAGCATTTAAAATTTTTTAATTCTTTACCCAATGTCAAAGATTAAGTTTTGAAGTCAACTCAAATTCTTATTGATCGATGCAAACCTTCCATCACAATCAAACTTTAAAGTCGGAATGATTTTCATTTCCACTATTTTATTAGTAATTGGCAAACCAACATCTTTCACATAGCCTGCATCATAGACTAGAATATACTGTAACCTTGATTAAAATGATCATAGGATAGTTACACTGGGAAGACAATTCCTTCAATCGTGTAACTATCGTCTCTTTTTAATCATAACCCAAAGATTAATATAACTTTGAAGTATTACCCAAAATCTTCAAATTCCAACCATCAGGCTTAAGATCCTGTGTCCTGTGGGTTATGGGCCCACAACGCTTCCAGTGCGTCACATCTGATTAGTTTTCTGAAACATCTAATTGTTTTTTTATTCGAAACTATAATCTTTATAATCATCCCAAAAAAAATGGGCAGGACCTTCCATCAGTATCTAGGATCTTCGGAATTCGATTGTTTAACACCCTCAAGATTTAATGAGCCGATTGAACCTAATTTGAATACGATGATATCTTCCTTCGATAGTCTTTCATTCAATCTTTTGGATTTACTAGCGATTTATCTTTCACATTTACTTATGGAACTCTAAAGTTATTCAAGTCCAAAGACCCATAATATCATTAATGCCTACATTCCAAAATATTAAGGTTTACTTCTCAATCTTTTAGACGAATCTGTCCTATCTCTGAAGATACTATTCTTAGATTTTTACAAGAAAAACTTTAATGACCAATTTTCGTCATACCCGCGGAAGGGTATACTAATTTTGGACTTCTCCCCTACTTTTCTCAAAGGTACTCCTTATTAATACGTGAAAGTAATATAACCTTAATTTTTTTCTCAGAGGCATTATATCTTATGATAACTTGCCAGACCCATCAGGGATCTACCCAAATGACATGAATGTTGATCACCCTATCTGGTCACCAAAACAAATTACCTTTTTTTCTTTTGTTCTAATGATTACAAATCTTTCCTATGCCGAACGTCTCACTGGTGACAAATCTCTTAACAATTTTGATTTGCCTTAAAATAATCATGAGTTCTATGCCACTAATTAGTTTTCCCCAATTATGCTTCTTTTCATAGTCTTATTGATTTTCAAGATCATGATCCAAAGGTTCATAAGATTAGAAAGGCATTTCCTCATCTTTAACGTACCTTCTTTTCTTACTGGAACATGTGGGATATTAGTAATTTACTCATTCCATGAAGTTACTTTAGTATAATCCCAAATATGTTTTAAACCCATAAAATTTCTTAAGATGCCGATGAATCAACAGAACCCAACCGACGTTTTTGAACTTTATAGTCGCCATATCCATAATCTATATGCCGTCGGGGCTACAACTTCCTTTGATCTACAAAAGTCAAGCTATAGACCCAAAGTGATTTCAAATTTCATCCAGCTTTTATATTGCTTCACGGACTATGCCTCATCATTTTCGAATTTTAACTAATCTTCTAATTATTTTGAGGTTCGTCCCTTATTTCTAAAGTGCTGGAGTATGTGACTCCAATACCTAAGCCGATACTTTTCGGGTCTTACTTGAGATCCTTAATAATTTATATTGATTCGGCATGACCTCAACTTACTGATAAAAAAAACATTCAGCTGAATGCTCCTTTTAGATCAAATAGTTTACGATGATATTGATTTCTTGATACCTCGATTGATTCATATTCATGCTTCAAATCCTATAACCCAGTTGCAAGATGTCATCCCTTGTCAGATCAACTATATTAGTACTGGCGTTCATCTATCGAACTATTATTGAGATTAAACTAAGACATAGTCCTTTTGGCTATCTTCAATGTTCATACCAAGAATTGTACAAATTTCCACTACTAGGCCCAATATGTTTACAATTCAGATCGTCCTAATAACTTGCTGACGAAATCATCCATAACGTTACATTAAGATCGGTACCACAAGATATTTCAAGTAAACTCAACCAATCGTATCCTCAAATTTTAAAACCTCGACTTACTTATATTGAAATTGAATCCTTCATTAAATAAACCTCGGACTCACAAAACCACATATTGAATCTCAAGAATGCAAGGGTTGTATATCCAGATTGAAAAAATTTTTATTTCCTATTTCGTCGATCCACAAGCTTCTCTTTTGCTTCATTATAACTGAAACTCTGATCCTAAGGCTCTGAATTTTTTTTTTTTAAAGGATACGGCCCTATCCTTAAATCAGCTAGATCCTAGTCCCAGAGTTTCTTTGGGAAGGTCTTCATCCCAAAAGTTTTATTTGAGCATTCACTTTGATAAATCCTTTTTACCTTTCCGAATACTAAGTTATTTTTGTTATTATTTCCGAGCCTATGTCTTCCTATTTACACATAATTCGAAACACAATCACGGCATGGCTCGGAATCCCCATGCAACATCAGATTACAACATTCACCCAAGATCCTTACAGCCCGTCACAACAGGTGACCCTAATGTTTGAGCTTAAACCTTAGGACCCTATAACACCAAACCTTTCCATGACTAAAGACATTCTTTAAATTTTGTGATTGAATTATTACTTTTTGAGACACACTTCCAAAGGTCTCATCGGTCGAAACTTTTCCTAACACATGGGACTATATCTCTTAATCCTTGAGACTCGGTGGTCTTGCTTACCTTAATCAATCTAAGATTAATTTTATTCCTAATTTATTAAGGGAAACATGCCATGTATTCTGTCAAACATGAAGGTGACCATAGAGCATTCCCAAGTGTCGGAATTCATGTTTTCAACCTTAATATGACTTGGGACTACCCAAATGCCCATCTTCTTAACAATTTATAAATTGCTATCCTAGGACATGATATACCCAAAATAATTTTCATCATACCAAATCTTGAGCCGATGGCTCCATCTATTTCTTACTTGCTCTAGGTTGACCTGGCAATCTTTCCAGAGCAACATTCCAACCAAAGTACTTCTACCAAGGGTCGATCAATCTCAAACCTCAAACTGAGATAGGTAGCTTAGGCCCTGAATCATTACTAATTAGTTCAAAGACCTTAATTAATGCTAATCAATTTCCAGTACTAAGGTGTCACAACATATCATCTTCCTCGACCAACAGTTAGTAACCCAATTGCCTGGACTGACAAAATCGTCAAATATCTTTAGGCATTAAATCGATCAATCTTATTCTATCCAATGCTTTCGCATATGATTCAGATCAAACCTAAGGCATCTCTCTTTTTCTCTGATACCATTTGTGACGAACCAGGTTTTTCCATAAATAACCCTTCGTCAATAAAACTTCATTAGTGTCCAGAGTTTTCTCTATAACTGGACAAAAGACCAGTGGGATAAGCCAAGCATACTTTTCATAGGATCTCACAATTTGCCATCTTATTTATGGCTTTAATCTGATATTCCATTTGTACTATCTTAGACCTAGAGATGCCATCTAATAACCTCAACCATGAAATAGTAAAACAAAGTGCGGAACATACTATAATACCATAAACTGCGGAAGCATAATGAAACCATAAAAATAACCACAAACCATACCAATATCCCGAGTGGCTGTCCATTTCAATGTTACAGTCCCTGCTGCACTTGTCTGTCTAGTCCCGTCAACCAAACCTTTCCTTGATCTATCTAAATGCTTTCATCTTGAAGGAAAAACATCAGATAGCAAGAGTGAGCTTATCGCTCAGCAAGTATAATCATACGTCACTGTCAAACTGTGAAGATTACTACTTGATAATAGAGAAGAGCAATCATGTATTTGAAATATCGTGCGATATGAGAGGAGGAATATTTAGAAGTTTTGTTTTGCGTTTGCCATGTTTTGCATCGATTATTTTCCGTTTGCATTGATTAATTGCCCTTGTTGGGTCATGTTTTCTTATTTACTTCAATCTTTGCGGACCGGGGCTAGTAGGTCGTACTAGCAAACGATGCGAGAACGAGGAAAGGATCATGATACTCCTCATGATCTAAGGCCGTGAGGATTATCTTTAACGACCCTCAGGGGGGTCGTGCACATCTCATCGTGCCATATCGTATCGCCCCATTCCCCCGGGGTACCAGGGCAGTCCTCGTTCTTCCACAATAGTATCCTAAGGCGTGACACGGACACCACCCGCTTACACACAAGCAGCCAGAATACGTGGCCCAAGTATTCTTTGGGTTTATACCGTGATGGACGTGTCAAACCAGAGAATACTACTCGTCTAAGAGTCCTTGGTCCTAGTTTCATGATTCTCTTTTCCATGATTCTTTTGAAGGAAAGTCCACCGTATCTCATATACCATATCTCCCGCCACGCGGGATCTCATATATCATATTTCCCGCCACGTAGGAGGTTTCATCAATCACATATCCATTGTGGACTTCCTTTCGTTTCATTTTCCCATTCGTTTTCATCTTCGCTTGGAGACTTCATCATTTTTCATAATTCACCTTATAATCATTCATAATAGAATTCAAGAGGTCTTAGAATTCCTTACCGTTGATAAGTCAATCATATTGGGGTCCTTCAGAGCCCGTTTTTGAATCTTACTATTTCAAATGCTCATAAATCATAGCTTTCATAACAAGAGGATGCATATTTTCCATTTTCTTCATGTGAATCAGAATAGCATTTTGTTAAGGGATCCGGTCATTGTGAACGGATAGAACTTTATGAGATCGATTGTTCGGCTATTACGTATGCATGGTCGGGATGTGGTGATCTATTTCTTAGACTTTCATTTTAGGATATTCTTTCATTATTAATCATGGGCTATGTGATTTTCATCATTTGGACAGATATTGGAGCGATAATTCTATTAATGATCACGGTACAATAAATAGTGAGTATGAGAATACTTGCCTCGATGTGCTCCATATTTTCTCCAACTGGCTTGAGCTTGGAATCGGACCCGGAAGCCTCCATTTCCTTTCTTCCTCTCTCTTTCCCTCTCTCTTTCTCTCTCTCTCTCTTTCTCCCTCTCTCTCTCTCTCCCCGCGCTCGCCCCCTGCCCGCTGGCTAGCGGCCTTTATATAGGCATCGGGCCGCTCGAGCGCCCGTCGGGCGAGCAGCGAGCGGCCGAGGATTCTAGAGGATTCTGGAGAGCGGCTGGCGAGCGGGAGCATTCCGGAAGGTTCTGGAATTTCCGCTCGACGCGGGAGAGTTTTCCAGAGGGTTCTAGAAGCTTTGCTCGAGCCGGCCTCGAGCATGCATCAGGCGGCTGGGCTTTTGTTGTTTTGGCTCGAGCGGGGATCGAGCATGCATCAAGCGGCTGTTTTGGGTGAATTCGAGCGTGTGTTGAGCAGGAAAGCTTCGGGTGGCATTTTCTTCATTAAAAGTCCCGAGATTTTTACCAAGCTCCTCTATTTATTTATTCAATATTCTATTATTAAATAAAGAGATATTCCTAGCCTCATGTTAATTCTATTTTTATTTTGGGAACCTCACAGGGGACTTGGTGAGAAAATTATTAAATCGGAACATCCCATGATTTCGATTTCAGTCATCTGACGGGAAAAGAATGCACGGAGAATGATCAGACAGTCTGGGAGGTGGGAAGGTTGCTTTGGCCCTTCTGAAGTGATCCATCCAATGCCCATTGGCCACAACTCTATCAAGTTTCCTGAAAATTCGATTTGGAGGATCCCGCCCATCATTCCATGTATAGTGCATACCATCCTGGCACACATCCTCAAGGTCACAGTCTCGGAGGCAGTTGTCAAGTTCTAATGAACTTCTTTGGTGCCAAATACCTTCTTTGGCACCACTTTTTGGTGCCAAATACCGCCAAGGGCCTCGGACGGAGACAAAATTGCATTGAAATCTCCAAGCGCAGCCCAAGGAAGATCACTTGGGAAGGAAGCCACCTGTCTAACGCTCTCCCAAAGATGCCTACGAAGGCTTTCTGAGTTCGCACCGTAAATAAACGAGGTAATACAACGAAAATTTTCCTCCAAAGCCAGAACTTCAGTGTGAATAACCTGATCTTCTAATTTTCACCCCTACCTTGATAGGGTCCCAATCAACCCAAATACGCCCAAGTGAGGCTTCAGAGTAGTTCATGTGCCAATGCCAATTAGGTCTAATTCTAGCTGAGATAGATGCAGAGTTCTTCTTAGCTACTTTAGTTTCAACCAATCCCACAATATTACAGTCGTGGGAGCTGATGAGGTTATGAACTTCATGGGTTTTAACTAACCCATTTAGCCCCCTCACATTCCAACAGCCTATATTAATCATGAGATGAAGACGAGATCGGGCGAGACCTTTTTGACCCCGGGGATTTTTTCTTTCTTGGCGCTTTTCTCCCCCTCTTATTGACACTGCCTGGGGGAGAACTTGTGGAAGCTGGGCTTTGCTTATTCGCTCGTAACCCTGAAGTACCAGCTAATTCAGTATTAGAAGATTCGCGAGAGAACTCCACATCCACATGACCACCTGAAGCTGGTGTTGGAAGTGGAGTCCAACTTGTAGCTATGAGTCGACCGATCCTCTTGAAGTCCGCAGTGCGATTGCAGGCCATTATTCAGCTCAACAGACTTTATAGAAGAAACTAATTCAGTATCGATCGAATACAGAGGAGTAGAAAAAACTGGAGGGCATGTGCCAGCATGAAGTGATTCATCCTGAACTAACCCCTGAAGGGCACTAAAGGTGTTGGAGGTATCCAAATCCTTTTGGCCCGACTTGCCAGAAGAAGAAGGGGCTACATCCTGGCTATTTAGCAAAGTGGTCATCACTGTGTCAGACGGAACCATATGAGCAACCCCATCCACATCAAGGCCATGCTACATCAGCTGCATGAACTAGCATACCAAAATGCCTACCGGGCAACAAAGCATTCCAAATCCAACAACAACCAGACAAAATTGATGAGCTGCCACATCAAAAGCAGTAGAACCGCCACTCCCAGGATCAGCAGCACACCATCCTCCATTTCTGGCAGCAAGGCACGGTGAAGCATATCCATCCATCAGTCAAGCAGTTGAGTAACCACAGTGCACCGCACACCCTCTAGGACAGAACCAACTGTCCAAGCTAGGCCAAAACAGTAGACCTTGCTTCATACAAAGATAGGATCCGCATCCTACTATCAACAGCAATACAAATTCAGGAATGCAAGACAGCAAGTTGCATACCCAACATCTTCAGGAAACAAAGAGGCAGCTGGGTGGACCTATAATGCATCCACGCTCACTCCACCATCACTCAGCCGGGTCCAAAGAATTAGACCCAGCAGAATCAGCATCAGCAGCAGGGCTCCAAACACCCCAGCCACTTCCAAAGCCAAACAGGGCCTAACAAATGGCCCTGAGCAATTAACTCAAGCCATCAAAGGGACAATTCAATTATTGCACCATAAGCAACAGAGCAGTGCCTCCCACACCTATTCTGGGCAACCAAACTGCATCTTTCCAAGCGAAAGGCTGCAACAACAGCAATAAAAACACCCAGCCAGCAGACTACCTTGTTAGAGAGGATAAACAGCAATCCAAGAGACATGCTCCACATATGGCTACACACAGAAGTAACTCTTGCTACCAATCAAGTCCTCAACCAGCTCTTCAACATCTCAGCCAAGTAGTCCTAAGCTAGTGCACAGGCAACCCCCAACCCATCCAACAGGAAGGAGCACACAAATGACAGTGCCAGCTCCATAAAACAGTGCGAGACCAGTGGAGGCAGCAACAGAGAAAAGCAGAGAACCACACACTCAAAGTAATCTGCCAGCAAATTCATCAAAACTAGCATTGCAGAATCTAGATAGCAAAGAGACTAACCCTTCAATCCAAAATTGGTCGCAGCATTAGAAACCAAGACGACCATTTCACCCCATCACTTCATACCAGCCATACAAATGGAATGAATACTGAGCAGGAAATCTCCTCAGCATTCAGCAAAGCAGAGGAAATCACCTTACCACAGCAGCCCACATCAGATGCAGACTAGACTTCGCACCACATATTGGCAACGAACAGACAGAGTTCCACCACAACAAGAAGGAAATCTTGCAACCAAATAGGTTCTCAGCCAGCTCTTCAGCCCTCAGCCTAATAGTCCCGATCCAAATCCGCACGGGCATCCCCCAACCCGTCCAACAGGTGGGAACACACAGCCAGAGGACAATCAGAGCAACGCCGCAGGACATTCAACTGCATCAAATCCATCGAGCAACACGAGAGCCGACAAAGACTTCAGACAGCAGCTCCTAAACCAGAAACTGCAGACCCAGATTTTCCACCAAGAAACTTCATCTGCAGCTCACCGGGAGGTCAAAGCTGTCCAATACCAGCCAGCGACCAAAGCGAAGCTTTCCGCAAGGAAATTTGAGGCTGGGACTCTCAGTCACCGCAGTCAGCGCATGGAAGCCCAACCCGAATCGGAGGCGAGAGACTCGAAATGAATCCCAGAGAGAAGCCAAATCCATCAACCCAATTTGATACAATGAAAAGGGAACGTGGTCTCAGCCATAAGGCGGGAGACGAGAGACGGACAGAGAGTCCTTATGGCTCTGCAACCAAACCGAAGCTTTCACAAGGAAATCTGAAACTGGGACACTCAGACCCCGCTGACTGCGCAAGGAAACCAGCTAAAATCGCAGGCGAGGAACCCGAAAGAAATCCCAGTGAGAAGCCAGAACCTTTGTCTCAAACAGAGGCAATGAAAGGGAAGCGTCCTTTACGGACAAAGGAGGGAGAATCAGTTCAAGAGCAAAACCAAAGGCACAAACCGATGAGGAAAGGAATCGATCCAGTGAGAGCTACGAGGCTTCAGAGGATGAACACAGTGGAGGGACCGGGAGGAGCTTCCCGGGGAGGGGCCGAGAGGAGCAACTAGGAGACCAGCCGTTGCAGGCTCCGGCGCCGCCGGACCAGAGGAGGCCGAATCCTGAGGCGCCACCTTCAAAATTCAAGATTTGAATTTTTTTTAGAGAGAAGCGGGAGCTTCTCTCTCTACGAGCACCACCCCCACTAGTCCTGTGAAGCCTGCATCATTAGCTGCCTACACAAGAACAGGGTCTGCTCCAGGGGAGATCTTCATAAGACCCAGCCCTCAAGCAGAGGAATCATCAAGGATAGAGCAAGAGGCCTGCTGCACCGAAGCATCCACACCTCGGTCAGATGAAGACTCCTCCAAGCCAACAGGATTCCTAGCATCTGACAACGAAGGCTCAACACATGCAGGAGTCTCCTGGTTTACCTCTGCCAAGTCCTGAACAAAGGGGGAGTCCATGGAGGGAGCAGTACTCCCACCCCCATCATCACCAGGAGCTAGCAATCTCCCCATTTGAGATTCCACAACAACCTCATGTGATACTCCATCGGAGACAGCACCCAGAGCAGAAGGGACCATCTCATCAGCAAGAGACGATGAGACATGCCCAGGTCCACCGGTAGAATCTTCGCCAGAGGCAGTATAAGCACCTTTCTGAGGCGACAATTTCAAAGCCGAAGCGATAGAATGATCCTCCAAGTCACCAGACATCCCAGAGGATGGCGCAGAATACACCATCTTCTTATTGGTACTCTTATGGTGCACGGGGCAACAAATTCCATAAGTCTTTCACATCCACTGGTAATCAACTTTAATCTCGACAGGCTTGGCCGAGTCAAACGCATCAGATTTAATTCTGATTTTTGAAAGCAGAGTATCCATGTTACTCACTTCAACACAGATCCTTGCGAACCCTTCTCTGAGTTCGCCTTGGAAAAAGGACGAGGTTTCCCCTGCTCCAGCGCCTGATGCCCCGTTTTCAAAGCTTTTGAATGAAAATTTTGTTCGCACCATCCCGAAACATGGCTCTGTTCCCCCCTTTCATGGGCTCGTGTCGTCAAGAAGAATGGCGATGGTCTGTGCTCCGAGCTGTCATTCTTCTCACACTAGGCTTCTGGGAGCTCAAGCTCTGCAATATATGGGCCTGATTCGGACTCAAGCACACTGCCGCTAATGAAGCCGGATTTTATTTCTTTCGTTTCCCATCCATGGAGTTGATGGAGAAATGCCTCCGAGCAGGACCGTGGCTTTTCTCCGGAAAACCCATCTTCCTCAAACGCTGGTCCCCTGGCTTGGCTTTGACAACGGAGGAACACAAGCGGTTCCCCATTTGGATCAAATTATTAAACCTCCCGATTGAGTTATGGACTAATGCCGGGCTCAGTTGGGTTGCAAGTGCCATTGGGATTCCATTGCAACTTCATCCCAGGACTACCCGTATGGAAAATGTTTCCTGCGCAAAGCTCTGTGTCGAAGTTGGCATTGATGGCCCCTTTCTTGATTGCATCGCTATCCAATCGTGTCCTGATTCTGAGTCGATTTCAATGGTGAATGTGGAGTATAGCTGGAAACCTACTCGCTGTGCCCGCTGCCATTTGATTGGTCATGTTGGATCTAAATGCCTTGCCAAGAAGGCAACACACCACCTACATCCCCAGCCACATCTCACGCTGCACACATCCAGCCACTAGCTTCGGCATCCAGGAAACAGCACTTCCAGCAGCAAAACCACCAGCAGGGCATGACCAATATCCATCCCCGACAAATTCAGCAATACTAACATTATAGAATCAAGAACCGAGACAGACTCCAATCCTTGCTCCACCTATTGGCTTCAGACAGAAAAATCTCCCCTGCAACATAAGGATCTATTGCAACCAAATAGTCCAGGGCCAGCTCTTCAGTTTTTTTTTTTTTTTTTTTTTGGTAAGTAAGTGTGTATTTTGGATTTATGGGAGAAAAAATTACAAAGCACAATGTTATAACACCAAGTTTTTTGACTTGGAGTTAGAACAAAATTCACTAGGGCATACCCCGAGTGACAAGTACATCAGCCAAAACCACAAAAACCCTCTAGGAGGAGCAATCTAACCAAAATAAAGAAAATGAACGAGTCATTTTACATGAGCATGCTACCCACCACCCAAATGCATCCCAAAACACACAGGAGGCAAATCGACAAGGCCAGCAACATCCAAAAATTCCTACATCAGGCACATCTTCAATAACACAGGGCCAACAACAGCTTCGACTGCCATTCCATCATCAGCACCAAATCTAACTGGCACAGCGGAGGGCTTGGAGCATTCTGCCAACAGGCACTAGCGCTCAGCAAGCTGTGAAGGACAGCATGACATCCGAGCTGCCAACCAGACCATACCACACAGCATATACCATCTCGGAGCCAACCAGCGGTAACCCAATGCCACACAGCAAACGACTTACATTTGGGAACTGAATCTGACTTCATCTCCAATCAATCGCTAATGCTTGACCTGGCCTCAATGAAAATGCGACAAAGCATCAAGAAGTGCTACACGGGATTCAGCAGCGAGATTTGAGGACACCAATCATCAATTCCAGGTGTGAATCGACCAACTTGGCATTAGAATGCAAATACAGCTGCCCAGGTGAAGCCCACAAGAGCTCCAAAACAGCAGAGGTGGCGAAACCGATTTCAGCCACTCCAACACGTGCGAAAGAATCAGCCACGATCGATCCACAAGGCGTAAAACCAACCTTCCCCACCGCAGCAGAACACATTTGCCTAACACCAGCACCAAATCGCCATCGTAACAGCAGACAACACAAACTCACCGCTATTTAGCAGTGGACATTTAGGGGCACCATCTCAACAAAAAGGAAATTAGTCACCAAAAGGCATCTCATCCAGCTACTCAGCCCACTGCCGACATGTCCCAAGCCAGAATAAATGGGGCACACAGCAGTCAGAGCAACATCAGAGGACAATCAGCAACCTCAATTCCTTTGAGAAGAGATAGAAACCCACTAGAAAAAGCTGTTTCAAGGATACAACAGCAACAGCTGGCTTTGTACACCAGAACACGAGCAGGAACAACTCCACCCAATAATGCCAGAACACAGAGACCTCAACCGGCAAGAAATCGCCTCAACAGATAGCCACTGGAGCCAGCAGCAGCCGAACAAAGAACGAGTCCCACTAGGAGGCCAGAGTAAGCAGCTCCCGAAGCCACATAAGCATTCACTGCATACCATATCATATACAACCAGGCAAATCTCCAAAAATGGAGCCACAGGGGAAGATCCCCACCACACCAGAAAGATCATAGGCACTCAAAATGTCCACAGCCGGCACTTCAGTGAATCTGCCAATCAACACCAAACCAGCACACAGCACGGAAGCCCCAAAACCGTACACAGATGGGAACGACCAGGCAAAGACACCTCAAAGCCGGCACCAGACCTTCGAAAGCCCATCCCAATCTGCGTGGAGAAGACGATGCAACAGCAAACCCTAGGCACGAAGCGAGGAGAAGATAAAATAAAACTGTAGCGAGCAGCGAGGACTCAATAGATGAGCGTCGACGCACTCTCCGAGCCAAGAGACCCAGCAACGCAATCCGCAACAGATGAGGAGCCTTCGCCCCAACCTGAATGCGAGAAAGAAGGTAGAACTCACCGGCCGCAACGAACTCTCCAAGGACGCCGTGAACGGCAAAACCAGAACAGGGATACGAAAAGGCGTAAACGGAAGGCCAGAGGAGGGGGGGCCGGGCAAGCAACCAGGAGGCCGGCCGAGGCCGGCTCCGGCGCAGCCCGGCCAGAGGAGGGTCACCGAAGGAGACGCCGGGAGGGCCAGCTCTTCAGCACCTCAGCCAAATAGTCCTAAGCCAGTGCACAGGCAGCCCCCAGCCCATCCAACAGAAAGGCACACACTGGATGAGGCTCATCAAATCCAATAGCACCAGATTTTTGACTGCGCCAGATAATTAACAGTGGAGGCAGCTTCAAAAAATTTCTGCGAACTACACATTCATAGCAATCAAACCCAGCAAACTAAAATTGGTCTCAGCAATAGAAGCCAAGACAACCTCTACAGCCCCGCAATTCAGCATTCAACAACGCAGAGGATATCACCTCACAACAGTAACCCACAGCAGTTGCAAACCAAACAATAAAAAAGAAAAGAAAAACAGTTGCCAACCAAACAAGGCTCCACAAAATGGCAACAATCACCAGTCTCTCCACCGCATCAGAGGATCACAAGCAACCAAACTGGACCTCGGTCAGCTCTTCAGACCACCGCCAGAAAGTCCCCAATCCAGGACTGCACGGGCAACCCCCAACCCGTCCAACAGGAGGGAACACATTGGCTGAGGGTCATCAAAGCCAGCAGCACAGGGCAGTTTACCGTGCCAGATTCATAGAACAGAGCGAGAGCCACCAAAAAAAAAAAGGCCAGAGGATTTTTTTTTGGTAAGACCAAAAGGCCATAGGAGGCAGCTTCAGAAGTAATGCAATCTGCCATATGAATGAAGCAGCAAATGCCCGCAATATCAGAGGCAGAAATGGCACTACCAGCTACCATCAAACTGCAATCCAGTGAGAACCCAGCAATCCGCAACCCACAGCAATTGCAAACCAAACAAAGCTCCGCAAAATGGCAGCAAACAGAAGGATATCCACCGCATCAGAAGGATCACTTGCATCCAAACAGGTCCACGGCCAGCTCTTCAGTACTTCGGCCTAATAGTTCCAAGTCAGAGCTGCACAGCATCCCCCAATCCGTCCAACAGGAGGGAACACACAGGCAGAGAAACTTCAGAGCCAGCAGCACAGACATTCAACTGCACCAGATCCATCGAGCAGCACGAAAGTTGTCAATTGCTTCAGACATTAGATCCCAAGACCAAATTCGGGAGGGAAAAACTGTCTAAAACTAGCCAGCAACCAAAGCCAAATCTTTCACAAGGAACCTTGGAATGGGGACTCTCAGCTCCAGCAGACAGAGCATGGAAGCCCAAACAACATCAAAGGCGAAAGACCCGAAAGAATCCCATAGCGTAGCCAGAGCCTTCATCCCAATCTCAATCTGAATGGGAGAATTGATTCAAGCGCAGAACCCAAGGCTCGAACCGAGGAGAAGAGGACTCGATCTAGTGAGAGCTACGAGGCCTCTGAGGAAGAACTCCGCCGAAACCTCAGAGTACGCAGAGCCACAGCTCCGACAGCTCCAGCAGCTACAACAGACGAAGAATTAGACCAACGGGCAAGATCCTTCATCCCAATCTGAAAGCGGGAGAAGCGAACTGAGCTCGCAGCCAAAGTTGAAGGCTCAGAGGGCGCCGAGGACGACACAGCCAGAACTGAGAACCGGAGAGGAAGCGAGGTGGAGACGGAAAACCGGGAGGGAAACGGGCGGAGCAACCAGGAGACTAGCCATGGTCGGCTCCAGTGCCGCCCGGCGCCCGAAACGGCAACGCCGTATTTCAAAACCTAGAGAGAGACGACAATGGAGTTCAAATTTCAATTTTCAAACATTGGATGGAACCAATATTGGCAGCAACAGGCCAGGCATCAACAACCACTACAGTTTAACTCAGTCCCACATACAAAACGAGCAGCAAAGCCATCCATAGCTTCATAAAGCAGTAGACCACATGACAGCAGCGCCAAAACAGACTATAGCTAGCCAAATCAATAGGAGACAATCGGACTAGATCAGAGCAAAACCGGCAAAAAACATCAGGATGGATGAACTCCAACCGAAACAAAACCATCTGGTTTCCGGCATATGCGAATGGATGAATTAACAAAACTAATGGAGGCCCTCCACTAGACCATCCAAATTGCTAAATTGATATGATGGAAAAGCCGTGTTCCATTTCAACATGACTTTAAGAGAATCTAATATAATCAACCTCCGATCAGGAGATAAGGAGTCAATGTGAGGCTTAGAGGAATTGGCAGTCACTAACAAGCGGAGGCCTTCAAAATAAGCACTCGAGAAACAATTCAGGAAATCCTCCTCCAATGGAAAGGAGGATCTGAATAAATTTTTTGTGACCTCAGAAATATCAGACCAACATGAATCAATGAAATCAAACAAAACACCACGTTGATCCTTGGTGATGGAGTTAAAGTGCAGCTGAGAAGCATTCTCTCCAAGTAAGCATCGGAGGGCATATTGCATAGGATCCTTGGCGATAACCTCAGTAGTCCATTTCTCGGAAGATTGAGAATTAGTATCGTCGGGGTCACTCTCAATGTCCCTATTCTCACCAGCATTACAGTCGGGCCCCTCTAAATGGGACTCATTGGGGTCATTTGAATTAGAAAAGGAAGAATTAGAATCAACAACTACAGCAGGAGAACCACCTAGAGAGCATGTTTGGTCAACATGCTGGAGTTGTGGCCTGCTAACTTGAAAGTTCACAGCAGGCAGATTTAACTTGCATTCTTTTTTTTTGTAAGTAAGATGAGATTAAATTAAATAAAATTTACTGAACGATGTTCTACCTCCAAGTGTTTTGCCAACTTAGAGGTGGAACAACACGTTAGGGCATACCCCGAGCACTACCATAGACCAATCCATAAAAACGTACAAAAAGACAGATTAGCAAATCTCATCTAGGTTACGAAAAACTAAATCGTTGCAGATCTTTTTAGCTAAAGGAACTCGTCTTGTCAATCAGAAATATACATCCACGCAGAAAAGGGAACAGGAGACATTTAGCAAATCATATGTTCATCATCCAGCAGTGTGTATATTGGATAGGCAAGTTTCATTGATCCATCGAGCAGCTTCATAAATACGCAATGTCTTCATTTGTCGTCTCTTAGAACCCATGGGAACGCCTGCTCAAGGTAGCATCATTAGCTATCGACTGGATTGGTCCACTCCCATGGAAACGTGTCGTGCAAGAAAGAAAAAAAAAATTTTTTTTTGAAAGAAGACCATGAAAAAACAGTAAGGTCTTAAGATCAAAACAATACAGCTTGAGGTCAAGACCATAAAGGATTTGAACAAGGAAAAATAACAAAGTGAGAATAGCCAAACCCGAAAGCTAGGGTTTTTTTTTTTTTTATTTTTGATTTTTTTTTTTTGATTTGATTTTTTTTTTGATTTTTTTTCTAATTAAATGCATGAAATAAAAAGTACAAAAGGCACTCCGTCTTCAAAGTGCCACTCCGAACTCAACAAGGCACCATGGTTTTGAAAATCCACTCCGGCCTCAAAAGTCACTCCGCCTTCAAAATGCCACTCCGGCCTCAGCGCATGCTATCTACTCCGGCTTCAAAATGCCACTCCAACCTTAGCGCATGCTATCTACATTTTTTTTTGGTTAGTAATTAAATGCATTAAAATTTAAATAAAATGTACAAGCAGCTATGTTCTTTACCAAGTGTTTTGCCGACTTGGCAAAAGAAACATAGAAACAGGGAGTCCCCTAAACCATGACTAAAGTCATTAAAAAACAAGATTACAATATCAAAATCGGCACTCCGTCACATGCACTCCGGAATCCACAATGTACTCCGGCCTCCAGACTAAAGAACTCCGGATTCAATAAAGCTATTACGTCCAATACACTCCATCCAAAGCACTCCGGATAAAAAGAGTAAAAGCACTCCAGCCCTCAGATAAAGCAAACTCCGTCCAAAATCACTCCGTCCTAATCCACTTCGTCCAAAGACACTCCATACAGGACATTCCGTCCAGAGTCACTCCGTCCAAATTCACTCCGTCCCAAGTCACTCCTTCCAAAAACACTCCGTCCAACAGCACCTCGGAAGTACGAAGAGAAGCGCTCTGTCCAAATAGAGGCAATACACTCCGGCTAATCCACGCCGTCCAAGGATTCACTCTGGATGAAGGGGGGACATGCACTCCTGGAAGCATGAGCCAACAAACACTCCGTCCACAGTGGTAAATCACTACGTCCAGAGTGAGAAAATGACTCCGTCCAAGGAGACAAAGAGAGCAATCTCGGTAGGGAAAAGCGCATGCTATCTACTCCGGCTTCAAAATGCCACTCCGTCCTCCGGCCTCGAAAACACGCAATTCACTCCACCTTCTAGAGTGCCGAGGCACTCCGCTTCAAAGAAAACCATTCCGGCCTCAACACACGTAGTCCACTCTGTCCATTAAGTAAGCAAAAAATCACTTCGGCTTCATAGTGCTACTCCGACCATAAAGGATTTGAACAAGGGGAAATATTTTTTTTTGGTAAGTAAAACAAGGGGAAATAACAAAGTGAAAATAGCCAAACCCGAAAGCTAGGGTTTTTTTTTTTGAAAATTTTTAATTAAATGCATTAAAGAAAAAGTACAAAAGGCACTCCGTCTTCAAAGTGCCACTCCGAACTCAACAAGGTACTCCGGTTTTGAAGATCCACTCTAGCCACAAAAGTCACTCCGCCTTCAAAATGCCACTCCGTCCTCAGCGCAAGCTATCTACTCCGGCTCCAAAATTCCACTCCGTCCTCCGGCTTCAAAATGCCACTCCGACCTCAAAAACACGCAATTCACTCCGCCTTTTAGAGTGCAGAGGCACTCCGGCTTCAAAGAAAACCATTCCGGCCTCAACACATGTAGTACACTCCGCCTTTTTCTTTTTTGAAAGAAAAAGATTTTTTTTTTTTAGACTGGGACAAAGGGAAAAACCAATCCTGAAGGCAAGGATTTTTTTTCTTTTTACAAATTCCAACGCATCAAAAGTATTCTCGGGGTACTTTTGTCATTTTCCAACGTTGTCCTCAATTTGTCTCGAGCTGCATTAATAATCCTCAAAAAAATCTATGGAATATCTTGTGGGGCGGATTTTTGAAAAATCTGCTTGTTACGTTCCTTCCAAATGAAATAAATTGTGGCTGCAAGAGTAATTCTTTTAGACCGAGCCATAAAATTCTTTTCTTTCCATTTCTGGGCCGCCCAATCAATGTTTTGTTTCCATTCAGTGTAGGGCCACTGAATGCCTGCTTTCCTTTGGATTTGGGACCAAAGATCTTTAGAGAATGAACAGGAAAAGAAAAGATGTTCGTGGTTTTCATCAGCCGAGTCACAAAGAATGCATTTAGAAGAGAGATTGGGAACCCCATGGATGCGGTCAGTGGTACTTAGCCTACCTTTGATGGCCAACCAGAGTGTGAAGGCATGAGCAGGTATATGCAAGGGACCCCAAACTAGATAAGTCCATGTCAAAGTCGGCTTGTGAGGATGGATAAGAAAGTAAGCAGATTTAGATGAAAATTTACCATCGGCATTGTCATCTCATTGAGTCAGGTCTATTGGCGTTGGGAAGATAAGTGGGCATTTTCTCCACAAGACAAGAGATTTCGTGGTCATATGGATTTGGCCATACCCATTGGTTGTTTCTGATAATCGTATGAACTTTAGCATCCCATGGTAGCCCCGAAACCAAACGGGTACGATCAGAACTTACCATACTCAGGGGCCCCATCGGGTGCCAATTGTCATGCCACAGAAAGGTATTAGACCCGTCACCAATGGTATGGATGGAGTGAGAGCGCATGAATGGGCGAAGTTTCATAATCTTCCTCCAACTCTACGGTGTTGACTCCGGGACTTTAATAGTCCAAATGCAACGGTCTCTTATCCTGTTTTTATGAATCCAAGAGGACCAGACCAACTCAGGATCTTTAGATATGAGCCGCCACAGGAGCTTACATATGAGAGCTTTATTCAGATCCTGCAGGTTTCTAAGTCCCAACCCACCCTCACTCTTAGGGTAGCACACTTCATCCCATGCAACCTTTACAGTAAACTTTCTTTTAGAAGATCCAGACTAGAGGAATCGACGAATGGTACATTCAATCGATTTGAGAATGGATTTGGGCAAGATGAAGATTGAGGCCCAGTAGAGATGAATAGAGGATAGACTTGATGCGACAAGTTGCAAACGGCCCCCAAATGATAGCCACCTATTCTTCAAGGACTGAATACGACGGGTAATGCGATCGATGAGAGAAGTACAATCCTTGGAAGAGAGCCTAGTGGTAATCAATGGAACCCCCAAATAGCGAATTGGGAGATTCCCCATTCTGAACCCCAAAAGACCAATTATGTCTTGGTGAGTAGAACTGTCCTTTGCACAGATAAATATCTCGCTTTTATTCCTATTTGCAGAGAGTCCCGAATACAATTGGAACTCCTCAAGACAATCCTTAAGGATCCGAATTGAGGTAATATCGGCATGAGAAAAAAGAAGAAGGTCATCTACAAAGGCAAGCTTGATTGTTTGAGTTTCTTTGCATTTCCAATGAAATTTGAATTGATCATTCCTCCTAGCTTTCACTTCAATGATACCATTTAGCACCTCCATAACAAGCACGAATAAATATGGAGAGATAGGATGACCTTGTCGCAGGCCTTTGCCCCCCTTGAAAAACCCGATTGCTTCTCCATTAATATTCATAGTATACAAAGGTGTGGTAATGCATTGTCTAATCCATTCAACCATTTGAGAAGGAAACTTCATAAGAGTCAACATAGTGATAATGAAGTCCCAGTGAACGGAGTCATATGCTTTCATCAGATCGATTTTCAAAGTGCACCTGGGTGGATCTTGACCAAGGTCTCTGATTTCCGGCCCATTGCTTGCTGCAATGTTTTGTACAAGATCATTTCCAAGGTTATTGTCACCCGCATTAAATCCTCACTTCCCTTCTTGGTTGCTAAGTGTCAAACTGCTTTTGTGCCTGGCAGATGTATTGGTGATAACATTTTACTTGCACATGAGCTTCTCCATAAATACCATTTAAATAAGGGGGTTCCCCGCTGTGCGGTCAAGGTGGATCTGATGAAGGCTTATGATTCCATCCATTGGGACTTCATCCTAGCAGTCCTCGAGCTAATGAAGTTTCCCCCTATGGTGATCAATTGGATTAACCAATGTATTTCCACTGCATCGTACTCCATTTGCCTCAATGGTGAGTCGGTGGGTTTTTTCCGGGGGGCCAAAGGTCTTAGACAAGGGATCCCCTTTCGCCCTATCTGTTTGTTCTCGGGATGGAAGTATTAAATGGTATTTTGGTTAGGATGACGCAGAACAACCCGGATTTTCAGTTTCATTGGAAGTGTGCAAACACTAAAACTGTGATGCTAGGGTTTGCGGACGACCTTCTCCTCTTTTCCAAAGCTGACCGCAGTTCCACCCAAGCTTTCCATGAGTGTCTCAAAACATTCAGTGTGTTGTCTGGGCTTACCCCCAACCCTAATAAAAGCGCGATTTTTTGTTGCTCTTCAAACGAGGCTGATAAAAGGGGTATTCTTGACATCCTTGGTTTTAGATTGGGGGCCCTTCCTGTTAAGTATCTTGGCGTTCCCCTCATCTCCTCTAGACTCTCTACCGCTGAGTGCAAACCGCTCCTTGATAGAGTCCGGCTTCGGATTTCCTCCTAGAGAAATCGTTGGCTCTCTTTTGCTGGAAGACTCCAACTAATTTCATCCATTTTATCCACAATCCATAATTATTGGGCTTCCATATTCATCCTTCCCAAAGCTATTCTGAAAGACATTGATAAATCTTTTCGCTCCTTTCTTTGGAATGGGCCCTCTGCTGTTCGGTTGTCTGCTAAGATTGCGTGGTCGGATGTTTGCTCACCAAAAGAAGAGGGTCGTCTTGGAATCAAAAACTTGATTGCTTCTAACAAAGCTTTATTGGCCCGGCACTTCTGGAGGATCATCACTAAGGACCCGAATTCAATTTGGGTTGCTTGGTGTCATGGTCATCGCATCAAAGACCGGTGCATCTGGACTATAAGTTTTTGGATTCTGCCCTTGGAGTTGGAAGAAGATTATGAAACTCCGTGTAGCTCTTCCCTCCAAGATTCATCATCATGTTGGGAACGGTAATGACACCTTCCTTTGGCTGGACTCTTGGCACCCTCTGGGTCCGCTCCATGAGAGATTCAGCGAGAGAATCAGGTGTATATCTGGTCTACCTTTGGATGCCAAGGTCAAGGATATTATCAGAAATTGGGAGTGGTCTTGGCCTAACCTTTATGATATGGAGGTTGATAGGATTGTGACAAACTTGCCTTCATACCTCCCCGATCCATCGATCAATGATGTAGTAGTCTGGACTGCTGACCCCTCTGGGGTCTTCTCTTCAAAATCTGCTTATGGACTTTTCCGTACTTCGAGAGGAGTGGTGGAGTGGTCCTACCTAGTCTGGAGCCCGTTGTTAATCCCAGCCCACTCGTTTATCCTATGGCTTGCAATTGGGAGATTCCTTCACATTCCTGCGCTATGTGTTCTCTGCTCGTCTGATACGGAGAGTCATGACCATCTGTTCTTTAAATGTCATTTTTCGGCACCCGTCTGGCGGAGGGTGCGCCACAAGGCTGGTTGTAGGTGGCCCCACCCTAGTTGGAATGCTAACATCTTATGGGCTGCAAATCGGTGGAAGGGCAAAAATCTCAAGTCCTTATCTTTTCGCCTCTCCTTTGCTGCTTAGTGATACTTCATCTGGAAGGAGAGGAACCATCGTGTGTTTAAGAATGCGGGGAACCTCAACGTCACACAGCTGGCTTCCCAGATTTCTGCGGCAGTTCGGGGGAAGTTGGAGGTTTCCCATAAAGCTGCTAATGTGCAGGACAGGCGAATCTTGGATAGGTGGAACATTCCATGGACCAACCTACCCCGGAGTGAACTTTGGTTTGATCGCTGATTGGTGGTTGCTGTCTGACCGGAGTAGCTTTTGTGGTGTTTGGCTTCTGGAGTGGTTCTTATTGTGTGGATCTTGTTTCTGCAGGATTCCTGGGCTGTGTCTTCTTCTGGGTTTCTTTTGCTTCAGTGGTCTCCGGTCCTGGAGCGTTTATGTAGGCCCTCCTTCAAAAAAAAAAAAAAAGTTACTTGTTTATCTCTGCTTTGATCCTGGAGTGTTCTTTATGACCCGAAATCTGGTGTGTTTTTGATTCCGGAGTGCTTTTTCTGCACTCCGGAATCCGGTTTTTTGCTTTTATAATTCCCTGGATTCGCAGTGCTCCTTGTACTCCGGTTCCTGGATGCCTATGAGTCCGTAATGCATTTTAAGCACTCTGGAATCCGGACTCTTGTGTTAAACCCTGGGTTTGGGGTGCTGTCTTCTAAGGCACTCCGGAACCGGAGTGATTTAAAAAAAAAAATTGCTTTCTTCTGATTCCGGAGTGCCCTTTGTACTCCGAAAGCCGAAGTGCCTGTTTTTCCGGAGTGCTTTTCTGCACTCCGGAATCCGGGCTGCTTTTATAATCGCCCGTTTTTAGAGTTCTGTCCTCTCTGGCCCTCCGGAACTGGTGTGATGTTGGGATAAAAAAAAAAAGGTAATTAATTCTTCAGCTTCCGGTCTCCGGATTGAGTCTTTGTTCGCGATTCGATGGACTGCTGCATTGCTTTCTGGCATTTTGGCGGAGTGATTTGGGACGGACTGTTTCTGGTGGAATGGCTATGGACGGAATGCCCTGCGCTCTTTAGACGGACCTCTCGGGCTCTCCGGAATTTGGAGTACGGTTTACCACGTACTTGGCTGGCCTGTTTCATTTGGTCGGAATTGTTTCTGCTGATCTTCTTCCGGAGGGCCTTTTCTCTGTTCTTCCGGGTGAGTGTCGCTGAGATATTGGTCGGAGCTGTTTTGTGATTTTGAATTCGTGTCCATTTGTTTGCTGGAGTTCTTTCTTCCGATGTGCATTTTTCCGGAGTGTATTGCGCTGATAGAGGCCGGAGTGGAAGTTTGAAGACGGAGTGTGATTGAAGCCGGAGTGACTTTGTTGCCGGAGCGTCTTTAGAGGCCGGGGGTCTCCCCTACATTGTGTTCCTTATCCAAGTCGGCAAAACACTTGGGTGGTATTTGATTACTTGGTAATTTCGGGTAACTCTAAAGCTGATTTGCTGCCCCTTGGGTGAGACCATCGTGGCTGTGATGCAAGCTGCCTTGGTGCATTTGGAGCCTGGACAGAAGGCTTCATAAAGAGATGATTGTGCTGAATTCACTAGCTTCTCGGAATTTGGCCGATGAAGGTTGCTGCTAGACGTGTTGCTGAAGCATGCTGCTCACGTGCTGTATGCTGCTGCTGTGCTGTTGTATGCTACAGTTAATTGTTTGCTGATCGATGCTAATTAGATGGAAATTTCTAGTTTGTGCTGCTGTTGTTTGCTTGCTGCTGCCTTGTTCTCCTTGCTGTTGGAAAACTGGGATGCTATGCGTTGCCGGCAGTTCCGGGTTGATGTTGTTAGTTGCTGCGAGATGATCGGATGGTTGTTCTGGTCTTCTCGGGAGTAACTTTTTTTGCTTTTGATTTTGTATAACGACAGTGTTATTTTTTCGTTCTTCTGTTAGATAGTTCCTCTTTGGTTTTTGCGGAACTCTCTGTTGTATCAGCTGCTCGGGGTATACCCTAGCGTTTTATGTTCTAACTCCAAGTCAAAAAACTTGGAATTATAACATATCTTTTTGTAAATCTTTCTCCCATTAATCCAAAATACACACTTACTTACCAAAAAAAAAAGGATCTTGACCAAGGTGATACTTATGCAGAAGTTCCTGAGCCAGAAGAATATTGTCACTAATTTGACAACCATCAACAAAGGCCGTTTGGCACTTTCCAACAAGAGAGGGTAATGTCGTCTTTAATCGGTTTGCTATGATCTTTCAGATGGCTTTGTAGATGACATTACAGCATGATATTGGTCGGTAGTCAGAAACAGTTCGCGGAGACAGCATCTTCGGGATAAGACTGATAATAGTTGTATTCACTTATTTAAGAAGTTTTCCGTGATTGGAGAAATCACAAATGGCTTCACAAACAGACTGACCTACAACCGCCCATGAAGCCTTAAAGAATTTTGAAGAGAATCCGTCCAGGCCAAGTGCTCTATCATCACCAATCGTGAATATCTTTTTTTTTGTAAGTAATTAATTGTATTAAATTTAAATAAACTGTACAAACACTATGTTTATACCAAGTGTTTTACCGACTTAGAAAAGGAAACATAGAAAAAGGGATTACCCTTAGACATGACACAGAAGTCAAAATTAAAAGATAACACAATTGGAGACGGCTATTAAGACGCAAAACCAAAAGTTGACAGCAAAACTGAGTAGGAGGACGCTGCATCAGCAATTCCACAACAGGAGGCGAACTCAGCCACGTCCGCATGTCCGCATGAAGAGAGCAAAGAGGCAGTCTCGAAGGAGAATAAATCCACTCCGTCCAAGAAGAGTATCAAGCACTCCGCCCAGCAGAGAACACAAGCCACTCCGTCCTTCCATTTGGAGAAAACAAAGGGACTCCGGAAATTGTTCGCAAAGAGGCCACTCCGGTTAAAGGTGATCCGGCTTTTAGAACTCCGGAAAGAAAGAAGCACTCCGTCCAACTGAGAGGAGCACTCTGTCCTTATGGGCTCCGGATAAAGCACTCCGGCTTAGGAAAACCACATAAGTGTGATCCGGCATTCAGTTACTGAGGATAAATGCACTCCGATTTTGGAAAACCGGAATCAATAGACGCAAAGTCACTCCGGCCATGAAGCAAGAAATGAATATATATATATATATATATTTTAAACACCGAAAAGGAGAAATAGAAGTCCGGCCATTTGAAGCACCGGAAACATCAAAGCATAAAGCACACCGGAAACAAGGAAGAGCTCCGGCCATATGAGCTCCGGGTAAGAGCACTCCGGCCTTAGGAGCTCCAAAAAAAGAGAATCAGCCCTTTAGATCAATAGAAACTACACCGGGAACAGGAAAAAAGCACTCCGTCTTAGAGAACTCCGGAAAAACACCTTTTTTTTGTTTTTGGATGAAGGAAGCACTCCGGCTTTAGGAGCTCCAGAAAAGAGCAGACCGGCCTTGAGTGCACTCCGGCAAAATGGGCTCCGGAAGCTTCAACCGCAATTACACTCCGGCCGATAAGCAAGCAATAAATTTTTTTTTTTTTGAAAGAAGGAAGCACTCCACCTAAAGTAGCTCCGGATGAGAGCAATCCGGTCTAGAAGCGATCGAAAAAACTTTTTTTTTATTTTTTATTTTTTATTTTTATTAAGGAAGCACTTCGGCATAAGGCATAAGGAGCTCCGGATAAGAGCACTCCGGCCTTGGGAGCACCGGAAAAGACAATCCAGCCAATTAAGGCACCAGGAACAACAAATGCAAATGTACTCCGAAAATGACGATTAAAAAGCACCAGCAATAGCGCCCCAAGATCATCCGTCACAAGATCACTCCGGTCAAGGAGCGAGCAAGAATTTCTCTTTTTTTTTTTTGCCCCTTCAAGGACAAGGGGAGAGACACCAACCAAACCATCCTCGAAGCAAGGGCAAAGGAAGCAACCAAAAGCAGAGAGCAGAATCACAGGCACCAAACAAGTCCCTCTGAAACAATCAATGATCAGCGTCCTGTCTCAGAGCGGAAAGGGGGATACTCCATCTGGTCAAAACTGATCTATCAGAGTGCGTGACAGAAACCAAGGAGTTCTCTAACTTGTCCCGAACAACAGTTGAAATATGATTGGCCAATTGGAATTCAGTACGCGCAGTATTCTTAAAAATACGCTGGTTTCTCTCCTCAAAATATGGTAGACAGAGACTGCGAGGGTGAGGCGGAAGGAGCAAGCTTTGAGGCTTCTACCCTTCCAACGGCTGGCAGCCCACCGGACATTTGAGGGCCAGTCAGAATGAGGCCAGTTAAGTCTAGCTTTAAGGCGTAAGAGCCGCCAGACGGCCGAGGAGAAAGGGTAGTCAAAGAAAAGATGGTTGTGACTTTCCCTACCATTAGAGCAAAGGGCACAGGATGCTGGGATGTGGATGAAATTACCAACTCGGTCCAGGGTGTTGAGTCTGAGACGGATAGCTAACCAGAGGATGAAGGCATGAGCCGGAATGCATCTATGTTCCCAGACAAGGCTAGCCCACGCCACCTCAGCTTTAGGCTCCTGGAAGATCCTATACGCGGTTCTAGAAGAGAAAGCCACCAATCGTGAATCTCGCATTTTGAATCTCCTCCTTAGTAACTGGACCAATGAGTGTGCTAGTTAGACATCCGGAACAGTGTAATGGATGTAAGGCCAAATCCGCGATACATCAATCGTGCCACCCGTATGTCCCGATCCAAGTGCCTTCCTGAAATGATCCACAACCAATTTATGGACAGCCTCAGCCCCAACAGTCGGGTTCCCAGTCTCGTCAAGTAGGGAAATAATTCTGTTCCGATTATTGTTACCATTAATGGTCTTGAAAAAGAATTTTGTGCACCGGTCTCCCTCTTTAAGCCATCTGGTCTTAGCTTTTTGTTGAAAGAATTCAGCTTCCTTTGCCATGGCATCATGATAAGCCTTCCTACATGAGGATTCTATATGGGAACTACCAAGTGGTGAAAGTAGTTGGCCTTGAATTTCCTCCAATTGTTTCCTGCTCCGCAAGACTTCGTCATGGATATCTTTTTTTTGGTAAGTAAGTATTTTGGATTAAGGGAGAAAAGATTACAAAATATATGTTTTATCTCCAAGTATTTTGACTTGGATTTAAAACATCAAATGCTGGGGCATACCCCGAGCAAAAGATACATTAGATGCATTAAAACCTTTAGAAGTACAACGTACAACCGAAGCGACAAAAAAGAATTTTCTTCATAAAAAGGAAAATTGGAACAGCACTGCCAGCTATGTCCACGTCAGTATGCTTGATATCAACTCCGTCCCATGTGGACGCAACTCCGTCCAATTTACACTTAAGTCACTCCGGTCTGAAAACGCCAAAGTCAGCTCCGGCCTCATAGCCATATACTTACAATTTTTCTCCGGCTTGAACACACCAAGTCCACTCCGGATCATTGTTCAAGTAAACGACAAAAAATGAAAAGAGCTCCGTCTGCATAATAAAAGTGCTCCGCCTTGAAAAAGCACTCCGTCTTTTCCTGAAAATATGCACTCTGTCCAAAGGATTTCACACTCTGTCCAAAAGATTCCGCCTTTTGAGGTAAAAGCACTCCGTCTTTTACAAGACACTCTGTTTTTTAAGGAAGCCAAGTACTCCGTCCTTTACGAAAAACTTCGACCTTTAAGAGAAAATTTAACTCCGGAAAAGGGAACAAATCCATCCCAACCAAATTCACTCCGGAAAAAGGAACAAAAGCACTCCGGATAAGGAACAAAACCACTCCATCCAATGAGAGGAAAACATCCTCTGGCCGAAGTGCTTGAAGATCCTCTTGGACGGAGTGGATCCTCTTGGCCGGAGTGACCTCTTTGCGATCATTGCCAAAGATCCAGTGCTTCACCAAAAGGTGGACGGAATGGCTTTTGCTCCTTTGCCCCTTTGCCCTTCCTGATGTGGCATGGTTCGCCTAATGCTGAAGTAGCGTCTTCCTGTTTAGTTCTGCTCGCAGTTTGTGGTTTTGAGTCCCAATGGATGATTCTATCTGTGTATTTTTTTGTTATTTAAGACTCCTGTGTCTTGTTTTTTTAGGTGTTCCCTCTTTCTATATCTCTTATTCTAAGTCGGTAAAACACTTGGTAAAAGACATAGTTGTTTGTACAGTTTATTTTCATTTTAATACAATTAATTACTTACCAAAAAAAAAGAGAGGAAAACATCCTCCGGCCACCAAGGAACGAATTCATCTTGAACACACCTGCCAACTCCGGATTAAGCGGTCAAATCTACTCCGTCCAAATGCACTCCGGATATAATAATGCACATCGGATGAAACCATCCAGCATTCAACAGATGCCAGAGCTATGGAAGCCATGGTGGCCCACCACTAAACCATCCAAATCGGTATATTGATCTGATGGAAAATCCTTATTCCATTTCAGCAGGACAATAAGGAGATCAAAAATAATCGACTTCCTCTCAGGAGGTAATGGGTCAATTTGAGGCTTAGTGGAAGTAGCAGTCACTAACAGACTGAGGGCTACAAAATAAGTAACCGAGGGATTCCTCAGATAATCCTCCACCTTCAGAAAGTAAGATCTGAACTTATCCTTTGTGAGCTCAGTCACAACTTCGTCATGGATATCACCTTCCTGAGAGTTTAGAGTTTTCAGTGCATACTTTGTACTCTTGAGTTTTGACACCAAACAAAACATAGGGGTACCTCTCACAACATCAACCCAGGCATCTTTTACAACTTGGTGAAATTTTGGGGATTTTGTGAGAAAATTATTAAATCGGAACATCCCATGATTTCGATTTCGGTCATCTGACGGGAAAAGAATCCACGGAGAATGATCAGACAGTTTGGGAGGTGGGAAGGTTGCTTTGGCCCTTCTGAAATGATCCATCCAATGCCCATTTGCCACAACTCTATCGAGTTTCCTAAAAATTCGATTTCGAGGATCCCGCCCATCATTCCATGTATAGTGCATATCATCGTGGCACACATCCTCAAGGTCACAGTCTCGGAGGCAGTTGTCAAGGTCTACTGAACTTTTTTGATGCCAAATACCGCCAAGGGCCTCGGACGGAGTCCGAATTGCATTGAAATCTCCAAGCGCAGCCCAGGGAAGATCACCAGAGAAGGAAGCCACCTGTCTAAGGCTCTCCCAAAGACGCCTACGAAGAGTTTCTGAGTTCGCTCCATAAATAAATGATATAATACAACGAAAATTTTCCTCCAGAGCCAGGACTTCAGTGTGAATATTTTTTTTGGTAAGTAAACTTCAGCGTGAATAACCTGATCTTCTGAAGAAAGAATTTTCACCCCTACCTTGATAGGGTCCCAACCAACCCAAATACGCCCAAGAGGGGCTTCAGAGTAGTTCATGTGCCAATGCCAATTGGGTCTAATTCTAGCTGAGATAGACGCAGAGTTCTTCTCAGCTACTTTATTTTCAATGAATTCCACAATATTACAGCCGTGGGAGCTGATGAGGCTACGAACTTCATGGGCTTTAACCAACCCATTTAGTCCCCTCACATTCCAACAGGCTATATTAATCATGAGATGAAAACGAGATCGGGGGAGACCTTTTAGACCCCGGGGATTTTTTCATTCTTGGCTCTTTTCTCCCCCGCTTATTGACACTGCCTGGGGGAGAACTTATGGAAGCTGGGCTGTGCTTATTCGCTCGCAACCCTGAATACCAGCTAATTTAGTATCAGAAGATTCTCGAGAGGACTCCACATCCACTTGACCACCTGAATCAGGTGTTAAAATTGGAGAAGTGGAGTCCAAATGGCAGCTATGAATCGACCAATCCGCTTGAAGTCTGCATTGCGATTGCAGCCCATTTTTTAGCTCAGCAGACTTTATAGAAGGAACTAATTCAGTATCGATCAAATTTAGAGGGGTAGAAAAAACTGGAGGGCATGTGCCATCATGAAGTGATTCATCCTTAGCTAACCCCTGAAGGGCACTAAAGGAGTTGGATGTATCCAAATCCTTTTGGCCCGACTCTCCAGAAGAAGAAGGGGCTACATTCTGGCTATTCAGCAAAGTGTTCATCACTGGACCAGACGGAACCTGGTGATGGTTATTGCCCACCTATAGAGGTTACAATTGACCAACTCGGTGCTTGTCGAGAGAGAAGCTCCTGCTTCTCTCTAAAAAATTCAAATCTTGAATTTTGAAGGCGGCGCCTCAGGTTTCGGCCTCCTTTGGCCGGGCGACGCCGGTGCCAGCCACGGCCGGTCTCCTGGTTGCCCTTCCCGGCCCCTCCCCTGGATGTTCCTTCCGGTCCCTCCACTGTGTTCATCCTCTAAGATCTCGAATCTCTCACTGGATTGATTCCTTTCCTCTTCGGTTCGCACCTTTGGTTTTGCTCTTGAACTGATTCTCCCTCCTTTGTCCGTAAAGGACGCTTCCCTTTCGTTGCCTCAGCGTGAGACGATGGTTCTGGCTTCCCACCGGGATTTCTTTCGAGTTCCTCGCCTCTGATTTTGCCAGGTTTCCTTGCGCAGACAGCGGGGTCTGAGTGTCCCTGTTTCAGATTTCCTTGTTAAAGCTTCAATTTGGTTGCTGGCCGGTTTTGGTCAATTTTTTCCCCCCCGGTGTGTTGCAATTGGATTCCTTTTCTTAGTGGGTGAATCTTGGATTGCAGTTATTTGGTTCGAGAGCTACTATCTACGGCGCTGGCTCTGATGTCCCCCTGCCCTCCTTCCTGTTTGGACGGGTTGGGGGATGCCCGTGCAGATCTAGTTTGGGACTATTAGGCTATGGGCGGAAGAGATGGCCTAGGACCTGTTTGGTTGCAAGATTCCCTTCTGTTGGGATGGAGTTCATTCTGTTTGCTCCCAATTCGTGGAGCATTGTTTGGGTTGCAACTGCTGTGAGTTGCTGTTGGGCAATTTGCTTTGAAAGCATTGTCGGGTATGCATCTGAGTGGCTTTGGGAGCTGCCTCCTCTGGCCTCCTGGTGGGTCTCGCTCTATGCACGGGTTCTGGTGCCTGAAATTGTCTTGGGCTGCTGGCTTGATGATCCTTAGCCAATGTGTTTCCTTCCTGTTGGTTGGGTTGGGGGTTGCCCGTACTGCTCAGGCTGGGGCTTTTTAGCTGTGGTCGTTGAGCCGACAGTGGTATAGTTTTGGCTGCTAATGCCCCTCTATTGCTGTGAGTTCCTGCCGGTTATTGCCATTGTGGGGAGCGTCCTTTGGTTGGCACTGCTGTGTGTGAATGGCTTATTCTCTAGCCAGCTGTTCTTTGGCTTCGGGTGCGGCTGCCTGAAGCTTGAATTGGCTCTTGTGTTGCTCTCTGGTTCTATCGTAGACGACTGTCCAGTGATGCTGGCTCTGTTGCTCCTATGCCTGTGGGGTTCATTCCTGTTGGACGGGAAGGGGGACCGTGCAGCTCTGGATTTGGAACTCTTTGCTGGGGTTTGAAGAGTTGGCGTGGCCTTGGTTGGATGCTAGTGAACCTTCTGGGGCGGTGGATTAGGCTTGGCATGCCTATTTGCCATTTTCTATCTGTTATTGGCAGTGGATTCTGTAGTGGTGGGGTTTTACAGATTTCTTTGCTGTTTGCTGGAGAGAGACGCTCTCTTCTCTCTCTAAATTTTCAAATTCGTCCCGCCTGTGATTTTGAATCCTCGGCTCCGACGGACATGGCCGGCCGCCTCGAGCCCCCATCGGGTCCTCTCCCGGGCTCCGATTTCCCTGTCCCCACGGTTCCTTCCTTTCCTAAGACTTTGGTGCCATCGGGACCTCCTTCTCCCCTTCCGGAAGGCCAGCTTCTGGGCGATTCGAGACCTAAGGGTTTCGACTCCGTCTCCGATGGTCCTGCTCATAGCTCCTCACGCTGGGCTGACATCGTCCACAAGGATAGTCTTGAGGCGCGAAATGAGCTGAAATTCTTCCCCTCTATGGCCGATGGGGCTGACTCGTCCATCATTTCTCCTCCGCCTGAGGTCATCGACCAAGGCCATTCTTTCTGGGGTTTCACCCTGGTAGGCTATTTCTGTGATTCCCCCCCTCACTATTTGGCGGTCAAAGCCATAGCTAACAAGATTTGGGCCCGTTTCGGTCTCACACACACCGCTGGCAACGAAGCTGGTTATTTCTTCTTCCGATTCTCATCGATGGAGATGATGAATAAATGTCTTCAAGCCAGTCCTTGGCTCATGGCAGGGAAGGCTATCTTCCTTAAATGTTAGAAGCCGGGCATGATTCTGAACAAGGATGAACAAAAACTCTTTCCCATTTGGATCAAACTCTTCAATTTGCCGATTAAGTACTGGACCCATGCCGGCCTCAGCTGGGTGGCTAGTGCTGTTGGAATTCCTCTCCAGCTCGACCCCCGGACTGCCCAAATGGAGAACATCTCCTTCTCAAAAATCTGTGTGGAAGTGGGAGTCGATTGACCCTTTCCCAAAAGTATCACCATTAAAGCTTGCCACGACTCGGCTCCCGTTGTGGTGAAGGTGGAGTATAGCTGGCGGCCTATCAGGTGTAGTTGCTGCCGCCTGTTGGGGCATGATGAAGCTCAATGCCATCCCAAGGAAGCTAAACCTCCAACAGGTATTACCCGCTCCAAATCCCCCAATTCTGCTCATGTGGAAAAAGTCCCTGCTATGATATGTAAACAGGGATTACCTGTTGGTGCTGGGCTATATTGCTTAAGCTTTCAGTTGTGTGTAAATGGTTGCCATTAATATGTCCCTGCTATGATGCCCCTGTATTTGAGGGTGCAGAAGAAGGAACGGGTGCAGAATTGTTTTGAGATTTCGGGAGCTGCCCAGCCGAAATTTGTTGTTGCTGGATTTGCCAACTCTGGCTAATGTTGGCTAACTACAGCTGGGCAGCAGCTGATCTCGTTGTGGTGCTTGGTTGATGCAGGAGTTTTGGCTCTTGGTAGGAAGCTACTGCTGACTGCTGAGGATAAGTTTGATGTATTGCTGCCTTTGGTGTAATATTGCCCGTGAGGATTGGAAAAAGCTGCTCCTAGCCGATACCTGAAGGATGCAGGCTCTTGCTGTGGACTATACCTGAAGGATTGCAACACGTTTGCTGAAGGAGGGTTGTGGTATTGTCTCCTTGATGCTTGTGGTTACTGGGTCTCAATGCTGAAAGAGTGTCTTGGTCCTGTCATGAAGAAGGATGCTGGTGCTGATCTTCTGCCCTGTGTTAGCCGGAGTGTTTTTGAGACCAATGTGGAGCTGGGTGGTTTGCAGTGCTGAAGCTGCAAATCTATGTGGGTGTGGCTGCTCTGATTTTGCCCAGATGGAAAATGTAGATGACGATCTGCATGATTTCATGACAATCTGGAGGTCCGAACAGTGGAATGCTGATGCCGTGTCCTTGCTCTGCCCGGGGTGATTAGCCTGCTGAGGTGCTAGTGTGATAAAGAGGGTCTCTGCCACTTTGTGGTTGTTCTAGTGGGAGTTGCTGGTGTGAATTCTCTGCTGAGTTCCAGTGGAAGCCAATTCCCTGAGTTCCTGAGCCGATGAAGAATGGTTTTGCATGCTTCCTCGTGCTGGTTGCCATTCGTTTTTGCTAAGTCGATCCAGTCAATTTGGGAGTAGCTGATCAGGAGCCTGTTCATGTGAAATATTAGACAGAATTTATTTTCTGTTGATGCTGTTGAACTTGTCCTCATTGAGGTTTTTTTAATGTATTTTCTCATGTACCAGTTGCTCGGGGCATGCCCTAGTGTTTTATGTTTTAACTCCAAGTCAAAATACTTGGAGATAAAACATAAATTTTGTAATTTTTTTCTCCATCTAATCCAAAATACTTACTTACCAAAAAAAAAAAAGAGTAGTCCCACCATTGGGGCTGTGATGGACTCTCAATCCTTCCCTGGTCTGCTGGTTCCCCCGAAACCAGTTCCCCATACTCTTGGTCTGGCGTCCCAGGTGCCACTGGAGCCTACTGCCAGCACCCCTATTGCTTTGCTCTCGGCCCCTGTTTTTGGCTCCTGTCTCCAGAGTTCCTCTGCTGACCTTGGGCAACAATTGCACCCATCGGATGATTCCGGTTGCTTGGATGGCCTTCCTGGTGTGCAACTTAATGAATTGGTTATTGACTCTAGTTCCGACAGTGATCCAACTCCCAATTCAATCTCTCGAATTATAAAAAAGCATGGTTTGGTGTCTTCTAAGAATGGCGGAATTGCCCCTGCTTCTGAAATCTGTACGGGCCGGGTTGTTGACTATTCTAAAGAGAAATTCCTAAATGTCAATGAGGCATTGGCTATGGAGTGCGATTCTTGGAAGCCCTCTAGATCTCGGAAAAAGAACAAATCCAAAAAATCCAAGGCATCACCCAAATCTTAGGGGTCGTGCTGTTGGTGTTTTGCCAGTTTTGTACGGATATTAATAAATCCAGCTATTGCTTTGCTGGTATTTTTGTGTTAGCTTGAATATTTTGGCCTCCGATAATTATGTAGTGTAGTTATGTAGATCCTCTAATCTGGTTCTGGGTTAGTTGAACTGTATTTTTGTCGTGAATGAATTGCTTGACTTGGGTTCTGTTTATGCCTGGTTTTGCATGCTTTTTTTTTTGGTAAGTAAAATGAATTAGAATAAATAAAAATTTACAAAGTGATGTTCTAATTCCAAGTGTTTTGCCAACTTGGAATTAGAACAACAAGCTAGGGCATACTCCGAGCATCAAAAAACAACATCTAGATAATAAATCTAACACGGCCGCAACTAGCACAGCCCAACAACACACACAACAAAAGGATAGTTTATCCAGGGCAGCTTCAATGAGGGCATGGAGCGCAACACCTAAACTAGGCCAGCAATTTGCCGGCATCATCCAGCCACCTAGACCACACACATCATATCCATCTTCTGCACCTAGCAACAGGCTACACAATACCACTCAGCAGACGGACCTAAACTCAGCAGAAGCTGCAACTGGAGCAGCAACAACAAACCAAAGAATCAAATCTTAAGAATCGGCTATCACAACTTCAAACGTCACAGGTATCCTTCCAAACCACTTCCGGGCATTCCAAGACCATGATCCGCGTTGTTGTTGACCGCCCATTGCAGTTCCCGAACCTAGCAGCAGCAACAACACCCAGGAACAGCGTGATGGGGACCAACCGAACACCCAGCACAGCCACTCAGCATAGCAGCAAGAAAGAAATCAAAGTGGGCATCATACATGGAAAACCATAATCCAGCAGCATCCGACAGCAAAACATAGAATTGGAACAAAGCAACGGCATCAGCACTACAAATTAGCAAAGATGCAGCAAGGGACTCATGGCAACAGCACATCAATAACCAGAAACAGCCACTCCACTACCACCGCCACAGCAGTACAATTGGTATACCAAACCATCTCACAACCAAATTTGCAACAGGAGAAACAAAGATTACTTCATCACGCCAGCATGAAGACACTATAGCAGACTGCATATTCACTGCAGCCCAGTGACAACCAGAAGACGACATTGCTGAATCGAGCTCCAAGGCAGCAGATTGGCAGCCTGATCCCTCAATCCAAATCTGTCCGGTCCATATGCACCTAGACAGCATAACATCAATCATCAACACAGGGCCAATCCCACCATCATCTACACGAGCCACCAGCTCGCGGACAGCAAGCAGCATCAGCATTGAAAGAAGCAGCTACAACAACTTCAGGAACCTGCCATATTCAATAAAATCAAAGAAGCCCAGTTTATCAAACAGACAATCCATTGTTACTGGACCAACCATATCGCCACTAAATGGATTCTGGACCTATCAACCTTCTTTGCAGCTACACAAATTTTTCAGACCAGTAGCAGTTTTGCATGCTGAACGTAGAGATTTGGTGATGCTGATCTTAGGTCCCTGGGTGGACGCAGCTCTTGGAGTCTTTGATTACTGTTATGCTCTGCAATGTAGCAGTTGGAATTGTGCTGATGGGCCTGATGCTGGCTGTTTATGCATGTTCAGCTGTGTGGGTTGGAGCTGTCTTCAGTTTCTTGTTGCTGCAGTATGGCAAGGTGTGGGGGCTGGATTTTGTTATGCTGATTTTTGGTTCTTTGGCAGTCTGGGCTGTTTCCGGGTGATGTCATGCTGACCTTGGAGTAGCTTGAACTATACTATTCTGGGCTGTTGCCGTTTGTCCAGGGTTGATGCTGGATCCGGAATATGTTGACTGTGTTGCGCTGCGAGATGCTCCTTTACGGTTGATGCTTGTGTATCTGATTTTGTATTTTTCAGATTACTTATGTTGTTTTTTATTGAACGTAGTCCTCTTAGAGGCCTTGTTGGTATTATTTGATGTACCATTTGCTCGGGGTATGCCCTAGCTTCTTATGTTTTAAATCCAAGTCAAAATTCTTGGAGATAAAACATAATTTTTGTAATTTTTTCTCCCTATAATCCAAAATACTTACTTACAAAAAAAAAAAAAAAAAAGGTTTACTCTTGCTGCTGCATTTGGTCCACTATTTGGTTTTTGGTGGGTGTGTCCTGTGATGATGAATGCTGCCTCAACATTGTTGGGATACCAACAATGCTGCTGATGATCTTTTGTTGCTGTTAGCACATTTTTTTCTTCCTTGTGAAGTTGCAAACTCTACCTTGGTGAGTCCCTGGTAGTGTTTCTCTACCACAGCTGCTGTTGAAGGTGGTTCGGGATATAGCTGTTGTTGGGTTCAATAGCTTCGCTCCTGTCATTGCTGAGCCCATTCTGTGCTCTCTGCTGATTTGCTGTTGTGTTAGATGCAGGAGGTTTGTGGATATGCTGTCTGCTGGTATGTTGGTTAATGCCTTGGATTTAATGCTTTTGCTGCTTTGGGGATGGGCAGTTTTGCTGATATGGTTGGCTGTTGGGTCAGTTTTGGCTGGCTCTCTGTCTGCTGTTATTCTGGTTCCTGTGTTTGAAGTTTGCCTGGCTACAGGCCAGCTGCTGAAAGCGTTTGCCCCTTCTCTGAATGAGATTGTCGTATGGATGCTGAAGGCTTGTGTTGTGGTGATGGAGCTGCTTTGCTGTGGTGATGTGGATGTCATTACATTGGCTGGGTCACTTTTTCGCTGTTGTAAATGTGAAGAGTGATTGTTCCCTTGACAAAGATGCTTCCCCTGGCTGGGTGAAGTGCTGGTAGCTGATCTTGGCTCTCGGTGGCTGGGTGAGGCTGATGAATAGCTGGCCAGGTATGATGCACGAAGAGATGCTGATGTTGCATGGGTTGCTGTTGGGTCAAGATTCTAATTTCATTTTGGCTGGTTCCCTTTGCTGGGCTATGCTGCAATCGAATGTGGCTGATGCTGGGTTTTTGTTGGCGCAGCATTGCTACTACCTTTGTTATGATTTTATGCCCAGCATTGCTTGCTTTGTAGGCACCGATCAGCTTTGAATTGGGCTGTTACTGTTGTATACTCCCTGGATGATCGTGTATGCAATTTGCCGAGGCTGGTTTCTACTTCTGTTGGTGATGTTTTGCTGGCTATCGCCATACACAGCTTCCCCTGCTGTTGGTTATCCTTGCTGAAGATGCATGGCAGCTGGTGGGTTCTGGCAGTTGGGTCTCCAATGTTGCTTGTTGCTCTCAATGCTGTGTGGATTTCGAATCTGGATTCGTGGATTTTCTTTGCTGCTGCTGGTATTTTGCAGCAGCCGGTTGTCTCGGGTTGTGTTGTGATGTAATATTTTTCATTTTCTATAGGTTCTGTAGAACATTGGCCTCCTAGAGGTTTTTTATGTACCTTCAGATGTACTAGTTGCTCGGGGTATGTCCCAGCGGGTTATGTTTTATCCCCAAGTCAAAATACTTGGAGATAAAACATCGATTTTATAATTTTTTCTCCCATTAATAAAAAATACTTGCTTACCCAAAAAAAAAAGGATTCTGTAGTGGTGCTACAGCAGTTGGTTTTATGTGCCAAATTTTGTATTTGGCGGCTACTGTTGCTGGAGTGCTTTTGTACTTCTGTTATGTGCAACTCCATTCTGTCATGTGAAGAATGGCTTTGCAAGTGTCTGAATTCATCCTGCTGGTCGGGGCTGTAATGGATCGAACCTGCTAAGCTGGTTCTATAACTACTGGAAGGGGCCGGCTCTTCTGAAATTTAATTACTGCTGCTGAATGCAATTCATTGATGCTGACGAACCGGGATCTGATGGGCTTCAACTGATTATAATGCTGGTGCCTATGGTTCTCGTTTCTTTGCTCTCTGTGTAGAATGCTAAGTGCAGATTGCTGGTGAAGAGTATAATGCTAAACTGCTGCAGTAGGCCTTAGCTCAGACTTTTCGCTCCTGAGGGGATGCTAACGTTGGTTTGGCTGCAGTTGCCTCAATGACAGGGTGATGTTGCTGCAGCAGGCTGGGTTTTGGAATGCTGAGTTCCATACTGAACTGGTAGCGTTTGCTTGAATTACTGCTGGTTCCTTTGCTGTGTTTTCATTTCTTGCAGAAGTTGGTTTGAATTTCCTTCCTGCGCTGGTGTGGCCGAGGAGTTTGAAGCTGGTTTCAATGGAATTCCTTTGAAGAAAGGTATTTCCTTGTCACATGCTGGTGATTGGTGCCCCTGCTGCTGATTGAAGCCAACTCCTGGATTGGCGCTTGAAAGCCACATTGCCTGCTAAATTTCTTAGTAGTTAAATTGGCTGCTGATTTGGCCGAAGCTTCGGCTGGAGTTGCCGATCCAGTGATGGCTTCTGAATTCTGATGTGTGGCCTTTTTGCTGAAATGGTGGAGCGGCGATTCATCATGCGTAGTAGACTTGTTATTCTAAAATGGATAGACCTAATGGTGACCTAGGGGACTATGCTCTTGTATCATCATTTTGATGTCTTATGCTGTACTTAGCAGCTCGGGGGAAGCTCTAGCGTATTATGCTTTATCTTCCTGTTAAAATACTTGGAGATAAAGCATTAATTTTGTAAATTTTTTCTCCCATTAATCCAAAATACTTACTTACCAAAAAAAAAAGTTATTGCCCACCTCCTTGGGGACCCACTTTCTTATGGGTGGTGGAACCTTTGCCCCAACATCACCAGACTTGGTTTGCGTTAGCTGTCTCCATTGGTAAGATAGCTTAATTTCAACGATTGGATTATCCGAGTGCTTAGCATGGCTTCCTGAACGGACTTTCACAGAATCAGGTAAGTGAGCATCAGCCCCCACTTCAACACAGACCCTAACAAACCCCATTCTTTCAAGCCTCTCAGTGACTGGATCTAATCGGATAGGCTTCCCTACTGCACTGGCAATCCAGCTTTGTCCAAGTGGACTCCACAATTCAACAGGGACTCCCGTCATCGTCACCCAGTTTGGGAATGATTTATGCTCCTCTTTGGACAACAACATCCCCGGTTTCCATTTCTTTAAAAAGAAAGGATGACCAACGATAGACCAAGGGCTACTACTAAGGCATTTCTCCATCATTTGGGTAGATGAGAATCGGAAAAAAAAGAACCCCAAATCGTTTCCAGCCACATGTTGGAGTTCAAAACGGGCCCAAATTTTCCTTGTGATATTGTTAACGACATTGTAATGAATGGGGTTGCCAATGCAATATCCTACTGAAGTAGTTCCCCATATCTCCTCACCTTGTTGTCTAACATCATCAGGGGGGACAAGATTGCATTCTCTATATGAGAAAAAATTGGAGGATAGTATTTGAGATGAGACTTACCTCTGAGAATATTCTTTGTCACCACCGAAGACCAGGAGATGCCCTTTGGACCGTCAACGTGCTCCTTTGATAATCCCGGTCGAGTATCAGAAGTGGGAACAACATCCACACTCCTAGGAGGAGATTGTTGGGTCCACTGATTCACCCTCGGATGGCATTCCTGCTGAACAGTAACATCCAGAAGACCACCTTGCCTGGGAATGCGATCTTCTTGCAGCAAGGTGACCTCCGACTCCTGGGCATTGAAATTGCTAAATTGCACATTACGCAATTCAATTGGAATGAAACTGTCCGAATCCATGTGGCAACCAAAGGCATCTGAATTCAAACCCTCACAGCAAATATTGGAGGATGCCAAAACCGTTACAGCTTGCTTAACCTCATTCATCTCTGAGTCCGATTTTGAAATTGCCATAGAAACAGAGGACACAGGCGACGAACAAGGCATCGCATGTTCTACAGAGATACCAGCAAGGGAAACAGAGATACCATCAGATACACGAAGACCTCGATCTTCAGATTGTACCTTATTTGACATATTTCTAGCAACTTGCAAACTCAAAAATTCACGTTCCGGAGGCAGTGAATCCATAGAATCCAGCTCTTGTGAACCAATAATTGCAGACGAATTCATCGACAATGAACAAAGTTGAGACCTTTGAAGGGAAGAATCATTGTCTGGAGATGATGGAAGACAAGAACGACATTTCTTTGTATTCGGATATGGTGTAGAAATCTTCGTACTTGCATCGGCATGGGTACTTACTAGAAAGCCACCATTCCATAGACCACAAAGACGCCGAACGCCAAATTAGAACAAGAAAATTTCCAAAGATCGGAAGAGATGGAGACACGAAATAGAAGAATGGATTAAACAGTGCGGGCACACAGAGAAGGAACGGGATAAAACCAATCGGTGGAAGGAGATGCAAAAGAGGAGGGAGAACAAAAAAACAGAGTCAATGGCACAACAGGGAGAAGAACGAGAATAAAAATGGTGGAAAAGAAAAACCTGAATGAGAGGGTCGAGAATCCACAGCGGTGGCCGCAGGGGTTGACAAAACGAGAAGTTATGGATGAGGTGGATGGAACAACGAGACGGCAGAACCAGGGGAAAATCATGAGCAAAGGAGCGGAGGGATTAGAGAGATTGGACGGGAAAGACAAGAGATCGGCGTTGGCAGCAATGGTGGACGCTACAACCGCCAGCAGAGACAGGAGTTACAGCCGCCGAAAGCCAGGATGAAACGAAACTCTAGGATTTAACTTGCATTCAGGTGGGACAGGTAGAGGTAACGATTGAACACCACCGGGGGAATCAAAGGGAGGGGCTCGAACTGTCTCAGGGGCATCAGCAGGAGGGAGAGGACTCACACCCACTGTCCCCTAGGAACTACATTCTAAATCCACTACCCCCACTGCATCAGAACTGCCAGGTTCAGAATCTGGAACTGGCGACCAGATTTCAAGGCCAGCATCAACAGAATGAGAAACAATGGCAGGGGCCACCCTTAAATCACCAGTCAAAGACTTCTCAGCCACATGGGAACCAAGGCTCTCAACCATATTAATAACAGCATCCACACAGGACGAAGGCTTTGGACGCCATTTAGGAAAAGCCCTCTTCCTGGGAGGCTTACCAGCATTGGGACGGGGCTTATGGCGGAGGGTACGCCATAAGGCTGGTTGTAGGTGGCCCCACCCTAGTTGGAATGCTAACATCTTATGGGCTGCAAATCGGTGGAAGGGCAAAAATCTCAAGTCCTTATCTTTTCGCCTCTCCCTTGCTGCTTCCGTATACTTCATCTGGAAGGAGAGGAACCATCGTGTGTTTAAGAATGCGGGGAACCTCAACGTCACACAGCTGGCTTCCCAGATTTCTGCGGCAGTTCGGGGGAAGTTGGAGGTTTCCCATAAAGCTGCTAATGTGCGGTGATGGCGAATCTTGGATAGGTGGAACATTCCATGGACCAACCTACCCCGGAGTGAACTTTGGTTTGATCGCTGATTGGTGGCTGCTGTCTCGACCGGAGTAGCTTTTGTGGTGTTTGGCTTCGGAGTGGTTCTTATTGTGTGGATCTTGTTTGGAAGGATTCCCTGGGCTGTGTCTTCTTCCGGGTTTCTTTTGCTTGAGTGGTCTCCGGTCCTGGAGCGTTTCTGTAGGCCCTCCTTCAAAAAAAAAAAAAAAAACTAACTTTTTCATCTCTGCTTTGATCCCGATGTGTTCTTTATGACCCGGAATCCGGTGTGTTTTTTATTCCGGAGTGCTTTTTCTGCACTCCGGAATCCGATTTTTTTGTTTTTATAATTCCCTGGATTCGCAGTGCTCATTGTACTCCGGAATCCGGTTTTTTTGTTTTTATAATTCCCTGGATTCGCAGTGCTCCTTGTACTCCGGTTCCTGTATGCCTATGAGTCCGTAGTGCATTTTACGCACTCTGGAGTCCGGACTATTGTGTTAAACCCTCGGTTTGGAGTGCTGTCTTCTAAGGCACTCCGGAACCGGAGTGTTTTTTAAAAAAAAATTGCTTTCTTCTGATTCCGGAGTGCCCTTTGTACTCCGGAAGCCGAAATGCCTGTTTTTCTAGAGTGCTTTTCTGCACTCCGGAATCCGGGCTGCTTTTGTAATCGCCCGTTTTCGGAGTTCTGTCCTCTCTGGCCCTCCGGAACTGGTGTGATGTTGGGATAAAAAAAAAAAAAAAAAAGGTAATTAATTCTTCAGCTTCCGGTCTCCGGATTGAGTCTTCGCTCGCGATTCGATGGACTGCTACATAGCTTTCTGGCATTTTGGCGGAGTGATTTGGGAGGGGCTGTTTCTGGTGGAATGGCTATGGACGGATTGCCCTGCGCTCTTTAGACGGACCTCTCGGGCTCTCCGGAATTTGGAGTACGGTTTACCACGTACTTGGCTGGCCTGTTTCATTTGGTCGGAATTGTTTCTGCTGATCTTCTTCCGGAGGGCCTTTTCTCTGTTCTTCGGGTGAGTGTCATTTGAGATATTGGTCGGAGCTGTTTTGCGATTTTGAATTCGTGTCCATTTGTTTGCTGGAGTTCTTTCTTCCGATGTGCATTTTTCCGGAGTGTATTGCGCTGATAGAGGCCGGAGTGGAAGTTTGAAGACGGAGTGTGATTGAAGCCGGAGTGTCTTTGTTGCCGGAGCGTCTTTAGAGGCCGGGGGTCTCCCCTACATTGTGTTCCTTATCCAAGTCGGCAAAACACTTGGGTGGTATTTGATTACTTGGTAATTTCGGGTAACTCTAAAGCTGATTTGCTGCCCCTTGGGTGAGATCATCGTGGCTGAGATGCAAGCTGCCTTGGTGCATTTGGAGCCTGGACAGAAGGCTTCATAAAGAGATGATTGTGCTGAATTACTAGCTTCTCGGAATTTGGCCGATGAAGGTTGCTGCTAGACGTGTTGCTGAAGCATGCTGCTGTCTCACGTGCTGTATACTGCTGCTGTGCTGTTGTATGCTGCAGTTAATTGTTTGCTGATCGATGCTAATTAGATGGAAATTTCTAGTTTGTGCTGCTGTTGTTTGCTTGCTGCTGCCTTGTACTTCTTGCTGTTGGAAAACCCGGGATGCTTTGCGTTGCGGCAGATCCGGTTGATGTTGTTAGTTCTTTGCGAGATGATCGGATGGTTGTTCTGGTCTTCTCGGGAGTAACTTTTTTTGCTTTTGATTTTGTATAACGACAGTGTTATTTTTTCGTTTTTCTGTTAGATAATTCCTCTTTGGTTTTTGAGGAACTCTCTGTTGTATCAGCTGCTCGGGGTATGCCCTAGCGTTTTATGTTCTAACTCCAAGTCAAAAAACTTGGAATTATAACATATCTTTTTGTAAATTTTTCTCCCATCAATCCAAAATACACACTTACTTACCAAAAAAAAGATTACATCTTAATTTTAGTAGGCGTGGCTGCATCCGCAGCAATCTCAACACATATCCGGGCTACATCCAACCTCTCCATTTTTGCAGTTCTGGAACAAAGGAGGATTGGCTTTCCAATTGAACTGGAAATCCAACCCAGTCCAAGAGGAGACCAGAGTTCAACCGGCACGTTGGAAAGCTTAATCCAAATTGGGAAGGAATTATGCAAATCCTTACTCAACTTCATACCAGGAGAATGACGATATAAACTTAGGGCTTTACCTGCGAGGACCCATGGACCATCCCTCCAGCCCATAGCGGGACCAGAGAAGACGGGCAATGGAGGAAATTGCCCGAAAATGGGGAGGAGCGTCGAAGAAATAACCCACTAAGGATGTACCCCAAATTCCCCTGCCTTCGTCAACAACCTCAGGGGGAGGAGAAATACAAGCAGCTTTGCCATCCATGTTTAGTGGAGGGAAATGTTTCAGTGAAGAGGACGAGGGAAATCCACCATTTCGAACAATATCTGACCAGGAAGAGCGAAACTCACTCGACACTAACTCGTGGCTGGAAGAATAGAGTCCATTTTTAGCAGGAGAGGACGAGGTATCAGAAGAGCAGGCATCAAGTTTCAGAAGAAAAACTGACGCGGGCGAGTCTTCTGGGGGGAACCAGGAGGAGGACCCAGGAGACCGGCCATGGCCAGCTCCGGCGCCGCCAGATTTCGAAATCTGCAAATATGAAGATTTCAAATTTCAATTTTGAAATTTGACAGATACGAAGTTCTAGAGAGAAGGAGGAGCCTCTCTCTCTCTAGAACCTAATTTTTGGTGATGTAGCAGTATTACATTTTTCTATTACTGTGCTACAGCTGCTGCAAAATTGATTGGTTATTGGTGGATCTGGAATGCTCTGCTGTCCGGTAGGCACAGATGGTCTCAATTGGATGAGTCTTCATCAAATGCTGATGGCAACTGTGTTCTACATATGGAGCACCCATTTTCTGGGGATGTGATGGTATCCCATGACCATCCTTGTACTGAGCAGGTGGATTTTCTAAGCCCAGATTCTTTTTTTGGTAAGATTCAGCTGGTTCTGATCTGGTGTCCTAAGTTCCATTGCTCGATGCTATCCCTATTGAGTCTGTGTATGCTTCGAGTATTCAAGCTACCATTGCCCCAGTGCCTCTCCCTTCTTTTGCTGAAATTGTGCTTCGTGGACACAACCAATCTGATATGCCAAGCTTCAGTGCTCGCCACATGCCTATATCTGAGGAAGACCGGCTAGAAGCTTTTGGCTACCCTCCAACGTCTCCTGATAATTTCTTTAACTGTGGTTCTGCCCAATGCCCCTCCCTGTCCCCTGCCATTCAATCTCTCCAGGTCCCAGAATATGCACTGGGCCCTTTGGATGCTTCTGGCCATTCGGCTGGCCTAAACCCAAAGATGCAGTCTACTCATGATGGTGATGATGTCCTTCTGCATGATTATCAGGCACCTATGCATTCCCTATTGGGATATGTTGATGCCCCTGAATCTCCAGATCAACCTGATGCTAAGCTAAACCACAATCCAGTTGATGATGTCGATATAGAGCTTACACCCAGTTCTATCAAACGGATTTCCAACAAGTACTCCCTAGAATCTTTAAATTCCTCTGTTGAGGTTTGTGTGGGCCGGGCCTTTGACTATTCCAAGGAAAAATTTTTAAGTGTAAATGAGGCGATGGCCATGGATTGTGAGTCCTGGCAGCCATCAAAATCTCGAAAGAATAAAAAATCCAAAAAACCCAATGCTTCCCCTGGATCCTAGGTCTTTGCTGTTGGGGCCTAGATTGGATTGTTTTCGCTGTATATAAATTTTGTGATGATGATTGATCTTATGCCCTTTTTTTTGGTGATGCTGGCCGTTTGTGGCATGGAAAATGTTGTCCTTGAGGTTTTGGGTGATTGAGCTGTCGCCCCTGCTTCTGATCTTCGCAGTTTTTGCTTAGTTTTGTCTGAAGCTTTTTGAGGTATGCTATAGCCTCTGCTGTTGAAAACCTTTGCTCCCCTTTACTGCTGAATTTCTCTTCTAAGATTGGCGATCCTAATGCCGGTTGGGCTTAGCAGACCAGAAGACGAATTTATTTTAAGCCTGCTGATTTGGAACTGAGTCCGATTTGACTCTGTGGCCGGCGTGGCTTTGATGAAAAATTGTTGAATTTCGATGCTGCTATCTTATCCTGCTCTGTGACTAGGTAGTTTATTTCCTTGTTTGGCACAGTGTATGGCTATGTTGATTTGTTTGTAGCAAATCTGTGCTATGTGGTGCTGTATGAGGGGTATTCATCTGTTTTCCGAATGCAGAGGAGACTTGTTACTACTCTCCTTGTTGTGGTAGTATGTTGCTGCCCTGTACGCAGTGTGCTGATGGATGCCGAGGAGCTTCGTCTGGCTCTCAGATGTTAATGCTGATCCAGCTGGATATGCTGCAGGTATTTGATGAATATGGGAACTTGGAGACTTGCATATGCTGGTGAGTTCTCTACTGGGTTGTTAAATCTGGTGTAGAGCCATACGTGCTGTCTCCTCATGTCGGTAGGTGCCGTGGTGCTGCATGTTTTTTCTGGCGAGAAGTCTGCCCGGTTAGGGCTATCCTTGTGACTGAGGGCATTAAAACCATGTGACCTGGATGCATAGCCTCTTGTGGGACTGCAAGTCATTTGGATGTAATTGCTCGGGCCTCTGGCGCAGTATTTATGCCTGGTTTGTGGACAGATGTTGATGGGCGATCTGCCCCATATCTGTTGGGTTGATTAATCTGCCAGATGGCTACTTGAGGGGCTGTGCTATGGTGATGGAAACTGCCCTACTGATTTACAATAGTTTGTAGTGGTAATTGTCCCTTATGTTGCTATTGGTCTCGTGTGGCTGTATGGACATTGGGCCGGTTTGGCCGGTCTTCAGCTTGCTGAAGTAATTTTAGCTGATGCAATTGTGAAACTTGCTTGCTATGGCCCCTGTGGCTGGCACAGTGTAGCTGGTTGCTTTGCCTGTGCCTTCAGCCTGGGTCTGCATGCTGCTTTTCACTTCAGCTGAGAGGAGCTGTGCTGCTATTGAGCGCCAATTGCTCTGCTGATACGCCTTGAAGATTTATTGTGGCTGGTTGCTGGCTGAAGTGGCTGGATATGCTGATCTTGGGTGCTGCCCTTGCTGAAGGATTATGCATTGTCATTTTGGTTACTGCCTTTACTGGGGGTGGTAAATGCCCCTGCCTTGGATTTGGATGGGACACAGTTGCTGGTTCCCTTTGATGAAGGAAAATTGCCTTGCCTGGTTCAGATTTTGGTGCTCCGGGCGCTGAACCAAATTTCATATTTTTTATGAATGATATTTCATATTTTGTCTCTTCTGTTAAACGTTGTCCTCCTAGAGGTGTTTTATGTATTATCGATGACTGTCACTTGCAGATGCCTTGCTAGCGTTTATATTTTAAATCCAAGTCAAAATACTTGGAGATAAAACATAGATTTTGTAATTTTTCTCCCTTTAATCCAAAAAATACTTACTTAAAAAAAACATCTTAACTTCAGCTCCATTTCTGATGGAATTTATGAGGACTCGCAGGAAAGCAAGCTGAAGGATTTTTCGCCTTTTGCTCGTAGAGTTGCTGCACGGATTAACTTCCTTCTTCGTGCTGTTGACAAATCTGTGCACAATGATGAGGCTCTCCACGGCCTTGCATCTTCTCCGACTGACAATCTCAATCCTTGGTCACAGGTCTCATCCCTAAAGGTAAGAAAATCCAAGATCAAAAAACATAGCTCCTGGCAATTATCCTATTACAACCCTCGTTTGGTAAATGAAAAGGAGGTTGAGAATTGGGTGCTCCGTAAGGCTAAGGCTTCATATAAAGGCCAAGGGTGATTTTAAGGGCTTTTAGTATGGTGTTAATTAGCATTGCTGGCTATGGTTTGCTGCCTCACGCTCATCTCTAGATCGTTGCTTTGGTTTTGGCCATGCTACTGCTGTTGTTTGCTTTTTGCCCGAGGAGGGCTCTTGCCTGTATGTGAAATGGCCTTTTGCTCTCTGGCTTGACCGAGGTAAAATAACCATGATGAGGTGGTGACGAGGTGTGAAAGTCTACAGTCGTCTTCATGTCTTACAGTTTCTTGGAGACCCTAGCTTTTGACTGTGGCACTTGCTAATGCCGTGATGCAACCGATTGTGACGCAAAAGGCTTTGTTTGCGGATTAGGTAGGACTATGGCCTTGTTATCTACTATTAGACGGGTATGGTTGATGACCTTTGGCGGTTGTAATCTGTTTTCTCCGTTGTTTCCTCACTCTTATTTTCGTTTCGTGACTTGGTTCATGGTGTCCGGGGTATGCCCAGCATCTCTGCAGCGTCCCTGCTGCAACATCATCCATTGAGGCATGCTACACAAAACCACTGCAACTTCAACACAGTTTTCCGGTAGTACAAGAGGAGATCATCTGGAGAGAGATGCCACCTGCAGAGGTAGAATTCCATCTTCAGGTTCAGCAACACACATGCATCAGTGGGTCAAGAGAAACTGCACGGCATTAATGCAACTGCAGCAGGATCAGCAGTAGAAGCTCCAACCACTACAGCCGCCCAACAGCTTCATGGGGTGGTTAGCCAGCAGCACCCAGTGACAAAACCAGTACAGCAAGAACCAACGGCAGAAAATAGAACACATCAAGCAAAGTAGGTCTAAAGCATACCCAGGGGGAAATTCCTTTATAGCTAAGAAGTCACCCATACATAGGAGAGTGACATGATCCTCAGCACTCAGCTTCCAAAGGCAGGACATAGCAGCATAATATTGAGAACCCTTCCAGCAGCTCAATAATAATTATCAGCAAAAGACCCAAGGAAAGCTCCCCATAATGGGAGCGTCCCCGTCAAAAAATCAAACCCGAACCACCAACATAAACCCTCAAGTGTGAGGAGTTCAAATTTTCTTTGACGCGGATTTTCGCCGGCGCCTCGATTGCGGTGATGCTAGGAATCACCAAGCTCAGGCGCGCTTTGAACTCCAACCTCAGCAGGATCACTCCGATCCAACGGCTGTAGAGGGATTTTACATGCAATACCATGGAGACCAGCCACAAAATCATCCTGATTGCTATTTTGACAAGCCGGGAAATTCATTGTCGCATTCAACAAGGAAGATAGGATTTCGAAGACAATCTTCTCCTCCTCAGGGGAGAACGAGGCACTGTGGGTCTGAGCAATATCAGGCGCCAATAAATATTGGAATGCAGCCAAGTAAGCATCAGTGGAAAATCTATGGTCTGTCACATCAATGAAGACTGAGTTGAAATGACACTTGGTCTTTTTTTTTTTTGGTAAGTAAATTGAATTAAAATAAATGAACATCTACAAAACGGTATTCTAACATCAAGTGTTTTGCCAACTTGGGATTAGAACAACGAGTTAGGGCATGCCCCGAGTACCAAAAAAACAACACCTAGATTTGCATCTAAATTGACCGTAATCGGCACAAACCACAAAAAATACACAACAAAAAAACCAGTTTTTTTAGGAAAACTCGAATGGGGACAGGGAGCTCAGCTCCAACTCCGTCTACCCAATCCAGCCAGCTGCTGACATAGACTGAAGGTAGTTCATAGCGCCAATCCACTGCATCATCGGTTCCCATAAGGAGGAATCAGATTTTGGCTTAAAGCCAAGCATCTGCACCATCAGGAACTCTTCCTTGCATCAAATCTGGACTAGCTGTTCTCAGCATCCTAGCCACCAAGCCAAAACTGCATTTTCCAGCATCTTCACCCAGCAGTAGGCTACCTCAATCCACCGCAATGAATCTCAGCACAGACAGCATACTCAGCAGCAAAGATACAGGGCAGGGGAGCCAGCCATCATCCACCCTCCCGTGTACAGCGACCAACATCGGCAGCAGCATCATTAGAATCGTGCAACCCACCTTCATGCAGCCCTAGCTGCAAATTGCAGCACAGCAAATGCATCTTCCAACATCATTATGAGCATGAACGCTCCATCAACTAACTGCATCCTAGAATCTATACCAGCAGCACTCCAACTAGGTGCATAACCAACAAATACCGACAGCTATCTGCCAGTACCAAAGCGCATTGAACTTCAGGAGCATCATTTCTCAATCTCCACATCATAGTTCAGGAGCAGCCACAATCCAGCACCACATACACTGGCGGCACAGTAGCAAGCTTCAGGATCTTCAGCTCAACAACTACAGTAGGGTCAAAAGATGGAAAAACTGCATACACAGTATCAATGGCAAGGCACACAGAAAGATCCAACATCTTTAATCTTTCAGCCTCACAGAATTACAGAATTAACACCCCAGCCACAAATTCAGCAGCATAACAATTAGAGAGCCCGGCACATTCCAGCATGTCAGATAACTGGAAACAGCCGAGCATTAATTTCGCCAGCACACCAACACCAAGTCAATGCTAGCACAACCAGTCAAGGATTCAGGTGCCTGTACAGTAGCCAGAGCATACAGTCAAACATCTCAGACAACAGAAGCATCAAAGCCTTCAGCTCCTAGAGCTGCGGTACACCAGCTTCAGCAAGGACTAAAAAGCCAAGTTCAGCAACCAATTCTAGCAGTATCGATAAGCCTAGCATGCTAGATTCTAGCTGAGAAAGCCACAGAAACTCCCAGCCAAAACAACAACAAAAGCAGTAGCTCATACACTTCACAGCCAACAGCCGACATCTCCACCTCTTTTTTTTTTGGTAAGTAATTAATTGTATTAAATTTTAAAAAATGTACGCATTCCTTCCTCGACGCCGACACTCATGAGCCTTGCCGACATCTCCACCTCATAATCTTCATCAGGGAGATAATTCAGCAAATACTTTTTTTTGGTTAGTAAGTATTTTGGATTAACGGGAGAAAGAATTACAAAATAAATGTTTTATCTCCAAGTATTTTGACTTGGATTAAAAACATCAAATGCTAGGGCATACCCCGAGCAAATGATACATCAGATACATTAAACCACTAGCAGTACAAACTACAAGCGAAGCGACAAAAGAGAAGAATTCCTTTCGTAAGAAGAAAAATTGGAACGGCACTGCACACTTAAGGCACTCCGGTCAGAATATGCCAAAGACTGCTCCGGCCTCATAGTCATATACTCACATCTCCAGCCAGAACACACCAAGTCCACTCCGGATCATCGTTCAAGAAAACGACAAATGAGAAAAGAGCTCCGTCTGCATAGCACTCCGCCTTAAAAAAGTGCTCCGTCTTTTCCTGCGAAAAAGCACTTCGTCCAAAGGATTTCGCACTCCGTCCAGAGGATTCCACCTTTTGCTGTAGATGTGCTCCGCCAATAAGGAAGCACTCCGTCTTTTACAAGACTCTCCGTCTTTAAAGGAAGCCCTTCGTCTTTTCAATAAGTCCTCCGTGCAGAGAACAGCTGCCATTAAAGGCAAAAGAACTCCGACCTTAACGGAAAGGCTGCGACCTTTAAGAGGAAATTCAACTCCGGAGCAGGGGACAAATCCATCCCACCCAAATGCACTCCGAAAAAAAGGACACGATCACTCCGGATAAGGAATCATTCCGTCCACGGAGACAGAGAGGGCAATCAAGGAATGGAAAAGCCCTCCAGAAACAATAACAAAGAGGCTCCGTCCAAAAAGAAGAAGCAGACCAGCCACCTCCGTCCAAGAAAGAGAGCGCCAGAGCAAAAAGCCAAGATGCACTCCAAAACAAGGGCTCCGCCAAAAAAGGGGAATTTATTCCGGCAAAGCCAGTCCATCCAGAGAAGGGAAACACATGCACTCCCGTAAGAGGCGCAAAACACACAGCCAATTTGAGAAAGGCACACCGACCAAAGTGATCATCCCCTCCGGGCAATAAACATAGCGATTTTTTTTTTTTTGAAAAAGTAAATCATTTTTTTTTTCGCAAAGTCACAAGGATAGAAAGACACTCCGGACACCAAGCGGTAACAGTTGCATGAACAACCCAAAAAACGCGAGGCAATCCCAAAACTTCTCCGGCCAGATCACAACAACAACACTCCATCCAGATAGAGGGAGCACTCCGTCCAAAGATGCGAAAAGGCAAACTGAACGGCTGCATACAATCACTCCGGCCTTATAGAATCCGACTTTCAAAGAAAGCACCGAACTTTTCGCACTCCGGAAAGGAAAGACGATAAATCACATCTTCTTTAATGAAAAAAGACACTCTAGCCTTTAGGGATAAGGATTTTTTTTTTATGCACTCCGGAAAAGGAGCAAGCCCCTCCGTCCATTAAAAGGACGAGAGGTCACTCCAGAAAAGGAGCTCCGGATAAGGGAGGAAGCTCCACTCCGTCCAAGCAAAACAGAGAACTCCGTCCAAGGAAACTCACCAACCAGCAAAAGTGTATCGTTTTTTTTTTTTTTTGAAGACACCATCGAAGAAAGGCACACCGGCCTCAGCATGACTTCAGCCACTCAAGTTCCAACAATGAGACACACCGCTGAAGAAACACAACCAACACACTGCAACAAACAACACCACACCATCCAACAAGTTTAGTAGAACCTGCTTTAGACAAAAACAAGATGGAGACTATCAGAATTCAGCTTAGGCAAGGGCACCAGCCCAACCAACAGCCAGCAGCCACCTGGCCAAAATTTATTATCAGCCAGTATACAAATCCAGCAAACCCCACCAGCACCAGGACCTAGGATCTAGGGGATGCCTTTGTTTTTTTGGATTTTTTCTTTTTTTGAGATTTTGATGGCTTCAAAGATTCACACTCCAAAGCCATCGCTTCATTTACACTTAAGAATTTCTCATTGGAGAAGTCAATGGCTCGGCCCACACAAACTTCAGCAGAGGAGACACTAGGCCTTGCAGGGATTGCCCCTTCAAACTTTTTCGAATACAATCCATACTTTATTGTCAGACGAGAAATAGAAGGAGTTGGCTCACTATCTAAATCAAATTCAGGGTCCAAGCCAATGAGGTGTTCTTTAGGAGGATCTGACGATACAGAGGCAGCAAGCAATTGCTGCGGGGCATCGCGCAGAGCCCCCACAGCGCCTTCAGGGGAACAGCCAGAGGCCTGATGACTCAGATCAATAAGGGACGGGCAATGGGCAAGAACTCCAAGAGCCTTGGGATGAATCCCAGTAGCATCAGCTCGATCCACATTGGAGATTGGCATCGGGATGACATCTACGATTGGCAGGACAGAAGGGTTGAGAAGCCGAGGCATAGTTTCTGAACAAGAGAGGAGAGGAGCAGGTCCAGAGGAAGCCTGAGGACAGGAACTGCACTCAACGACCGCATTCAGAGAATCCAAGGGGATCTCTAAAGAACCTTGAGGAGAATTGGACCTTAGAGCCTCTGCAGTAGGAGGTAAGTGTAACCTTCTAGGCTCAGCAGTAGCTGGTCCTTGATCAATCAGTGACTCATCACAAGTACTCATCAAAACCCCAGATGTAGATTTACCCCAATGGGTAGCAACTGAGGCTACAGCCAGGGAGTGACCAGAATTTGAGTTCTGTAGGAACCCAGAAGGTTTCAGGGGACCTTCATCCATCCTGGGGCCCTTCACTGATTCAGTATGCCTCCAGGAGAGGGAGGCTTTGGCAGGTCCTCTGAGACAATATCTCCAGGGGCAGAAATGGGAGGACAGGGACAACTGACCATCTTGGAACGACAATTGGATTCAACATGCCCTATCAACTGGCATCGTCCACATCTGGTGGGCTTCCAATTATATTCCACTTTCACCATAGAAATGGAATTAGAACCAGGATATGGTTTAACAGCAATGCTGTCGGGAAAGGGGCCATCCACACCAACTTCAACACAAACCTTTGCGCAAGAGACGTTTTCCAGTCGAGATGCAAGGGGATCCCAATGGCACTGGAGATCCAACTTAACCCGGCGTTGGTCCAGAGCTCGATTGGCAAATTGGACAGCTTGATCCAGATGGGAAACCGCTTGTGTTCGTCCTTGGACAGAGGCATTCTGGGAGCCCAACATTTAAGGAAGATTGCTTTCCCAGAGAACGTCCAAGGACCTGCCCGATTGCAATTCTCCATTAGCTTCATAGATGAGAAACGGAAAAAGAAAAACCCGGCTTCATTGCCGGCGACATATTTGAGGCCAAATCGAGCCCAAATCTTTCTGGCGATGGCTTTCACAGCTAATAAGTGTGGAGGGGAGTCAATGAAGTGACCGACCAAGGTGAATCCCCAAAAAAGATTACCTTAGTTGATAACATCAGTCGGGGGGAAAGAGTATCCGCATCACCAACAGTAGTTTGATAGGGTAGAAAGACAACGCTGGAGCCAGGCCTTCGCAATCCTTCCGGATGACTTCCGACCAAGAAATGGGGGCGGCAGCAACCTCAAAAGTCTTGCGAAGCTCCTTTGGCTTCGAATGCTCCAAGAGCGGGGCGTCAGATGTCGGTCGGGCTGTATTCGACTCCAATCGGGGAACCTGGAGATAGGAACACCCCAGGGTTTTAGGAATGGAAACCGACGATGAATGAGCAGAGGGAGTGCCACCGGAGATGAAGTCCTGGGGAGGAACGGGTAGTTCTCCCAGGATTCTGGCCATGGCCGGTGACGGCCAAAAAAACGCAATACGACGGGCATGGGCGACAGAACGTCAAACAAAGTTTGAAATTTTAGAGAGAAGCGAGAGCTTCTCTCTCTACCAAAAATTTGGGTTTCAACTGGAAATGACACTTGGTCGCAACACTAAGATCCTGCCAGCAACTATTCAGGAAATAAATCACAAGATTCTTGTGCTCGGGAGGGGAGACAGCAAAGAGGCGGTGAGAAACATCAAAGTTCAGCACCTACTGGATAGCTTGAAACATTTGATCCACCTCGGGTGACAAAGCTGCCACAACATCCTCATGACTTCCAACCCGAGCCTCCCTCTTGTTCTCAGAGCTAGACACACCATGGGTTGATTCAACTAGGGAGTATTTGTGGGAGATCCTAACGATGGAGTCAGGAGTTTATACATCAATCTAATTTACTAAGCAGTCTGTAACAGACCTAGCCTCGACTTGAGACCCTACGGTCTGATCCAAAGGATGTGAGGAGGAGTCCAGGGTAAGATGATCCCCCTCAGAATTTACAAGAGAGTATTGAGAGCCTCCGGCATTATCAACAGAGGAGCCCACAACAGAATCATGCTGAACTGATTGAGCCAATCCTCGGTCAGTTGAACACTCCACCAAGCCATCATTCCCAGGCTCAGGTTCTGTGGTTGCAATACAATTAGGAGCCGCCTGATTAGCATGAACATGGATGGAGTCCTTCGAACCACCACCTTCATCACCAAAAGTCTGGACCTTAGGCTTTGATGACAGCACCTTCTGGCTGCTGGTTGATCGCTCCAGTTTGTTTTGGTGATGTTGGTGCCATGAGGTTACGTTGAAGTTGCTGTTTTATGCCTTGCTGGTTCAGGGTGATCGGTGCAGAATTGTTAGGTCTCACTAGTTTTAAACCCAGCCAATTGTCTGGGTTACTGGGATGTGCAGTTGCTGCTGGAAAATTTAGCTGGTGTTGGGGATGGGCTCTGCTGCAATTGCCTAATGATTGGATTGCTTAGTTTGCTGCAAATGATTGGAAAACATCATGCTGCTGATGTTTGGGGTTGGTCTTGACCTGTACCCTGAATCTGGTGGCTAGGAAAATTAGGCTGCCCCTGTAGTTGGCAGATTTTGGAAGGCTGTGGGTGAATCGGATGCAGTTGCTGATCTCTCGTGGGATGAGCAAGCTGGGCCTGCTGATGCTGTACTGGCTGAAGTATGGGACTTGCTGGCTGTATGCTGGACTGCTTGGTGCTGGCTGTATGCTGCTGATGCTATAGCGGCTTGGCTGCTCGCTGTTGGAGCTGTCGTGGCTGAAGCTGAGAAGTTGTAACACATTCTGGTGCCAAGTTGGTCAAATTACAGCCAGGTTTTGTTGACAGGGCTGCGGCTTATGCTGTTTTGATGCTGTGCCCTATGTAACAATTTTTGATTGCTGATGTGCTGAAACTTTCGCAGTTGAATGGAGATGAGCTGTGTGGCATTGGTGTCTGCTGGCTCACTCCTCATGGTGTCTGCTGGCTCAGTTTATGGACCGGCTGCTGCACTTTTGTTGAATGGCTTTTACAGCACTTTGGCATATGCTTGTGTGTCAGACTAGGAGTCTTTTCAGACTTCTTTTGATGTAATCTGTTACTTGTAGTCCTCTTTGAGGTTTTTTTGGTATTTTCTTTGTACCGTCTGCTCGGGGTATGCCCTAGCTTTTAAATGTTTTAATTCCAAGTCAAGATACTTGGAGATAAAACATTAATTTTGTAATTTTTTTCTCCATATAATCCAAAATTCTTACTTACCACAAAAAAAAAAAAGAAAATCGATCTGATGAAAGCATATGACTCCGTTCACTGGGACTTCATTATCACTATGTTGACTCTTATGAAGTTTCCTTCTCAAATGGTTGAATGGATTAGACAATGCATTACCACACCTTTGTATACTATGAATATTAATGGAGAAGCAATCGGGTTTTTCAAGGGGGGCAAAGGCCTGCGACAAGGTCATCCTATCTCTCCATATTTATTCGTGCTTGTTATGGAGGTGCTAAATGGTATCATTGAAGTGAAAGCTAGGAGGAATAATCAATTCAAATTTCATTGGAAATGCAAAGAGACTCAAACAATCAAGCTTGCCTTTGTAGATGACCTTCTTCTTTTTTCTCATGCCGATATTACCTCAATTCGGATCCTTAAGGATTGTCTTGAGGAGTTCCAATTGTATTCGGGACTCTCTGCAAATAGGAATAAAAGCGAGATATTTATCTGTGCAAAGGACAGTTCTACTCACCAAGACATAATTGGTCTTTTGGGGTTCAGAATGGGGAATCTCCCAATTCGCTATTTGGGGGTTCCATTGATTACCACTAGGCTCTCTTCCAAGGATTGTACTTCTCTCATCGATCGCATTACCCGTCGTATTCAGTCCTTGAAGAATAGGTGGCTATCATTTGGGGGCCGTTTGCAACTTGTCGCATCAAGTCTATCCTCTATTCATCTCTACTGGGCCTCAATCTTCATCTTGCCCAAATCCATTCTCAAATCGATTGAATGTACCATTCGTCGGTTCCTCTGGTCTGGATCTTCTAAAAGAAAGTTTACTGTAAAGGTTGCATGGGATGAAGTGTGCTACCCTAAGAGTGAGGGTGGGTTGGGACTTAGAAACCTGCAGGATCTGAATAAAGCTCTCATATGTAAGCTCCTGTGGCGGCTCATATCTAAAGATCCTGAGTTGGTCTGGTCCTCTTGGATTCATAAAAACAGGATAAGAGACCGCTGCATTTGGACTATTAAAGTCCCGGAGTCAACACCGTGGAGTTGGAGGAAGATTATGAAACTTTGCCCATTCATGCGCTCTCAGCCGAAAGCAGGGCTCCCACAAGCCACGCCCCAACTGAGCCACGACCCCAGCAGCTCAAACCGTATCAGTCTTCCACAGGCCAGGCACTGGCCATCTACGCTGATACCTCCCCCCCGCCAAGCAGGACAGAAGATACTATAGCACCAGCACAGGTAAAACAACACACAATCCACCCAAAACCAAGTAGGTCCGTGAGCATTAACAATTGCAGCCAAAGGAATGCTGGAAATTAGCAACCGGATGGGGGAGCAAGAAAAGCAGCAATTCGGAATCTAGCAAGCTCAGTATCAGCTTCATCTCGCAGCTTAATTATCAAGAATACTGTTGATGAATTTCAGCTGCCAATATGTACATGCACCATAATACAGCCACAGCATAATTGATTTATAGGAAACCAGTCATCTGAAGCAACAGCACTCAAAATTTGAACAGAAGAGCAGTTCCTGGCTTCTATGCCAATCAGCCATAATCAGGACCTGCTTCTAGAACCACGATCAATTACAGCAGTCACCGACTTCAGAAGTGAATCAAGGGATGGTAGTGTTTGCCCGCAAACTGGCATCATCAGATAAGAACAGCAGGACAGCATCGGATGCCCTGCAAAGAGAGCTTGTCCCACCACCGGTAAACAGCAGCTACATCCAATTCAACTACATATACATGCAGTGGAATTGGCAGGTAAGCTAAAGACAAAATTATGAGCTTGCTATACTCCAACGGCACCCAGAAACCATTGGTCCATCCAGGGAAACCCAACCAGCTTCTAACTTATAGCAACAGCAACCAGCATCGATCCTTCATCAAGAACCTCACACGCAACAAAATTCAGCACCAGGGCTAGGAATTCCACATCAGCATCGTCAAAGGATGAAATGAATATAGCATGACGGGACCAGCATAACACGGCATTGGGTATAAGAACAACACTCAACATAGCATCGACCACACCAACCACCCAATGCAGTTACCACACCAAAATCCATCGCAGGCACCAGACCCAATGCACCAGCAATAGATGCGTGAATTTTGCCAAGGAGAAGGTGATTAGGACCGGAGTGCATTGGTTCCGGAGTGACTTGATGAAGCGATGTGGTGATCATCCGAAGTAGCAAGATGATGCTGAAGTGGTGATGATCTGGTGTAGTATGGTGATATCGATGTTGGTTTGATGCTTGTGTTGTGGGTTGTTGGAGCTGATCCGTTCTCCTCTGTTGCCTCCTCTCTACCTAGCCTGTTGTTCCTTGGATTTTTTGTGGTGTTATTTTTGCCATTCCCAATGGGAGTTGTTGGGTTTGGTATCCCTTGGTTGGTGAGGATGTCCTGGAACGTAGCTGTTATGTGGCTTGGATGCAGGTGAAGAATCTTGCAGATCCCTCTTGTGACTTGAACTGTTTGAATTTGGCTGTCGGGGGGTGCTGACCATGCTACCTGCTGATCCATTGTTCTGTTGGAACTGATGGAGTTGGGGGTTTGGTCATGTCTTGCTGATGCTGATCCCATGGTTGGTTAGTGGTTGATTTTGGGTATTGTGGATCCTGCTGATTTTCGGGCGCCCTGCTGCAGTGGTGCTCCTGAAGTGGGTCGGGTGGTGCAATAGGTGGAAGTTTGTATTTGAAGCCTTATTGTAATGAAATGTTGACCTGCTGTGATTGAGATAATTCTGCTCTTGCTTTGGACCAGACCTCTATGGGCTCTGATGCTGATGTTTCATCCGAGTGGCTGGAGTGCTGGGATTGTGTTGTCTAGTCTTATAATCACTAGCCCTGGATGTTCGGCATTTGGTTTTCGCTTGGCTATGAAAATGAGATGCTGGTTTTTTTGGATTGTAGCTGCTTCTGGTCCCTGCATTGTCCCCTCTGCTGATGCCTACGTTCCCGATCTTTGACAAAATTGAGCCGCTTGTTTTATTTTCCTTGCTGATGCAAATGTGCCTGGGCTTTTGTGCTGCATTCGGATGCTGCACTGCGGCATGCTGTGCTTGACGTTGCAGTGAAATGAATGCAGTTGGCATTAACTTGGAGATAGATTATTTTTAGGATGTTAATGGATCTTGTTGCTGGTTTTCTCCTCCTGCTGTATTCGGATGTTGCCTGGTGAAGAATGCCCACTGTTGATTTGCTGTTACTCATTTCAACGGTGTGGATTTGGAATTTTATGTTACAGGTGGTCCTTGGCTTACGGATGCTGCACCTGCTCATTGGACGAGACCATAGTGGATGTGAAGAAAGCCACTTTGGTTGTGTGGTGCATCTGGAGCTTTGGACAGAAGGCCACATAATGTGCGGGCTCTGCTGAATTATCTAGCTCCTGGTATTTTTCTTTGGCGATGGCTGCTGCTGGACTTCTTTGTTGATGAAAGCTGCTGTCAATTGTACCGTTTCTTGCTGCCGTGAGGCTGAATGCTGTCAATGGCCTGCTGATCGATATTGAGTAGTTGGAAACTAGGATGTGTCGCTTGCCTGAAACTGACCTTCCTTGTTGATGAAAGCTGCTGTCAATTGTGCCGTATGCTGCTGCCGCGAGGCTGAATGCTGTCATTGGCCTGCTGATCGATTTTGAGTAGTTGGAAACTAGGATGTGTCCGCTTGCTGCTGTCGCTTGCCTGAAATTGACCTCTTCTTCGTTCCGTTGGACCTCGGATGTTATGGGTTGCCGGCTGATCCGGGTTGTCGTAGTTAGCTGCTGCGAGGTGGTCCGATGATTGTTTTTTGGCTGTTGTTTGCATACAACTTTTTTATTGTTCTGTTTGATTTTTCCTCTTTGGTTTTTGAGGAACTTTTTGTCGTACCAGATGCTTGGGGTATACCCCAGCGTTTTATGTTCTAACTCCAAGTCAAAAAACTTGGAGTTTTAACATAAACTTTTGTAAATTTTTCTCCCATTAATCCAAATTACAAACTTACTTACCAAAAAAAAAAAAAAAAAAAGATATCGATGTTGGGATTTTGTCAATTTTGTTGAACATTGTCAATCTTTTGCTGCTCGGGGTATGCCCCAACGTTTTATGCATTAACTCCAAGTCAAATACTTGGAATTAATGCATAGGATGTATAATCTTTCTCCCTTTAATCCAAAATTCTTACTTACCAAAAAAAAAAAAAGAATATCGTCCCTGCCCACCTCAACACAAATCCGAGCAGCATGCATATAATCCAGCAGAGCAGTGCGTTGATCAAGATGGAGAGGGTGCCCCACTCTACTATCAATCCAACTTAATCCAAGCGGGGTCCAATATTCAAATGGAACATTGAGCAGGCTTATCCAGACAAGAAAGGTCTTATGAGACTCCTAATTCAAAGCCATCAGGGCGCTGAGAGCATCAGGGCGCCTTTTCTAGAGAGAGGTGCTCTCCCCTCACTCTAGGTTTCAAATTTTGAGCGTTTGCCCTGCCTCGCCTCTCATTCTTCCCCACCGGCGCCGATGGCACCGGTCCTCCACGTGGGCCCTTGCTCTCCTCCAAAAGAATCCATCCCCTCTTCTCTTTCACTTCCTGTTGCTGCTTCGTCTCGGCCTTCCTCTTGCTGCCTTTTGCCGACCTCGCAGTCAATCTCACATTCCCCCTCTTCCGTTAGGGTTCCTGGTGTTCCTGCTCTACATACCGGGTCTGCTGTTGAGGACAGGGTCACCTGTGCGCCATGCCCTCCCGTATCTGATGCCGGGCCCATCCCGGTTGATTTTGTTCCTGCTCCGCTGGATGAGTCCTCGAAACCGGCTTCCAAGCCCTCGCAGTCATGGGCTTCCATCGTCAGCAAGGACTCCAAGGATGTAGGTACTCAGCTCAAATTTTTCCCTCCCCCGTCCCCAATTGGACCTGACATTGAGCTCTTTCCCCCTGTTGAGGTTATTCAGCAGGGAGAAGCCTCTTGGAGGGATTCCCTTGTGGGTTATTGCTATGAATCCCCCCTTAATTTCTATGTGGTCAATCATATTGCCCGTAAGATTTGGGCTAAGTTCGGGATTTCTCATGTTGCTGAGATGGAAAATGACATCTTTCTATTCCGGTTTGCATCTGAAACTCAGATGCAAGAGTGCTTAAACCAAGGCCCGTGGACCTTTGCTAGACGTCCTTTCTTCTTAAAGGAATGGTCTCCGGATTTGGTCCTCTCTAAGGAGGATCACAAAACCTTCCCGATTTGGGTTCATCTCAAGGAGGTTCCTGTCCAATTTTGGACCCCTCTTGGACTTGGCTGGATTGCCAGTGCCATAGGGAAACCCCTCCATATGGATCCCGCTATCGCCAAAAGGGATCGATTGAGGGTTGCGCGTATTCGAGTAGAAGTCTCGGCTGCTTCAGTCCTGCCTGAAAAAATCTGAGTAAGATTAGGGAATCTCCCGGGAGATTCCTTGGGGGTCAACGTACAGGTGGATTATCCGTGGAAACCTAGACAATTTGACTCTGGCCAGAAAAGGATTCACCATAAGAGTCATCTCAAGATGCCACTTAAAAGCGTTTCAACTGGGTGTCAGATCCCATTGGCACCAGCTGACAGCGTGCGGGTGGGAAAAGGTTCGTGGAAGGCTAAAAGCAAGTCTCATTCTGAGGTTATATCTGCTGGACCAGTGCCGGAGTCCAATTCCTTTGCGGCATTACAATCCCCAGAGGCGGACACCCATTTAGACCCTTCTGCTGGGGTCTATGTGCATCATAGTGCAGAAGCTGAGGCTCACACATTAGCCGAATCAATTACTTCTGATGCTGGGGTTTCCCATGAGGCTGTTGCCCTGCTTGAGGGTACCCGGGCTGCTGGCTCTCTTCCTGGACCCCTCGAGGTCCTGCCTGATTCCCACGCTTCGGGTCCAATTGAGGTGGTAGATCCTGATATTACCCCTGAATCTATCTCTCGGATCGTTCAGAAATACTCTCTGGATGGCTCTCCAGCTGATCTAGCCTGGACTAGCACTATGAACAAGAAGGCTACTCTGGATGGTTGATCGTCGATCAGACCCCTTTCTCTGATTCAGATGATGAGGATCCAAATGAGAAGGAGCCGTTGTAGTTGGCTTTTCAGCAGCTCCTGGACTCAGATGGCTCTCGTCAACTATTCCAAGACGCCCTTGCTGACCATAGGAAACTTGTGACAGACTTCCTAAACAGGTGCTGTCAGGATATAACTGATGAGAACTTTAGTAAGTTCTGCTCAGCCTTTCCGTTGGATGCGGCAGATAATGGGTTCCCCCATGATGCTTATTTGTTGGCTTTCCAATTAGTTTTTACGGCTGACTCCTCTCAAGCCCATAGTGCCTCATTCTTTCCTGAGGAGAAGGTTGTTTTTGGTTTCCTGTCTTCCTTGCTGAAATAGGCATCAAATTGTCCGGGTATTCAGAATTGTAATCTGATTGAATTTTTAGCTGGGCTTCATGGAAATGCCTTTATGATCCCGATTGAAGAACCCTGGCATCAGTACAAGTCTGGGAGGCGGCGTAAAGCTGCATCCATGAAAAACCGGACTTCTCATGCATGAAAACCTGCAGCTGCGGGTTTGGGTGTGGGTGATTTTGTGCCTTGAGGCAGCTTGGAGGCCTGAGTGCTTTTTCCGGAATGGCACTGCGTGATGTTTCCAGAGTGATTTTTATCTCATTGGCCGGAGTGGTCGGAGATGCTCTTGAGGCCGGAGTAGCCTTGCTCCTTCAACTTCCGGAGTTCTGTAAAAAGCTGGATGTCCGGTGTGACTTTTGTCTCATTGGCCGGAGTGAACGGAAATGCTCTTGAGGCCGGAGTGGCCTTGTGCCTTCAACATCTGGAGTTCTGTGAAGCACTGGATCTGTGAAGCGCTGGATTCGTTCTGGCCGGAGTGGGATTGAGTCAGTTGATTCCGGAGTGCAATTTTCCGTAGTGCAATTTTTGAGTGTGTATTTTGCCAGAGTGCATTTTTGCCGGACTGGGATTGAGTCTTTTGAATCCGGAGTACAATTTGCCGGAGTCCATTTTGCCGGAGTGTATTTCTGCCGATGTGGGATTATGAAGAATAGCAAGATAATCCATGATGCTGGCAGTGGAATCTTGATGCTGACTTGGTGCCTGTTTCGTTAAAGGGACGGAGTAGGATTGAGTCAGTTGATTCCGGAGTACAATCTCCGGAGTGCATTTTTGCCGGAGTGGGATGAGTCAACTGAATCCGGAGTGCAAACTGCAGGAGTGCATTTTGCCGGAGCGCATTTTTGCCGGAGTGGGATTGAGTTAGTTGAATCCGGAGTGCAATTTACTGGAGAGCATTTTGCCGAAGTGCATTTTGCTTGCCTCCCCCTTTGCTTGGGCTAAGGGGAAGCGGTTTTACATAAATTTCAGATTTTCCCTGTTTTAGTTATTTGGTCTAGGTGGGCCGGGAACTACGTGGCGGGTTTAGATGATGTACATCTAATTGTTGTTTCTTTCACTTGGTTCATGATTCGGTTCATGATGATGCTCGGGGTATGCCCTAGCTCTTTGTTCTAATTCTAAGTTGGCAAAACACTTGAAGTTAGAACATCCTTTTGTAAATTTTCTTTCAATTTAATGCATTTAATTACTTACCAAAAAAAAAAAAGATTCAAAGTCATGCCAGGAGACCAACGCTTAAGAAATAAGAATTTTTCCTTGAAATCCCAAGGACCGTGAGCCAAGCATGCGTCCAGCTGAGTATTAGAGCCGAAACAGAAGAAGAAGAACCCCTTGCCATTAGTAGCAACATGATTAATCCCAAATTTTGCCCAGATTCTCCTAGTAATGGAGCTTACAGCGAGGAAATGAAGGGGTTTTTCGAAGAAATACCCAACCAGAGTGGAGCCCCAAAAATCTTGGCACTGCTGAATGACTTCCTCCGAAGGAGAAATGGGGGTATCGACATCATCGAGAGATAGGGAAGGGAAGTATTTTAGCGGAGCTAAGGAGCGGAAACTCCTGCTCAGGACAACTCGAGACCAAGAACTTGGTTTTGTAAGTTCTGAACACTTACCTGCAGAATCCTTCTTGATGAGATCAGCCCAAGAAGGAGGAGCAGAAGCATCATTCACAAGGTCGCAGCGAAGCTCTTTTGATTTCGAAGGAGACAAAAAGGGAGCATCGGGGGCTGGAAAGAGGGAATCGTCATTCCTCCTTAGCTGCGGGAAATCTTCCACGTCAATCTGCTGCTTCGCCTGCTGAAAAGAAGGAGAAGGAAGAGGAAGAACAGGGGAGACGATGTGCGAGGGCGGACCAGAGGGGACCCCCAAAAGTCCGGCCAGGGCCGACGTCGGCGCCGCTAGAGCCGGGAGAGCGCCAGGATGGATTTCAAATTCGAAATCCTAGAAAGAGAAGCTCTCAGCCACCAACATCCGAATTATCATGGGAATAATACAGCAGCAGCTACTAGTGCAAAACCGGTTCCCCCGTTCCAAAAAAATGGAAACAAGACTGAAGAAGAAAGAATTAGCATCACAGTCCAAGAAAGGATTTACCAATCCCAACTGCAAAAGGAGCCTGCATCTTTCACTGCAAACTGCCCGCAGATTAGAGGGATATAAAGTCCGTGACAGTTTAACACCTGGAAAGGTGACAACTGGAGCCAATAGCAAAAGGGGTTAAAACCGCCTGGACACCCAACAGAAGCCTGGTGATTGCTTCACTACGTTGCAAAAGAAAACGGTAGACCATGCCAAGACCAACACCACATTCAACAGCAGCAATTATAATCCATAATAGCCGGCCACCTCCTGTAACAAAGCAATGGAAAAAACCAGGCTACCAGGAAAGACATTCAGCAACCTATTCCTCCTCAACAGGGACTCTTTTATACATCACCAGCATGGGAAAAACCCACACCAGCAGGCCTGGCTCCATCTACACGCAAAACTAGAAATGCCGTACTGCAGCCCAAAGCTCACCCAGATTGAAGATACAAATCTAATTTCATCTGAGAGAACAGCAACCCTGCGAGTATTACTGCCAGCGAAATTAGCATCTGCAAAATAAATACTATTGACAACAGAAAAGGACACTGCTAGCAACATGAATGCGGATACTAGCTTCACGATTACCAATTCTTTTAAAGGAAGTTCTATCAAATTATTTTCACAAATATCTCTATCTGAGAGATTAGATTCATCTTTTTACAGATATTTCTGTCTGAGAGATCAGATTTATCTTTTCACAAATATCTCCATCAGGGGGAACAAGTGCAACCAAGGCCAAGACCATAAGAAGTACTACCATTCACGATGGAAGAAGAAAAGATGTGAGCCAGATCAGATTTATCAATTCCAAATGTGGAATTCCCCTTAAAAGCTAGAGAGAGACGCTCTCTTCTCTCTCTTAAAATTCAAATTCGAGCGCAGCCTCTGATTTTGAAACCGCTGGCCGCCGCCGGCCATGGCCGGCCTCCTGAATGTCCCCTCTGGCCCTCCCACGACATCGCCTCCCCTATTCTCCCTCCTCCTTCTCCTTCTACGGAAACTGAACCCCTTTCCCTCGATAGCTGCTCTTTCCCTTTTCCTTTGTTGAAGAGGGCCGAAGATCCTCACTCTCATGCACCGGATGCCTCTTTCTTAGGGTTTTCGAAATCAAAGGATTACAGCAAGCAATCCGAAGGTGGTGCTAGCGGCCCCTCTCCCCAGGCTGATATCGTTCGGAAGGATTGTCCTGATTTGCGTAACAAGCTGAAATTCTACCCCCTTGGCCTGTGGGGCTGAATCTGCGACCATCTCCCCACCGCTGGAAGTTATCGACCAAGGCCATCTCTTCGGCGTTGGCGCTTCTGGATTATGCTGTGCTCCTAGATTTCGGTTGTAGATGTCCGAAGCTAATGCTCTTGTGCCGCTCGCTGGATTTGACGCTGACGAACGCCCTGGGCCCGGATTCTGAAGCCTCTCTGCCTATACGTTCGTTCCTGTTAGATGGGTTGGGGGGAGCCTGTTTTTGCTCTGGACTGGAACTATAGGCTGGAAGGCCAAAGATTTGGGAGTGGCCATGTTTGGACGCTGAAAATCCTCCGGATGCGGTGGGTTGTATGCAGCTGTCATGGGCTGCTATTGTGGGGTGATTACCTCTGTTTTTCGCTGTTTGCTGAAGTGTTGGGCTCAAGATGTAGTTTTGGACTTTTTTGCTGGTTCTAGCACAATCATCTGCCGGTGCTGCTGGTTTGGATGAGCCTCAGCCAGTGTTTCCTTCCTATTGGATGGGATGGGGGTGCCCGTGCACTGGTTTAGGACGGTTTGGTTGAGGTGCTGGTGAGCTGGCCCTGGCCTTGTTTGGTTGCAATAACTTCCTTTGTCGCAGTGGATCTTATTCCGTCTTTTGCCAGCATGTTCATTGATTGGCTGTTGTAGTGGCTGGTGTTGCTCCTGCTGGTCCTTTTTTGGCATGGCGACTTCAGTGACCGGTATGAAATTCTATGGCCTGCTTAGAGTTTGGCTGGTTGGGGGGCCTGCTATTTTCTGAGTGCTTAGAGTGTGCTGTAAATTGCCGGATTACTCCTGTTGCTAATTGGCCATTCAATCGCACAGTGCTGCAGTTTTGCCTGGCTTGATTCTTGTTGATTCTTGCTGGCTTGTTTGGTCTTTATATTGATCCTGATGCTGGCTTGATTTGCCGGGTTTGTTTGCAACTGATGGGGTTGCTGATGTGGCTGCTGGGGCTGTTTTGCCCCTACACTGGCTTTGTTTCGTCTCTGGTTCATGGTTGGGGGTTGCTGAAGCACACTGCTTTGCTGTTGTGGTAACTGGGGATACTGGTGGAGTGGGGACTTCCTGCTGTTCCTTGTATTTGCTGCGGCATGGAGCTTCTGGTGTTGGCAGTATGGCAACGCCCACTATGGCCTGGAGGGTGAATTTTGGGCTGGATGTTTGGATGCTTCAGGTCTGAGGCAGCCCTCTGTAACCTACTGTTTGCCGGGTTGAAATCCTTTTCTCTTGGTTGGTGAAGCCGGTTTGCACAGGCTTATTTGCCGGAATGGATTCTGAATAGCTGGCGAGGATTTTGAGCATTTCAGTTTCTGTTCTCTTTGCTCCCGGTTTGGATTATTAGCTTCTATTGCTGACGTGGCTTGATTGGTGTAGGTGGGCTTCATTGCCGGTTTGGGATTATATCCTGATGATGTGGCCTGCCTTACTATGTTTGCCGGTTTGCGAAATGCCTTCTATTCCTGCTGAGTTTTAATTTGGCACGAGCTGCTCTTTGATTCGTGGAAGTGGCTGATTTGGCTGAGTGGTGGCTGATGCCTGCCGATCGTCCTTCTGCTCCGGGAGCCTTGCTTGACATGGTTCTTCTGATGGGTTTGGCTGCGAGTTAATCCAGCCTTCGTACTGCCTTTTGGCTTGTGTTTGCTTGAAAATAGCTCTAATGCTTCTGATATGGTTTCAGCCGGATCGGAGTGTTGATTATATGTCTGATGGGTGTGTAACATTAGACTGGATTTATATTTTGTCAGTTTTGTTAAACTTTATTCTCATAGATGACCCCTCTGTTGGGTGTCATTTTTTATGTTTGAATTGCTCGGGGAATGCCCTAGCATTTTATGCATTTTCTCAAAGTCAAAACACTTGGTTTTAATGCATAGGTTATGTAATTTTTTTTTCTCCCATAAATCCAAAATACTTACTTACCAAAAAAAAAATTCTGAGGTTTCACCTTGGTTGGCCACTTCCTCGACTCTCCTCCTCACTTCTTGGCTGTCAAAGCCATCGCCAGAAAGATATAGGCCCGATTTGGTCTTACGCATTCCGCTGGTAATGTAGCCAGCTTTTTTTTCTTCCGATTCTCAACGTTGGAGATGATGGAGAAATGCCTTCCTGATGGACCATGGCTAATTTCAGGGAAAGCTATTTTCCTTAAACATTGGTCTCCGGGCATGCCACTGACCAAGGAAGAACATAAACGATTCCCCATTTGGATCAAGCTCTCCAATTTGCCAATCGAGTACTGGACTCATGCCGGCCTCAGCTGGGTTGCAGCTTCCGTTGGGTTTTCCCTGCAGTTCGACCCCCGGACAGCCCGTATGGAAAACGTCTCCTTCGCAAAAATCTGTGTCGAAGTTGGTGTTAATGGGACCTTTCCCACAAGCATCGCCATTAAATCTTGCCATGATTCTGTACCCTTGGTGGTGAACGTGGAGTATAGTTGGAAGCCAATCCGATGTGGCCGCTGCCATTTTTGGGTCATGCTGAAGCTCTCTGCCATTCCAAGAATGTCAATCTTCATCCTGGTAAGATTCGTTCTAGATCTTCCACTACTGTCCATGTGGAAAAAGACCAAAAGGATTATTCTTTACACCCTGGGCACATGAATGTTGCTAGTGAATCAAGTTGCTCCGTCATTTCCTCTGCTCCCGTACAGTGGATGAAGGAGCCTTGAATCGTCATTGCCGTTTCGAGCATTCTGGTCGACCAAGGAGCCGTCTCTCTGACGGCACCGGCGCCGGTGTGGCTTGCTTTTCAAGGATGGCGGAGAGCCCTTCCCGTCCTAATGGCTCCCCTCTGTCTCCCGTCTCTTTGCACCCGGCCTTGAAGTTGTGTTCCTCTGAACTCCACTTGAGTTCCCACGCTGGTGGCTTTGGGCGCCGTCTCTCTGACGGTGCCGGCATGAATTGCTTTTCAAGGCAGCCGATTCAGCATCCTCGTCCCCATTGCCCCTCTCCATGCCATGTTTCCTCACACCCAACCATGTGTTCGGGCCCCTCAACTTCCACTGCCACCCATTCATTCCCTCCTCTTCAGACAACCTCCCTGTCTTCGCCCCAGGGCTTTTTTTTTTTGGTAAGTAAGTGATTTGGATTAATGGGAGAAAAAATTTACAAGTAATGATTTATCTCCAAGTGTTATTCCGACTTGAGGATAAACCAACATCACTAGGGCATGCCCCGAGCTCTTTTTTACAACGAAAGAAACCAGCACAAAACAAAATAGCCGGTATTCATGCAATATAAACAAACCACTCTAGCATCAGTGGATCAGTTCCTAAATAAAACATGCCGAACCAAGGCATGACCAAAAAATGGCAACAAACAAAGGGAACTAGCAACCGTGTCCCATTCGAATCCACAGCAAAACACCATGGCCAGCGATTGCTTATCACCAAAGAGTCGACAGCCCGACCTGCAGCAGATTTCCAGCAGTTCCAAGCCACAGCATCTAGAATAGCATTCCAGCAGCTCCAGCAAGGCTTTGCCAAAATCAGCTCCAGCAAAATCATCAGAAATAACCTTGCATTTTTGCACTACCGCAGCCAGCAATTTGCATTCTGAGAATCAGGCACAATATCCCTCAGCAACAGAGAATTCCACCTCCAACAGCATAGCCGAGTAACAAATCAGCACTTCACCTCCGACAGGATCAGCAAACCAGATAATGTAGCAAACCAGAAAAGGGTCCGCATTATTAGAAATTAGTATCAAGGGTGATGATTGGCGTACTAGGAATGTCATTATGCGTTGGAACTTATCTGGTGATCCTGCGGAGTGAATAGCTAGGGCTGTTCTTTTTGGACGGAGTGGGTCTTGCTCTTAATGGACGGAGTAGATTGTTCTTGGCGAAGTGTTTTTATTTCCGGAGCTGTTTGTCCCTTACCCATAGGGCCTTGCTCCGGAATACTTTTGGACGGAAGGCGGTCCTTTGGACGGAGTGCAAAATATCAGGTATTGATGGAGCGCTTTTCTTCGCGGAGCTTTTTCTATGCTGATGGAGCTATTTTCCTTTTGAGGCCGGTGTGACGTTGTGCCTTTTTAGGCCGGAGTGGCGTAATGTATTCTAAATGCCGGAGTGGCAAGTTTGGGACGGAGTGCGTTGGTCAGCTCCTTTCTTTTTCTTGGAATGCGCATGAATACCGGTCTGCATTGGACGGACTGCTGGGGCGGAGCGATGCAATGCCGGAGTGGAAAATTTCGGACTGCATTCTGAGGAGAGTATTTTCGGGTCTGCTTTGGGCCGAGTGCACATCGCGGAGTGAACTTATTCCGGAGTGCGCCTGGAATGTGCATGAATCCGGAGTGCTCTGAATCCGGAGTGAACTGGACGAAGTGCTTGGGATGGAGTGTCGCTGGACGGAGTGCTTGGGACGGAGTGGTGCAAAATCCGGAGTGGAAAATTCCGGAGTGCATTTTGGAAGGAGTGCAATGTGCCAGTGTGCTCCTTTGCCGGAGTGTGTATTGGTCCGGAGTGACTTTGGACGGAGTGCAATGCGGCGGAGTGCTCCTTTACCGGAGTGCGTATTGGTTTGGTGTGCTTTTTGCGGAGGGATCTTCCGAAGTGCTTTTGGCCGGTGTGCAACATGCCGATGTGATTTCTTGTCGGAGTACGGTTTGGTCTCAGGGGGTTAGAAAGCGATGCTTCCCCTCTGGGTTGTGATGTACATTTCTTTATTTGCTATTGATTATGTAGAACGTTGGCCTCTTAGAGGTTCTTACGTACCGTTGAATGTACATGTTGCTCGGGGTATGCCCCAGCAGTTAATGTTTTATCCCCAAGTCAAGATACTTGGCGATAAAACATCAAATCTGTAATTTTTTCTCCCATTAATCCAAAATACTTGCTTACCAAAAAAAAAAAAGGGTCCGCATTCGTCCCCCTCCTCCTAGTTCGATGCAGTCCAGAGGAGTGGAAGCGCTCCTTCCCCTACGCTGAAATTCTTTCCTCCACTGGTCGTGGATGGTGATTTTGCGCGTATCTCTCCTCCCCCGAAAGTGCTCCAGCAAAGCAAGGCGGTCTGGAAATCTACACTGCTGGGTTGCTTCTCTGGAAAGGGATTAAATTTCCATGCAGTAGCAAACATTGCTCGTCGAATTTGACAGCGTTTCAGCTTTGTCATGTTGCTGAGAGCGCAAACGGCCTTTTCCTTTTTCGATTCTCTTCTGATGGGAATGCTAATGAGGTCTTGGCCAGAGCCCCTTGGACATTCAAAGGTAACTCACTACTTCTTAAACGATGGAGCCCTGGTATGCCATTGTTAAAAGAAGATTTCAAATCCTATCCTGTGTGGATTAAATTGCGCAATGTTCCTGCCAAATTCTGGACTCCTCTTAGGGTCAGCTGGATCAGTAGCGCAGTGGGCAAACCCCTTCATCTTGATGCATTCACAGCAAAAATGGATCATCTTCATTCTGCGAGGGTGTGCATTGAAGTCAATACTGATGCAGTTCTTCCCTCCAAAATTTTCCTAAATTGCTCTGCTAGTGAGTCGGAGTCGTATACTGTTTTGGAGGTCGAACTAGCTGATTCTTGGTTTAGGAAAGGTCGTTGCCATTCATTGGATCGATCTCAATTAGATGCCCTCCCCAAGCAAAACGGTCTGAAGTCCTCTGGGACTCCTGCCACCATTAGCCAGGTCAAGTTATGTGAGTGTCAGAAGTCTGGGTATGAAAATGCTCCTGATTCGGACCCTCTTGATGTTGTCTCGTGTTCTATGGACCAGGATGGATTGGAACCCGATCTGGGTCTGCCTTTGCTAACTGCGGCTTCTCCAATGAGTGGTTCTGTGAATCCTATGTGTACTATGGCTCGGGACTATGCCTTCTTTCCTTGTTGCTGTCGGGTGTGAGCTGGCCCCTGTTGTTTCCCTGGATTGCTGTGTGCTACTTGCTGAAGCAAGATGCACATCTGTCCCTCGTGATGCTATGGATTGCTGAGATGTAAAGACAGTGCAATTGACAGAGAACTGATACCAAATGGATTCTGCTGGAGCCAGATGCTGGGGATGGGGGCTATGGTAGCTGATGCAATGGAAGTAGCCTATTGTGAATGGAAAATCTGGTTGCTGGTGCTACTGTCTTTTGCTGGCGTGAGACTGGGGACGTGATGCATTTGTCTTTTGCTTAGCTGCTGGTGGAAAACTGATGTTGCTTGGTTTTGTCTGAGGCCAAGCTTGGGGATGGTCTTATTGGGTGTGTGTGTCTTACTGGGCTCTCGGCCACACCTGGGGTTGTTGGAGGGCGTGCTCTCCATGTTAGTGTGCCTGCAGGGTTTACCCTTGCCAGTTGTTAGTTGTCGGCCGTTGATGGTAGCTGTTGTTTGTTTGCTGCTGCTATATACGGGAGCTACAATAGGTGGACGACAACTATCTGGCTCATGGTCTTCCTGCTGCCCTGCTGGCCTCTGGATGTGTGATGGATCATGGCTGCCGGTTGTAAAGAGTGGAAATTTTTGTTCTGGTTTGGCCTCAATGTTCTGTGCTGGATTGATTTTCTTCAGCTGGCTCAGTTCTTATTTGCTGTTTCTGCGCATGTGGCTTGATCCAGTATTAAGCTGCCATCTTTGGGGTCTCTTGGCGTTTGCGTTGAAGCTTCTGGTCATAAGGCTTGGTCGCCCAAGCTGGTTGTGTTGAGCTGCTTTATTTACAGTATACTGTGCTGCGGACATGCTCTTGCTGAAACTTCCAAACTGGTTTAGCCGACTTTGGTCACCTCCATGTGGTCCGGTCTGTGTAACCGTCTCTTGAGTTAAAGATGCAGTTGGGTGAATGGCAATGCTTGGAATTGGAATGGTTCTTTTGCGTTAGCCTTTGCGCATTGCCAGTTTGTTGTGCTCGATGGAGTTGATGGTCTAAAACTAGTTGCAGTTGATGAATGTGTAATGCATGCTGGCTATCCCATAATGGACCAATTGTTCTTGGGTGCCGCTGGAGTTTATTTTGCTATTTGCTCTTGTTTACAGCTTACTTGCCTTTTGTTTTGTTTTGGCTGACTTTATCTTGAATTATTTCCTTTTATAGGATTTTTTTTGTTCTTTTATTTGGCGGTCCGCGTTCGCCTTTGTGTCTATGATTCAATTCCAAGTCGGAAAAACACTTGGAATTTAAATCATAGGTTGTATAATTTTTGTTTTCTTTTTAATACAAATGACTTACTTACCAAAAAAAAACTATGGCTCGGGACTCTGCATTTAAGTCACAGAATTACGGTTCTGTGATGAATTTGGTAGGGGATCCTCCTATGGTATCTAAGGATGCAATCCACCAGCCTAGGATGCCTTCGGTGGCTGCTGAGTTGGCTCCTGAGGTGGTTGTCCCCAGAATGGCTTCTTGCCCTTCTGCGACGCAACTGTGCATTCAACAGAATGTCCAGGTTCCTGTACAGACTGTTGGCTGCAACTCTCCAGATCCATGTTCACCAACCGGACCCTCCTTTGCTGAGGTTCTTTGTCGTGGGCTTGATTCTGACTCTCAGGGATTGTTGACGGGCGGTGTGTCTTGCTGGCCGATCACTGAGGAGGACCGTGTAGCTGCTCTTGGACCGGTGGGTGCTTCTATTATGTTGGAACCTCCTCCTCCAGTTGTTGCTGTGGCTGAATTGGAATCAGCCCTTTCCTTTTTGCCTCCAGAGTCGGAGCGGTTTAGAGGTCCGGATGCTCCACACAGACCCCTTGATCATGATATAGATCCGGATAATACACCCCCATCTATCTCTCGTATCATAATGAAGTACTCCTTGGATACTTCTAACCATATGGGACATGAATCGAGTAGCCCCAGTGGAGTGTTGGCAGCTTCTTCTGCGGACTCACATATGGATGGCCCCGAGGTCTCAAACTTAGCCACGAAAGTGGCTTCGTCTCAGCAGGAATCCTGGAAGCCTGTTAAGCCTCGTAGGATTCGAAAGTCCACGTCCAAAGACGCTAAGGTTTCTCAAGCTTAAATGTTAAGGGGTGGTCATAAGGTTTTGGGATCGAGCTGTCTGAGGCTTCTCTCGGCTGATTGGAACCTCAGTTGATCACTCCTGTAGGCAGGCATGATCATCCTGTACTTCGTTTCTGGGTTGGTTTTGGCCGGAGATGGATACAGTCCCTTGGACTCTTAGATGGATGAAGGGTTGATTTTGGATCCTGAAGCATGTAATGCTGCTGTATCTGTCCCCTGAAGCTTGCTGTTGCTGCCAATAGTGCAACTCCTGAAGTTAGAGGGTGAAAGGCTGCGGATGCCCTCTATGAGGATGGTAAATTCCGGAGCTATTTATTCCACTTTCTACCATAGGTTTGGGTTGTGAATAATGCACTGGAGGGCTGCTGGTGCTACTGAAGATGTTGCTGCGTTGAGTCCTATCCATGCTACATTAGCTAAGGCATGCTGTCTCTGTTTGCTGTCGTGAGCTGCTGTTGGGCGTCTTTTTTTTTTTTTTTTTTTGGTAAGTAAGAATTTTGGATTAATGGGAGAAAAAATAGTACAAGATAATATGTTTATCTTCAAGTGTTTTGATTTGAAGAAAAAAAAAAAATACGCTAGGGCTTGCCCCGAGCGGACAGTACATCTGAAAATACTAAACGGCCACTAGGAGGCCAACACAAAATATTCCGGCTGAAAATACTAACAGGATTGAACATAGCCAACACAATTCCATGGCAAGGCAGTCGGAACCACCTTCGGCTGGAGAAAGCATAACAGCATCAACACAAAAGAAGCCAGGCTCCACGGCATCACAAAATCAATGCAATTTGCCTCATAGTCACGGAGGACTTCCATGGGCAGCAGTTCAGACTCCACTGTGAAACTGAGCCGGATAAGTAGGCTGCAGCGACAGCCAGCATCTACACCGTTGCAGCAGCTCACAACTTCATCCGGGCAATTGAAACACACAGCACCTGCCAACTCTTTCCACGGGAATCAGCATACCATCAGCTGCATTGCTGCAACAGCAGCCAAGTTAAATCCACTGCTCCCACCACAGCAAGCAGAAACCAATGCAGAACACCAGCTGTTCACACTGGCAGCTGCAACAGAGCCCCTCCCAAAAAACTCAGGAGCAGAGCCAACAGCATCAAAAGTATTCATGATCTTGCCAAAGCAGCAAGATGACGAAAGAAACAACTCAACAAGCCCAAAGCATAACCAATTGCACCCAAAGGGCACAGCTATTCACCGTAGCCATAGAAGCGCATCAACCGAACTTCCTTCAGCACAGGAAAAATCCAAAGTCCCACAATCCCATTCGGCCTCAGCAATAGCAACAGAAAAGACCATTGCAGCAGGCCAAAACACATTAGATTCAAATTGGTGCAAAGAAACACTTTCAGCTAACTGGCTGAAATAGCCAGACACATACAATCCAAGGATTGCAACACTAAACGCCACAATACAGCAGCAAATCAGGCAGAGCATCACCTTAGCACAGGAAGATCCTTCAGCAACCGAATGGCACCATATCCAGCTGCTCAGCCATCAGCCGGAATTTCCAAGTCCATAAGCACATGGGCTCCCCCAACCCAATCAGTAAGTGGAAAAAAAAACAGCCAGGGCAGTGAGCAACATCAATGACCATTCGGCTACATCACAATCTTCAAGCCGAGACAACAGCCCACAAGAAAATTGTTGCCAAGCAACAAATTCAAATACTGACTGAGAAGCCAGACACAGTCAGATGATCCCAGACCGTAACAATGGGATACACAGCCAGAAAAACAGAACAGCACCAAAAGAAATAAGGCTGCACCGAGTCCTTTAGAATGGAACAGCATCCGACAAAGATGCACATAAGCACACCAGCAGAAGCCACCTACAGCGCAGCAGGAGCAAGTGCACCCAATAACCGTAGCAAACTGACATTAAAAGCCAGACAACATCACCACATCTCACCGCAATTAAGCGGCGAACACAAGGACAGCAGAGTTCCAGCTCGTCCACACAAAGAACAGCAAGGACCAACTACAGCCTTAAGAAAGCTATTGCAAATAAACAACAGCTACAAACTGGCAATGAATACCGGACCACGAACGAGAAATGCAGCGAACCGCATTCTCAAGATCTGCCAGCAAGGCATTTCAGCGTCCAAACAAGCCACACCCAGTTCCAAAAAACACTCCAGCCTTTAGTTCCAGCCAAAAGCAAACCAGGCACCCCCCAACCCAACTTACCGGAAGGAACGACCAAGCAGAGTGGCTCCAGAACCAGGCACCGGGCGTTCGTCAGCGTCAATCCCACCGAGCAGCACATCAACGAGCGACAATCCCAGAGAGCAAGACGCATAGACTAGGTCTCGGCATCTGAAGCCCCAAACGAGTCAAGGGAACTACGTCAGGGAAAACACAGAGGACCACAGAGAACCTCAACAGTCATGGCTGAATCAACGGAAATCGAGGGCTTCGCCGAAGACGAAACCACAGAGTACCCCGGCGAAACCGTCCAGTTAGGTAGAGAGCAATCTTGGATATGCCCAAATTCAAAGACGAGTTTTGGATTCGAAGAAAAAAATACGAAGATAGAATCTCCTCTTCGAAGCCAAGGAGAGCAAAGGATGAGGATTAGGTAAAGGGACGGCCGGGCGAGGCAACCAGGTGACCGGCCTTGGCCGGCGTCGGTGCCGCCCGGCCAGATGAGTAACGCCGCAGGAGGCGCGGCCAGAAAATTCAAACCGAGGTTTGAAATCGAAGAGACTGTGGTCCTGGTTATAACGTCGGGCTATAATGCAAAGCCCACTGCCCCTTGGGATCCTGGTTATGCTTCCAGTATTTGCTACAAATCCCGTATAGGAGACTGTGGTGCTTTGGTGCTGCTGATGTGGTCTGATTGCTGATTAGGCCATCATTCTGGAGATCCATGCTGATGGCTTGGTGCTCCCGAGTCTTATGTGCTGTGCTCCAGCAATGTGGCACTGATGCTCGTAGGTGGATTGGCAGAACTCCAGGACCTTACTTAGGCTGTTGGATGCTGACCTGATGGAATTTCGGGTGGCTATACTGCACTGGAAATTTGCTATGGCTGATTAGCATGGAGCTTGGTGCAGCATGTTGTGGTGGTTTTTGTTGACCATTGATGCCTTTGCTGAAGATGTAGGTTCCAATTTGCTTGGTAGTCGTGAGATGTGAGCTGTGGAATTGGAGCTGATGTCCAAGATCCTGGAAGCTTGCTTAGCAGCTGGTTGACGCTGGATGCGGATATTAGATGCTGTTGTTTTTTTGCCTTGTTGATGCAGTCTTGCATGAGGGCTGATGCTGCATTCGGATACGGTATTGTTGCTGGCGAAGATGAAGTGTGGCCTGTTGATGCAGGGTGCCTTTTATTGTTGCTGTTGCCATGTGCTGATGCCTTTCCTTGGCAAGCTTGCTGAACGTTATTTAGATTGATCCCATATTTGTTGGTCATGTTTGACCGTTTGTCCTCTTAAAGGTTTTTTTTTGTTTTACTGCTTTACAATTTCCTGTTGTAATAGATGCTCGGGGTATGCCCTAGCGGTTATGCTTTTTCTCCAAGTCAAAATACTTGGAGCAAAAACATAGTTTCTGTATTATTTTTTCCCTATAATCCAAAATACTTACTTACCAAAAAAAAAATGTGGCACTGATGCCGAATTGGCTGCATCCACCTTCATATTGTTTTTGTGAAGATTGGTACTGGTGTTGCGTTTTCTTATGTAACATTAGTTATTTTTGGCCGTTTCTGTTGATCGTTGTCCTCCTGGGGATTTTTTTGTATTATCAGTGGTACGAGTTGCTCGGGGTATGTCCTAGCGTGTTATGTTTTATTTCCAAGTCAAATTACTTGGAGATAAAACATAGATTTTATAACTTATTTTTTCTCCCTTGAATCCAAAAAACTTACTTACCAAAAAATAAAATGTCTTGTGATGGAGTAACTGTTGGCATTTCCTCGCCTCCTGCTGAAGTTGTTCAACAGAGCATGGAGTATTGGGGGGCTACGTTGCTGGGTTGCTTCCATGACAAAGCCCTTCCATTTAAAGTAGTTGAATCCATTGCTAGAAAGATTTGGGCTAGGATTGGATTGTGTCATGTTGCTGGAAATGAAAAGGGGAATTTTTTCTTTTGTTTTGAATCTGTTGCAAAGATGAATGATTGCTTATCCAGAGGACCCCGGATCTTTGGTCGAAAACTTCTCCTCCTTTCTCAATGGCTACCTGGAATGGATCTCTCGATGGAATCCAACAATCGATTCCCTGTTTGGATCTCTCTCACCAATATCCCGATCGAGTTTTGGACCACCCTGGGTCTTAGCTAGATCGCCAGTGGTATTGGCAAGCCCATTCAGTTGGACTCCAATACAGCTCGTTTGAATCGAGTTCAGTTCACTCGGGTGTGTGTTGAAGTGGGTAGGGATGATCCTCTTCCTTCCAAAATCAAACTAATGTCTGCTGGTGTAGAGATTGAAGTTGCGGTGGCCTATCAATAGAAGCCACGGCAGGTTTTGATGTTTTCGAAACGGCATAAGAAAGTGTTTAATCGAGATTATTCTGGTGTCCAGCCTGGCGCTGGTGCTGCAATACCTGAGAACAATCCTTCTCAGGCATCTAGAAAAACTCAGTGGGGGATTATGATTACTGTCGATTGTACTGAGGAATCCCATCAGTTATCTGCTCCTGATCGTGTGGCTGGGCGTATGGACTTAAAATTAAATGGGGATGTAGATCCCCCCTCTCAGATGACACACGTTACTGATAACATCTCAGAGTCACGTAGGCAAGATGTTGTTATCCATTCCTCCCTGCTTGATGCCTCTGATCAATTGCTAGAAGTGAAGGCTGTGGAGTGTTGTGAGGGCTCAAGGACTCCTAGTCCGAATATTGAAATCATCTCCAGCCTAATTGATGTTTTTGGACTCAAAATTTGTGCTGATAGGACTCTTTTTGAGGCTGGTGTGTTGCTGACTGTTGGCCACGATGGGGAAGGTTATGAGGTCCCCGTGCCCAAGGAGCATGATGAGGAAAAAACTATATCAGATTCCATAATGCAGTTTCCCGAGATACTGCCTGTTGATGGTGATCCAATCGGTAGTAGTGAGGTGGGTTTTTCTATTGAGGCATGCAATGTTGGCTTGGATGCGGCTGCTCTGTTAGTAGGCGTTCATGATGCTGACTCTCCTCCTGGGCCCCCTGCTACCTTATTTGATCATCATATATCGGGTTCATGTGCTGAGGTAGACATCTCCCATGGCTTGGTGGGGGATGTGTCGCTGGAATTGTCTCATCCTGGTGTTGGGATGAATATGGCCCCTTGCTACGTTGGTCATTCTTCCAGTTCCCCTGCTGGCCGTGATGGATATAGTGGCTGTGACCTGAATGCTGAGAATTGTCTACTCCCCCTTCCACATTGCCCAGCCTCTTTAGTAAATCCTCAGAACCTGAATTCTTTGATTGAGGATCTTGACTCAACTCCGGAATCAATTGCTCGGCTTACTTGCAAGTATAACCTTATCCAGTCAGCTAGTGAGATTGTGGGCAATTCTGTGTCTGATGTTAATGGTTCCATTGATTGCTGTCCTGAAATTGATTCCACCCAGCGCCATGTGAAATTGGATGTAACAAAGGATGGGTCTGACCTATTGTCCCGTGCCATCTAGTTGTTGACCAAGGTTGAAGTTCTTCGGCCCTCTCTAGTTGCCCTCACTCCGGATCACAGATTTGTGGTGTTGCTCTTTTTAGACAATTGCTGGTGTAACGTATCAGATCAGATGAAGGAAGAATTCATCAAATCCTTTTCATGTGATGGGGTGTCCCTCCTTAGCCCTGTGGATGCCCCTCTTGAAGCACTCAGGTGGACTGTGCTTGCACATCCACACATTGGATCTCTATCTATGGATGAGAAGCAGATAGTTTTTGATTTCCTTAGATCCTTAATGAACTTACTTTCGGACTCTTCATTCGATCATTTTTGTAATTTAGATGATTTAGTGGCTGGCCTCCATGACTTACGTTCACAAAATATGGAAAGGCGGCGAAAGATGGAGGTGCACAAAAACAATGCATGTGCTGTGAAAATGGCGAATGGAGTAAAGCAAAATCAAAGAGGAAGAGGAATAAAGCCTCTAAAACATCTCCTGGTTTTCCAGGCACTAGATGAATTTGCCTGCTGTAATGAAATGGATCTCCTGCTGTAATGCTGTGATGGAATTTGTTGCTACGTAAATGACATAGCTCCCTGATGGTGGGATGGGAGCTGATGCAGATTGTAATGTATATTGGGTGTTGAGATCTTTCAATGGTATTATGGGTTGCTGAGATTGGCTGCTTTCTGAGCAAAAACACTATGCCCGGTTGCATCTGTTTTTGGCTGGAAAAAGTTTTTAAACTGGACTAATATCAATAATGCTGTTAGGGATTGCATTTGGCACAATAGCATGCAGGTGACGTTGCTTAGATAGCTGGTTGCTGTGGCGGTTTTTTGCCCCATCCAACTTGCTATTCATTGAGGGAGGATCTGAAGTAGCCTGTTGCTGGGTGATGATGCCGGATGTTGCTGGCGATCAGCAGGTCAAGATTTGGGGCTGCGAAGAGATATGTTTATACAAGTGTTATTTTTCTGCTTTCATTTGCTTGGTTCAAGATTTTGTTCTCGGTGGTGCTTGGGGACGGCTAGTTTGGAGTATAATTACAGATGTTAGTATTAGCGTTGGTCTTGGATTGGATTGCCGGTGCGCAGCTACTTGGATGACCCTACTCTTCCCCGTCCTAGAGAGAGAAGCTCTGCCTTCTCTCTTCCCCGTTTTTCAAATCTGCCTGCTCTGCCCTGCTCCGTCCCTCAAATCTTCTTATTGGCGCCCATGGCGCCGGTTCCCCACCTGTGCCCCATCTCTCCTTCTAAAGCTCCCCCCTCTCCTTCAGACTCCTTCTGCTACGCCCTCGTCCTCTTCCTCTTTCAACCTTTCCCCCCCTCTTCCCCTATCTTCACCTTCTCGCTCTCTCCCTTCATTAGCCCCTTCTGTCGGCCCCATTGCCCTCGCCGTCATGGGCTTCCGTAGTCTCCAAGGACTCCTTCGATTCAGGTACTCTTCTTAAATACTTCCCCTCAGGGTCCTGTTCTTGAGCTATTTCCCCCTGTTGAAGTTATTCAACAGGGAGATGTCACATGGAAGGATTCCCTAGTGGGCTACTTCTATGAGGCAACCCTTAATTTCTTCGTGGTCAATCATATTGCCAGGAAAATCTGGGCTAAGTTTTGGATTTCCCATGTCGCAGAGATTGAAAATGGTTTCTTTCTCTTCCGGTTCGCAAGTGACATTCTGATGCAAGAATGTCTAAAGCATGGTCCTTGGACCATTGCTGGTCGTCCATTCTTCTTAAAGCAATGGACTCCGGAATTGGTTCTCTCCAAAGAGAACCCCAAGACTTTCCCTTTGTGGGTTCACCTAAAAGGGGTTCCGGTTCACTTTTGGACCCCTCTGGGGCTTAGCTGGATCGCCAGCGCCATTGGAAAATCGCTCCAGTTGGACCCCGCAACTACCAAAAGAGACCGGCTTAGAGTTGCGCGTATCTGCATTGAAGTCACGGCTTCAACTGATTTACCTGAGCGAATCAGGGTAAATTGCGGGAGTCGCTCTAATGACTCGTTGGGGGTCGATGTGGAGGTTGAATACCCGTGGAAGCCTGGCCAAAATAATTCGAGTCGGAATGCTTGGATCCCAAAGAACCATAGCAAGATGCCCCACAAAGCTAAACCTTCTGGGCGCTTGCCTTCTTCTGCGCCCGTTGTCAATGGCTAAGGGGGAAAGGGTTCTTGGAGATATTCTAGGAAACCAGAGACCTTGGGGAGGACTGCTAGTCCTGTGCCGCCATCAAACTCCTCTAAGGCTATTCACAACTCAAAGGCTGACAACCCCCCAGACCTGGTTGAAGGGAATGGGATTAATGCTGGTATCGTTTTTGCTGAAGCCAATAACCTGGGAGGGAACTGCCCTAGGCTTTCTAACAGCAATCCTGGGACTTCAGGGACGACTGATAAAGCTGCTCCGGACTCCAATTCCTTTGCGGCTTTGCTAAGCCTAGAGGCCGACACCCTGCACACCCTTTCTGAAGGTTCTGGGAATCCTGAGATTAGTCATTCTGTGGAGCCTGCCCCAGACTCCAAATTGAGTGACGGTGTGCTGGTTCCCCTAGATGAACTTCCCCTTGTTGTTGACAGCAGTAGTAGATCCCAGAACTTTTTTTTTGGTAAGTAATTAATTGCATTAAATTTAAAGAAAATGTACAAAAAGCTATGTTCTTAACCAAGTGATTTGCCGGCTTGGGGAAAGAGACATAGAAATAGGGGAGTACCCTAAACCTATGACATCAGTCATCAAAACTAAGGATGCAATAATATTCGATCATTGTAAAGATAATTCCACCGCCTAGAGTGAATGAAGAAAAACGCCATAATAGCATCGTCTGGCCACTTCGGCTCAAAACCAATTCGAATTGAAAGATCCGCACCGCATTCCGGCTTAAGAGTACAAAATGTACTCCGGCTTCAGCAACTACATCAGGGCACTCCGGCTTCATAGTGAAATAAGGCACTCCGGAAACCTCTAACTCCGGAAAAAAGGCACTCCGGAAAACACATCAGCATCCGCATCTCACACCACTCCGACTTAACGAGAACAAATTGAGCACCGGCTTCAATATACGCAATTGTCACTCCGGCCTCAAAACACGCAAGCCACTCCGGCCTTTGAGTGAAAAAAGGCACTCTGGATACCTCTTATTCAAGGCCACTCCGGCCTGTTATCAAAAATAGCACTCCGAAACCTGGCCATTCCGGCCACAACTCACGCCTGGCCACTCCGGCCAAAGAGAGTATAATACTCACTCCGGAATCTTGCAAAGGCCACTCCGGCCTTTTAGCGAAAAGTCACTCCAGCCAATTAGCGGACCAGCATCAGAATGGGCTTCGATGTAGCATACGGTTCCCAGCAGAACATCAACTTCCTTGTCAACATCAGAACGTATCCAGCGCTTCACAGATCTAGCTCTTCACAAAACTCCGGATGTTGATGGCACAAGGCCACTCCAGCCTCAAGAGCATCTCCGACCACTTCGTCCCAATGAGACAAAAAAAAAAAACAGTCCAGACATCCAGCTATTCACAGACCTCCGGAAGTTGAATGCACAAAGCCACTCCGGCCTCAAGAGCATCTCCGACCACTCCGGCCAATGAGACAAAAATTACTCTGGAAACATCTCGCAGTGCCATTTCTTCCGCAACGTAGACCAAGAAGCACTCAGTCCTCCGAGCTGCCTCAAGGCACAAAACCACCCACTCCCAAACCGGCAGCTGCAGGTTTTCATGCATGAGAAGTCCGTTTTTTTATAGATGCAGCTTTACGCCACGTCCCAGACTTGTACTAACGCCAGGGTTCTTCAGTCGGGATCATAAATGCATTGCCATGAAGCCCAGCTAAAAATTCAACCTGATTACAATTCTTGATACCCAGACAACTAGTTGCCGATTTCAGCAAGGAAGACAGGAATCCAAAAACAACCATCTCCTCCTCTGGAGAGAATGAGGCACTATGGGTTTGAGAGATGTCAGCCGTAAAAACTAGTTGGAAGGCCAGCAAATAAGCATCATGGGGAAACCCATTATCTGCGCATCCACCGGAAAGGTTGAGCGGAACTTACTAAAGTTCTCATTAGTTAAATCCTGCCAGCACCTGTTCAGGAAGTCCGTCACAAGCTTCCTATGCTCAGCGAGGGCGTCATGGAATAGTTGACGAGAGCCATTTGAGTCCAGGTGCTGCTGAAAAGCCAGGTACAACGGTTCCTTCTCATAATAATCTTCATCATCTAGATCAGAGATAGGGGTCTGATCGACAATTCGATCCGCATCTGGAATACTACCATCTAGAGTAACCTTCTTGTTCACAGTGCTAGGCCCGGCTAGAACAACTGAAGCGCTATCCAGAGAGTATTTCTGAACGATCCGAGAGATAGATTCAAGGGTAATATTAGGATCTACCCCCTCAATTGGACCCGAAGCGAGGAAATTAGGCGGGACCTCGTGGGGTCCAGGAAGAGAGCCAGTAGCCCGGGTACCCTCATGTAGGGCAACAGACTTATGGGAAATCCCAGCATCAGAAGTAATTGATCCGGCTAATGTCTCAGCCTCAACTTCTGCACTATGATGCACATAGATCCTAGCAGAAGGGTCTAAATGGGTGTCCGCCTCTGGGCACTGTAATGCCACAAAGGAAGAGACCTTCTCACACAGAACCCCAGCATTCCTTGATCCAAATAAGGCTTCAACCATAGATTCAGCAACACATCCAGAAAAGCCCTTGCCTGCTTGAGGCAATTTATCAACTCTACCCTCCAGCCCAGTAGAGGAGGGTAACAAGGGAGTGGTCAACAGAGCATTCTCAACAGACACACTAATATCCCCAGCTGGTACACTAGAGACCCCATGAGATGGGGAAGAGGAAGCATCAGCTAGACAAGGAGACTTCTCAGTGATCCCAGCAGCTTTACTATCCGGATTAGCAATACAACCCTTCAGGGGGTAAGTTGGCTTCTTGAGGTAACTAACCTCAATGTCCACCGAGGAGGCCCCAGTATCAGCTCCTGACTTCAGTCTGATAACTGAAGGGAGGTGGGCACCTCTGGTTATCTCCACACAGACGCGAGCAAAATTAAGCCTCTCCATTTTAGCTGTGTATGGATCCAGTAGAAGGGGCTTACCAACCCCACTGGCAATCCAGCTTAGACCCAAAGGGGTCCAAAATTCAGTAGGAACCTTGGACAGGGTGATCCAAATCGGGTACGACTGGAAAGATTCCTTCTCCAGCCCCATACCAGGCATCTATTTTTTGAGGAGGATGGTTTTCCTCCCTAGAGTCCAGGGACCACAAGCCAAACAGCGGTTCATAAGAACTTCAGAGTCAAATCTGAAGAAGAAGAAACCGCTATCATTCCCGGCGACATGTCTCAGACCGAATCTGGCCCAGATTTTACTGACAATGGCATTAACAGCCTGGAAGTGGAAGGGACTTTCAGGGAAGAAACCCACCAACGTAGCATTCCAGACTTCCTGGGCCTGCTGAAGAACCTCAGCAGGGGGGAGATAGAGACGACATCCCCAAAAATATCCTGAGGGGGAAAGTAGGTCAGATGTGAAATCTGACTCACGCACTCCTTCCGAACGACTTCAGTCCAAGAAGAGGGGGCAGCCGCCGCGAGCTCAGAAGATTGGCGAAGAGCATTCGAGGCTTCAGCGCTGGAAGGAGGAGAAGCCAGATTGGCAGGCAACGAAAGCTTCGATTGCGCTAAGAAATCCGAATTGGTTCCCGAAGATGAGGGCAAGGCGCATCTTCGCAGCGGAGGGAAGGATGGAGAAAGTGGAGCAATAGCAGATGAATCCGCCGACGGCGAAGAGGGGAGGCAGGTCGGAGAAACGCCTGGGGCCTTAGGAAGGGTTGTCGCCGCCAGCATGGAGCTGGCCATGCCGGCGCTGGAGACGGCCGGGACAAGTCGGCTCCAGCAGGTCAAAGCCCTGGAGGATAAGGACGTTGAGATCTCTTCCCACTAATATCTCTTCCCACTCTAGAAGTTCCCGTTCGGCTAGACGTGTGCCGATTGAGACGGCCCAAGCCCTGGAGGATAAGGACGTTGGGCCTCCCGTGTCGATTCCTGCTCCAAAGCAAACAAAGGGGGCCAAGAAGAAAATCCCCCCCTCCCCCATCTCTCATGGTTAGTGTTGCTTGTTGGAACGTACGGGGGCTAAATGGGGCCCCCAAAATCCATGATGTCAAGCAATCTATCATGTCCAATAATTGCGCTATTGTAGGTCTTGTGGAAACAAGGGTTAGAGAGAATAAGGCTTCCCATATCTCCATTCTGCTGATGCCTTCCTGGAATTGGGCGTGGAATTACTGTGCCACCCCCTCGGGTCGAATCTGGATTGGGTGGGATGATTCAGTTGTTGAATTGAGTATTTTGACCAAAACTGCTCAAATCATCCACTGCAAAATTCTAAATAAAATCAATAACCACTCTGCTTTATCCTCTTTTTTTTTTGGTAAGTAAAAAGAAATCAAGGATTTCAAAGCTCCTGCTTTATCTCATTCATATATGCCTCTACCTTGGAAATTGTCAGGAGATCCCTTTGGAATGAGCTGCGTGCGATCCACCACATTATTTCCAACAAACCCTGGGCTGCTCTAGGAGACTTTAACGCTATTAGAGCTCCTTCTGAGAACCTGGGGGGATGCTGGCATGAAATTAGCACCAGACCCCTTGACAGCTGCCTCATCGATTGTGAGCTCCATGACCTAAGCTTTAACGGCGCTTTCTTCACTTGGAATGATGGCAGGGATCCTAGATCTCGTATCTTCCGCAAACTGGATAGAGTGATTGTAAATGGCCCTTGGCTCTCGGAGCTTCCCTCCTTAGCGTCTTTTCCCCCTGCTAGGCTCTCGGATCACTCCCCATGCCTCCTCTTCCCTTCTATTTGGACGCCCCACCGTGCTGGTAGCTTCCGCTTCAATAATTTCCTCGCGCTCCACCCACAATTCCTTCCCACTGTCCGTAACTGCTGGAGTCACTGTATCCAGGGTGTTCCCATGTTCCAGATTGTCTCTAAGCTTCGTCTTCTCAAGGACAAGCTAAAAGAGTTAAACAGAAACATGGGTAATGTTCATGAAGAGGTCGCACGCTCTAGATCGCAACTCGAGGACTTCCAGAGGAATGGTCCTCCTGCTGGCTCTCAGCTTGTGGCTCATGAAGAAGATAGGTTAAAAGCTATCTATCGTCGAGCTTTGAGAATTGAGTGTGATTTTCTTCAGCAAAAGGCGAAGTTAAGATGGATCAAGGATGGGGACCAATGCTCAAGATACTTCTTTCGATCCATTGCTAGCAAGCTTAACTGAAACAGGATCCTCTCCTTGACCAAAGAGGATGGTTCCCCTACCACCAATATGGAGGATGTGCAATGCCTCATTATCAACCACTTTTCCCATCTCCTGGGAACTGGCAGAGAGGGCGAGTCTTTCTCTAAAGAGAGCCTCCACGCTTTTATCCTAAATTCTGTGCCTGATGCCCTCCGCCCGGGCCTCTGTCGCCCAATCTCCTCTGACGAAGTCCGCCTGGCTTTGATCTCGATAGACGACAATAAGGCCCCAAGTCCGGATGGTTTTTCGGCCAAATTCTTCAAAGCTGCATGGAATGATATTGGTGCGGACATTACTGATGCTGTTTGAGACCTCTTCCTCCATGGGAAGATCTTAAAGCAGATCAATACAACCTTGCTTTGCTTAGTTTCAAAGATCAAATCTCCCTCAAAGATCTCCGACTTCCGCCCCATCGCTTGCTGCAATGTCATTTATAAGATCATTTCAAAGATCATCGCCGCCCGCCTCCAACATATGCTCCCCTTCCTTGTTGGCAATTGCCAAACTGCTTTCATCTCTGGTAGAAACAGTGGTGACAATATCCTGCTGGCATAGGACTTACTCCACAAATACCACCTCAATACGGGGGCCTCTCGTTGCGCTATAAAAGTTGACCTGATGAAGGCCTTCGATTCCATCCACTAGGACTTCATTCTAGCTGTCCTTGAGCTGATGAATTTTCCCCCCCAATGGTTAATTGGATCAAGCAATGCATCACCACCACCACGTTCTCCATTAATCTCAATGGTACGTCCAAGGGTTTTTTTCGAGGGGCCAAAGGGCTTAGACAGGGTGACCCCCTCTCTCCCTACCTTTTTGTCTTAGGGATGGAAGTCCTGAATGGCATTCTGAATAGAATGGTTAGGACTAATCCTGATTTTAAGTTCCATTGGAAATGTGATCGCTCCCGTATTGTGATGCTTGGCTTTGCGGACGATCTTCTCCTTTTCTCCAAAGCGGACCGCAATTCCATTCAGGCCATTCATGAGCGTCTCAACATTTTCAGTTGTTTGTCCGGCCTCGCTCCCAACCCGGATAAGAGTGAGGTTTTTTGCAGCTCTGTTAGGGAGGATTCCTTCCAATGCCTCATTGACATTCTCGGATTCAAGAGAGGCACCCTCCCTGTCAGGTATCTCGGAGTCCCCGTTATCACCACGAAACTCACCTGCTCTGACTGCAAGCCTCTCCTCGACCGTATCCACCTTAGAATCTCGTCTTGGAAGAATCGCTGGCTCTCCTTTGCTGGTAGGCTCCAGCTTATTTCCTCCATCCTCTCCACTATCCACAACTATTGGGCTTCTTTGTTCATCCTTCCCAAATCAATCTTGAACAGCATTAATAAATCCCTTCGCTCCTTCCTGTGGCATGGCTCCGTCGATGGTAGATTCTCTGCTAAAGTTGCCTGGAAGGATGTTTGCTCCCCTAAAGGTGAAGGGGGTCTGGGTTTTAAAAATCTGGTTGCATCCAATAAAGCCCTTCTCTGCCGTCACTTCTGGAGGATCATCATCGAAGATCCCGACTCCATTTGGGTTTCTTGGTGTTTTTTCTTTGGTAAATAAGATGAGATTTAATTAAAGAAAATTTTTTTTTTTTGGTAAGTAGACGATGTTCAACTTCCAAGTGTTTTACCAACTTAGAGGTAGAACAACACGCTGGGGCATACCCCGAGCACTACCATAGACCAACGCATGAAAAAAAAAATACAAAAGATAGAATAGCGACTCTCATCAAGTTATAAAAAGACTAATCCTTCGCAGATCTTTTGGCAGAGGGAACTTGTCTTGTCAATCGAAAAATCACATCCACGGAGAAAAGGAACCTGGAGACATTAAGCAAGTCACGTGTTCATCATCCTTCAGATTGTAGATTGGGAAGGCAAGCTTCAAAGAGGCATCAATCAGCTTCATAAGTACAAAAAGTCTTCATTTGTCATCTCGTAGAATCCATGGGGACGTCTGGTCAAGGTAGCTGCATTGGCCATCGAGTGACATGGCCCACATCCATGGAAATGTGCCAGCTTGATTTCATCAATTTGCTTCATAAGCGCCCAATGACGTCGTTTGACTTCTCTTAGAACCAAAGGGATCGCCTATGAAAGAAGGCAACATCAGCCAGCGTCTGGAGTTGTCCACATCCACGAAAGCATTTCCTGCAGGAACAAAGAACAAAGATTTTTTTTTTTAAGCCTTGAAATCGGGACCATACAAGATTGATGACATACAATCCCGAATATCTTTTTTTTTAAAAAAAAAACAATACAAACGACGGGCAACGAGGCAAATGCAACCAAGAAATAGCCCAGTATACACCAAACATATCTAAGGGATACAGGGAAGTAACAAAAAGAGGAATAGTCACAACCGAAAGCTAAATGTCCTATCTAGAAAATGGTTAAGTATCAAAATGAGAAAAGTCAAACAACTTTCTTTTTTGAACTGGAATACGGGAAAGAAACAGCCAATCCCGAAACAAGGATTTTTTTTTTTGGACTGGAATGCCAGCCAATCCCGATACAAGGGTTTTTTTTTTTTTATAAATTCCAACGCATCAGATACATACTCGGGGTGCGTTTGTCATTTTCCAATGTTGTCTTCAGTTTATCACGAACTGCATTGATAATCGTGGAAAAAATCTGTGGAATATCTTGTGGGGCGGATTCTTGAAAAATCCACTTGCTACGCTCCTTCCAGATGAAGTAGACTGTGGCTGCAAGAGTAATCCTTTTAGAACGAGCCATAAAATTCTTTCCTTTCCATTTTTGGGCCACCCAATCAATGTTTTGCTTCCAATCAGGGTAGGGCCACTGAATGCCCGTTTTTCGACGAATCCGGGACCAAAGATCTTTAGAGTATGAATAGGAAAAGAAGAGGTGTTCGTGATTTTCATCAGCCGAGTCACAAAGGATGCATTTAGAAGAGAGATTGGGAATCCCATGGATGCGATCATTGGTACTTAACCTACCTTTAATAGCCAACCAGAGTGTGAATGCATGAGCAGGAATATGGAAGGGTCCCCACACTAGATTAGTCCATGTCAAAATCGGCTTATGAGGATGGATAAGAAAGTAAGCAGATTTAGATGAAAATTTACCATCAGCATTGTCATCCCATCTTACAGAGTCAAATCTATTGGCGTTGGGAGTATACGAGGGCATTTTCTCAACAAGATAAGAGATTTCATGATCATATGGATTTGGCCATACCCATTGGTTGTTTCTGATAATCGTATGAACTTTTGCATCCCATGGCAACCCCGTGACCAAACGAGTACGATCAGAACTAATCATACTCAGTGGCCCCAGCGGGTGCCAATTGTCATGCCACAGAAAAGTATCAGACCCGTCACCGATGGTATGGATGGAGTGAGAGCGCATGAAAGGGCGAAGTTTTATAATCTTCTTCCAACTCCATGGTGTTGACTCCGGAACTTTAATAGTCCAAATACGGCGGTCTCTTATCCTGTTTTTATGAATCCAAGAGGACCAAACCGAATCAGAATCTTTAGAGATGAGCCGCCACAGGAGCTTACATATGAGAGCTTTATTCAAATGCTGCAGGTTTCTAAGACCCAAACCACCCTCACTCTTAGGGTAGCACACTTCATCCCAAGCGACCTTTGCAGTAAACTTTCCTTCAGAAGATCCAGACCAGAGGAACCGACGAATGATACATTCTATCGACTTGAGAATGGATTTGGGCAAGATGAAAATTGAGGCCCAGTTGAGATGAATGAAAGAGAGAATAGATGCGACAAGTTACAACCGACCCCCAAATGATAACCATCTATTCTTCCAGGATTGAATACGACGAGTAATGCGATCTATAAGAGAAGTACAATCCTCGGAAGAAAGCCTAGCTGTGATCAAAGGCACGCCCAAATAACGAATTGGAAGACTACCCACCTTGAAGCCCAAAAGACCAACAATATCATGATGGATAGAACAGTCCTTTGTACAGATAAATACCTCACTTTTATTTCTATTTGCAGAAAGTCCCGAGAGCCACTGGAACTCCTCAAGACAATCTTTAAGAATCTGAATAGAGGTAATATCAGCATGAGAGAAAAGGAGAAGGTCATCTGCAAAGGCAAGCATGATTGTTTGAGTATCTTTGCATTTCCAATGAAATTTGAATTGATCATTCTGCCTAGCCTTCACTTCAATGATTCAATTTAGCACCTCCATTACAAGCACAAATAAATATGGCGAGATAGGATCACCCTGCCGTAGGCCCTTCCCCCCTTTAAAAACCTAATTGCTTCTCCATTGATGTTCATAGTGTACAAAGGGGTGGTAATACATTGTCTAATCTATTCTACCATTTGAGGAGGAAACTTCATAAGAGATAGCATAGTGATAATGAAGTCCCAGTGAACAGAGTCATATGCTTTCATCATATCAATTTTCAAAGTACACCTGGGAGGATCATGTCCGAGGTGATACTTATGTAGAATTTCCCGAGCCAGAAGAATGTTATCACTAATTTGACGACCAGCAACAAAAGCCGTTTGGCACTTACCAACAAGAAAGGGTAATGTCATCTTAAGCTGGTTTGCAATGATCTTTGAGATGGCTCTGTAGATGACATTACAGCATGATATAGGTCGGTAATCAGAAACGGTTCTTGGAGACTGCACCTTCGGGATAAGAGTAATGATAGTTGTATTCAATTGTTTGAGAAGTTTTTTTGTGGTTGAAAAAATCACAGATGGCTTCGCAAACAGATTGACCTACAACCTCCCATGAAGCTTTAAAGAATTTTGAAGAGAAGCCATCCGGCCCAGGGGCTCTATCATCACCAATCGTGAAAATCGCTTTTCGAATCTCCTCCTCAGTAACTTGGCCCATGAGAGGGCCAGTAAGACAATCCGGAACAGTGTGATGGATGTAAGGCCTAATCCGTGATGCATCTATGGGGCCACCCGAACGTCCAGACCCAAGCGCCTTCTTGAAATGATCGACAACTAATTGATGGACAGCCTCAATCCCAACAGTCGGGTTCCCATCCTCATCAAGCAGGGAGATAATTCTTTTCCGGTTATTGTTACCATTTATGGTCTTGAAGAAATATTTTGTGCACCGATCTCCCTCTTTGAGCCATCTGGTCTTAACTTTTTGTTGAAAGAATTCAGCTTCCTTTGCCAAGGCATCGCGGTAGGCCTCCCTACATGAAGATTCCACATTGGAACATCTAAATGGTGAAGGGAGATGACCTTGAATTTCTTCCAATTTTTTCCTAGTCTGCAATACTTCATCATGGACATCACCTTCTTGAAAGTTTAGAGCTTTCAGTGCATATTTCGTGCTCTTGAGTTTTGACACCAGACGAAATATAGGGGTACCACTCACAACATCCACCCAGGCATCTTTTACTACTTGTTGAAATCTTGGGGATTTGGTGAGAAAATTGTTAAAACGGAATATCCCATGATTTCGAGGTCGATCATCGAACGGAAGAAGAATGCATGGAGAATGATCAGACAGTCTGGGGGGTGGGAAAGTTGCTTTTGCCCTACTGAAGTGATCCAACCACTGCCCATTTGCCACAACTCTATCTGACTTCCTGAAAATCCGATTTGTGTGGTCCCGCCCATTATTCCATGTGTAGTGCATGCCTTCGAAAGAACTTTTTTGGTGCCAAACACCACCTAGTGCCTCAGACGGAGATCTAATAGCAGTGAAATCCCCCAGCGCCGCCCAAGGAAGATCACCAGGGAGGGAAGCCATCCGTCTAAGGTTCTCCCACAGGCGCCTGCGAAGACTTTCTGAGTTTGCACCATAAATGAAAGATGTAATACAACGAAAATTTTTCTCCAGAACCAGGACTTCAGCGTGAATAACCTGATCTTCTGAAGAAATAATTTTCATCCCAACCTTGGTAGGATCCCAACCAACCCAAATACGCCCGGGAGAGGCAGCAGAGTAGTTCATATGCCAATCCCAATGAGGACTAATCCTAGTTGATATGGACAGAGAATTCTTCTCAGTGACTTTGGTTTCGACTAAACCCCTCACATTCCAATAGGCCATATTAATCATGAGTTGAGGGCGAGAGCGGGGAAGATCACTTAGACCCTGAGGATTTTTTCTTTTTGGACGCTTTTTCCCCCTCATATTAACAGAATCATTGGAAAAATGTGTAGGCATAGAAGCTGGACTTTGCTTAGTCAAAAGCAGCTCTGGAGTACCAGTTGATTCAGGACCAGAAGAATCAAGACCAGAAGATTCCTGATATAACTCCACAGCCACTTGCCTACCGAAATCAGATGTTGGGGAAGGTGATGTAGATTCCGGATGGCAATTATGGCTCAACCGTTCCTCATGCATTCCACATTGCAATTTTGGGGCATTATTAATATCAATGGACCTCATGGGAGATTCAAAGCCATTTGCGACAAAATTCATTGGGGTAACATTGGGGACCTCCTCGAGATGATCCGGAGGGCATTTGCCATCATGAAGAGGTTCGCTCTGAACTAACCCCTGAAGGACTGTAAAGGAATTGGAAGAATCCAAGGTCTTCTGATCAGACTCACCAGAGGAAGAAGAGCCATCAGCGTTACCACCCTTGTTGCTAGGGGAAGGGTTCAGGGCTGGGGTAGTCGGAACCGTATTATGGTGATGTTCCACATCCTTGGGGACCCACTTCCTTTTGGACGCTGGAGCCTTGGTCCCAATATCACCAGACTTGGTATTCTTTAGATATCTCCATTGGTAATCGAACTTAATCTCAACAAATGGATTGTCCGTGTGTTTATCAGGGCATCCGGAACGGACTTTCACCGATTCAGGTAAGTGAGCATGAACCCCTATTTCAACACACAGCCTAGCAAAACCCATTCGTTCAAGTCGCTCAGTGACAGGATCAAAACGAATGGGCTTCCCTACAGCACTAGCAAGCCAGCTCAATCCAGGAGGAGTCCAAAGTTCAACTGGAATCCCAGTCATGGTCACCCAATTGGGGAAAGATTTGTGCTCCTCTTTAGACAACAACATCCCTGGAATCCATTTCTTTAGAAAGAAAGGATGACCAGCAATAGACCAAGGGGCACTATTAATAATTTTTCCATCATTTGGGTAGAAGAGAATCAGAAAATTAAAAATCCCGAATCAAAGATCGTTGCATTTGGACCATAAAAATTCCAGATTCAGCCCCATGGAGCTGGAAAAAGCTTATGAAGCTCCGTTCTACTCTCCGTCCCAAGATTCGTTTTCGTATTGGTGATGGAGCTGACACATTCCTCTGGCTTTATCATTGGCACTCGCTGGGCCCTCTCTGTGATCGGACCAGTGAGAGGATCAGATGTGTTACCGGATTGCCCCTGGATGCAAAAGTTAAGGACATCATCATCAACGGAGACTAGAGATGGCCTAACCAGTTCGACACGGAGGTAGCGGATATTGCTGATCGCATGCCCCCCTACCTCCCTGATCTCTCCCGCAAGGATTTAGCCCTTTCGACTGCTGACCACTCTGGAACTTACACTGCCAAATCCGCTTATAGAATTTTCCATTCTCCTAATGACGCGGTGGAGTGGTCTTGTCTTGTTTGGACCCCTCTGTTCATCCCTGCTCATGTCTTTATTATTTGGTTAGCTATCTGCCACAGGCTCAATACTCTAGATAGGGTTAGCCGGTACCTTCACATCTCTCCAAATTGTGTTCTTTGTTCTAATGACAGGGAAAGTCAAAGCCACCTTTTCTTTAGCTATCATTTCTCCTCGGCTGTCTGGCGCCTCAGCGCACCCAGGCTAGCCTTAACTGGCCCTATCCACACTGGTCCTCCAATGTCTTATGGGCTGCCAATCGTTGGAAGGGCAAATGCCTCAAAGCCAGCTCCTTCCGCCTCACCCTTGCGGCCTCAGTCTATTTCATTTGGAGGGAGAGAAATCAACGTGTCTTCAAGAACACTGCGTGCAATGAAGTCCAGCTGGCCCACCAGATTACTGCTGCTGTTCGGGGGAAGCTGGAGTTCTCTCATGTTGCGGCTGCCCGTAGAGACAGATCGGTTCTGATAAGATGGAGCATCCCCCTTGCGGTCCTGAGCACGGACTCCGATTCCTGACTGCTGACTTCATCCGAAGTGTTTCATTTCTGCTGGAGCTGTTTTGCTATTGGTCGGAGTGGCCTATTTTCGGAGCAGTTAGCGTTGAAAAATTCGTTTTGCCCTGGCTGTTATGACTCTGGACTCCGGAGTGTCTTTTTGTCCTAACTCCTTAGGACTCCGGATTTTGGAGTGTCTTTTTTCCTGGCTTCTAAGGACTCCGGAGCTGGAGTGTTTCCTTCTTTGCTTTTATTTTGCAAAAAAAAAAAAAGTTTTTTTCCTGGCTCTTGAGGACTTTGGGTTCCGGAGTGGTCTTGCTTTTGATGACTCCGGATCCGGAGTGTGCTTTAATTTGAAAAAAAAAATTAATTAAAATTATCGTTTGTCCTTGCTTTGAGGACTCCGGTTTCCGGAGTGCTCTTTGTCCTGGCTTTGAGAACTCCGGATTCCGGAATGCGCTTTGTCCTTGCTTTTCAGGACTTCGATTCCGAAGTGCTGCTATCTTTGCTCTCAAAAAAAAAAAAAGAAAGTGTAGATTGGAACTCCGGATACTGGAGTGCTTTTTGTCCTTGCTTTTGAGGACTCCGGAGCCGGTGTGTTTTCTTCCTGTGCTTTTATTTCCAAAAAAAAAAAAAATTAAGGACTCCGGTTTCCGGAGTGCTTTTTGTTCTTGCTTTTGAGGTTTCCAGCGCCGGAGTGCTGCTTCCTTTGCTTTAGTGCACTTCGGCCTCCGGTGTGTTTTTTCATTGTTCGCTCTCTTCCTTCGGCAGTGCATTGGAGTGCTTCGGATTCCGGATACTTTTTCCTCGCTCCTTTGGCTTTGTGGCATTTAAGCTTTTTTCTTATGAAGATTGTCCTTGGCCCTTTTTCGAGGACTCCGGAATCCGGAGTGGCTTCTTTTACATTTTTCTGCCGGGGTCGCCTTTGTGCCTGTAGCTCCGTTGACTGATTTCGGAGTTGGTTTCCTCTGAAGATGGAGTGGCTTGTGTGTGAGGAAAAAAAAATTAATTAAATTTATGTATATGTATATTTATTTATATATTTATATTTATATATATTTATTTATTTATATTTTTCTCTGTCCTGCTTTCGTGGATGTGACCTTGATTTTGTGGTTCCGGAATCCGGTGCATTCTTGTTCGCTGTAATGGCTTGTATGGCCCTTTTGCCTGCTATTGCGATTATTGAGGATGCCGTCTTCCATGTCCGGTTAACATGGTTGGATTGGCCTTTATTGCCCAACTTCTGGAGATGGCTGTCCTGCTCTTTGTTCTCTTTAGATCGGAGTGGTTTTGTAGATGGGCCTGGCGCATCATCAGTTCACTTCCTGTCCGGAATGATCTTTGTCAACTGAGGCTTGCCGTGTTTGGAGTGCAACTCATTTGCTATCTAGCTTTCCGCTTTCTTCGTTGATTTTGATTCTGTTTCCATGTATTCATAGACATTTGTCTTGGCTCAGGGTCTCCTTGTTCCTATGTTCCTTTTTCCAAGTCGGCAAAACACTTGGTTGTGAACATAACTATTTGTACATTTCATTTAAATTTTAATACATTTAATTACTTATCAAAAAAAAATACTCTTCTATTGAAATGTGTTTTGCTGCTTTAGTGTTGTAACTTTTGGATACTTGTTGTTCCACTACTTTGCGGACGGATCCTCCAGTTGCTCCAGCTGTGTGGGTCGGTTGGAGGGACTGCAACTTTGCTTCTGATCAGTTTCTGCTGATGCCTGGAGTTGGGAGGGATCGCAGGATGGCAACTTCGGACAAACAGCTGAAGGATGCTGGAAGCTGCATATGGCCCTTCTGCTGGGTTGTCGCTTCTTCATTGTGATATTCAGATGCTGCTGATGCATCTTTTGCTTGGTAATTGTTTTGTGCTGCAGATGGCTTGCTCGGAAATGTGCTGCTGCTGCTGCAGTTTACTTTCTCAGATGCTGATGGAATTTTCTGCTGACGCGGGATGCTGATTGCTTGGGTCTTGAAGCCTTGTTTTTAAGGTGCTCCCATTAGTGCTTTTTATTGTGGGGATGGGATGCATACGGTTGATTTAGATGAAATATACCTAGGTAATGTTTTTTTCGATTTTCTTTTAATCGGTTCATGATTTTGTTCATGGTGATGCTCGGGGTATGCTCTAGCTCGTTGTTCTAAATCTAAGTTGGCAAAACACTTGGAGTTAGAATATCGTTTTGTAATTTTCTTTTCAATTAATTCATTTAACTTACTTACCAAAAAAAAAGGAGCCTTGAATCATCCGGTTTCTCTCCAGCTTCCAAATGTTGTATTCTCTTCGTTGGAGGCTTCCACCGTGAGCCTTTTAAATGAATCTTCGATGTCTGTTGATGTCAATTGTGGTTTATGTGTGAGCTGTCCATCTAATGGGGCTGTGATGGGCTCCCATGCCTCTTCTTGTTTTGAGCCGTTGGTAAATTCGACCCCAGCTGCTGCTGAACCTGGTCAGGCGTCCTAGGCTCCTCTGCCTGATGCTTTGATGACAACTTTTCTTCCGGACAATTTTGCTTGCAATTCTGCTTCTAAGATCTCGGCCTCTATTCAGGGCTCCTATCACCAGAGTGCACATGCCTCTTTTCCCCCACCCTCCTTCGCAGACATTGTGCTTAGAGGTCCCCATCCGCCTGGTATACATTGTTGCTGTGTCCTCCCCCTTTTAATCTCGGATGAGGATTGTGAAGAAACTCTTGGCAATCTTCCCCAAGCGCCTGATGGCTTTCCTTCCAAGGCTCCTGTAAACTTCTTTACGGGTGGTTCCGGCCTTGAACTTTCTCCTGCGGTTCAAAGTCATCTGGCCCCTGGCTGTTCGATGTGCCTATCGGAAGCTACTGGTCGTATGGATGGCCCTCCTAATGTGCACCTCAAAGATATGGACCCTAAAACTGATACAGATATTGAGCCAACTCCTAGTTCTATATCACGTCTGACAAAAAGGTATGCCTTGGATTCAATCAAGCATGTGGGAGCTGTCCCTGCAAGCCCCTGTGAATCCTCTGTTGAAATTTGTGTGGGGCAGGCCATTAACTACTCCAAGGAGAAATTCTTAAGCGTAAATGAGGCGATGGCTATGGAGTGTGAATCTTAGAAGCCGTCAAAATCTCGGAAAAAGAAAAAATCCAAAAAACCCAACGCATCCCCTGGATCCTAGGTTTTGTGTTGATGGAGCTTTCCTTGAATTGTATTCAGGCTGATAATAATTGTTGGTTGCAGTCTTAGTGGGTGTTCGGGTGATTGAGCTGATGCCCCTGTCTCTACTCAATACTGATATTCTCGTTGCCGTGCTTGTTGCCCGGTGTGGCTCTCTATTCTGATGATGGAAATTGGTGCAACTGGTTTGCTGTTTGCCGTGTGCTGATTTGGCCTTGACAAATTCAACTGGTTGAAAAGACCTTATTTGTATATTGTGTTCGCTGGTGCGGTGATGATTGCTGCAATTTCTACTGCTGAGTTTGCTGCTCCATTTTAATGCTGAATCCTACAGTTGTTGCTATGGGGGTTTCAGTTGGCTTATGGCTGTTCTGATGCTTTGTACGGCTTTGCTGCTTGTTTAGTATGTGGTGCTGGATTGAATTGCAGTTGGTGCTGGTGTCAGCTCTGTGTTATTGCACTTTGGCAATATTGCAAAGCTACTAGCACGGGGTTGAATGTGCTCTTGGTGTATCGGCTAGTTGCGGCAGTGTAATGGTATTTCTTTGCAAGGATGTGCAGCTACTGTTGGAAACTTTTGCTTTGTGTTAGGGCTTTTGCTGGGTGTTAGGGCTTCGGAGTGTCTTTGGCCGGTGTGGCTTTGGACGGAGTAGCTTTGGACGGAGTTTGCTTTTCATTGTTTTATGGAAGCCGGAGCGCTTTAACTCTATTATCCGGAGTGCATTGGACGGAGTGCTTTTGGACGGAGTAGCTTTGGAGAATTCGGAGTTCTTTGTCTTGAGGCCGGAGCTCATAGTAGATCCCGGAGTGCATTTGACGGTGTGCCGTCTTTGAATCCGGAGTACCTTTTTCTGGAGGCTAGAGTGCAGTATTGAATCCGGAGTGCTTTGGACGGAGTGGCATTGCAGAATCTGGTGTTCCTTTATCTGGAGGCCGGTGCGCATTGTAGAATCCGGTGTGCTTTGGATGGAGTACCTTTATCTGGAGGCCGGAGTGCATTGTAGAATCTGGAGTGAATTGGACGGAGTGCACTGGAGTGTTGACTCTGGACCTTGGTGGCTAGATGATGCTGGAATGCCCATTAGTGCTTTTTCTTGTTGAATCTGTTTTTTTTAGGTTTGTTTTTGTTGTGGGACCGGGTTTCATACAGTCATTTTAGATGATTTACACTTAGGTGTCGTTTTTCTATTTTCTTTTTATCGGTTCATGATTTTGTTCATGGTGACGCTCAGGGCATGCCCAAGCTCGTTGTTCTAATTCTAAGTTGGCAAAACACTTGGAGTTAGAACAGTGTTTTTATAATTTTCTTTTCATTTAATTCATTTAACTTACTTACCAAAAAAAAGGTGTTAGGGCTTTGCTGCAGTTGCCCAGAGCTTATGTTGGATGGTTAGCTGATTTTGCTTCTGTTGGGCATTTCGTTGAGCCGGCCGTGATGTGGTATGCCTGCTGGAGAGGCAGCATTTGTCTAGGGATCTACTAATTGTGACGCAACCAGATTCCTGTGTGGATGATAGAAGTTGCTGAGGTTGTAGGCTCCTGCTGAGGCATAGTTGCTTAGCCCTTGTAGTTGCTTAGCCCATGTAGGAATATGACAATGAATTTGGCTGAAGCTGTTTTTTATTATTGTAGCAAATCTCAAACACTAAATGTAGCATTTAGTGCCTTTGGGATGGATTTCTCTGGCTGCTTGTTTGTTACAGATCAGTTCGGCCAGCTTGGTGGTGGAGTGGTACATGCTTGAATGTACTCACATAGCCTTCCTTTACTGATTAATTGATGCAAGCTTGCTGATATTTCCTGTTGACGCGAATTTCTTTCACAAATGCATATATTGAAGCTTTTAATTATTCAATTGAACTTATACAAACATACATATTATTTGATTAGCAATTAAATAAGAAAAATTATGTAAAATATTCTCGAAAATTGCTTTGACAATGGCTTTGCAGATGGATTTTAGGTTGTCTCCATCCGTTTGTTACATTGTATCGATGTTTTGTTTTACATTATATAGAAAATAGGAAAATATACCATCCTTGCCTCCTGGTTGTTCATATTTGGGTGCCTTTTGTGCTCTTGGATCTAGCCTTTCTCCCCTTTTGGAGTTTGAGGAAAAAAGAAAATGGCCTGGCAGGTCCTCCTGTGGGATTGGTTCCCGATTTTGTTTCGTTGGACCCTGCATTATTCGTTGTATTGATCTTCTATTGTTAAAAAAAAAATGGGGTGTCTATGAAGGTCTTTTTCTGGTATTGTGCTGTCCCCTCTTTCAACACTGTCATCCCTTCCCCCCCCCCCCCAAAAAAAAAGAGGAGGTTTTGATTTCATCGCTGTCGAGCGCTCTAGCCAGAGTATTTTTCTTCTCTGCTGTGACCGTGGCTGCTGCCTATCGAGTGGTGGGGTTTTCCTGTCTTGGGTATGTTCTGTTGTTGAGTGGTATGTATTGTGGGTTGCCGGGGTCTTGGAGTATACTGCCTGGCAGATCTATTTGATGCTGCCCTGGTCCCTGGGTCTGCTGACTGGTTGGGTGCTGTTGTTTGATCTTGAAGTGGTTGCCTTTATTGTTTTAACACTGAGTGGGGTTGTACTGGAGATCTGATGCTGCTGCGGCTGGTGTACCTGATTGTGGACTGGAGTAGTTGCTCTGTTGTTGATGTTCCATCTGAAGGGGCCTTGGTGCTTTGGCTTTGCTATACCTGTCTAATTATGCTGCGGTTGCCTTTGATTTTGAACACTGTGAGGAATGTGAGTCTGATGCTAGTACTGCTGTAGAAGAAGATGGGTTGCTGAATTGTGGTGATTGCTGATCTCGCTGGCATGTGTTGATCTGATCTGCTTATCAATTTCAGCAGATTATTGCTGTCCTGGTGTGATATTTTAGTGTAGCCAGATTTGAACCTAGTTTTTATAAGCTCAGATGTAGTCTCAGCATGAGGATTTTTAAATCTGGTTTTATTGATGTCCCTGGGTTTCAGCATGATACTGGTTGGTGTCAATGCTGCCGAGTGGTAGTGAGCTGCCGACATAGCATTGTTGTAGCATTCTGAGGAATTTGCTGCTGATCTCATCGATGTGGCAGTGTGCTGGTACTGATGCATTGATGTAGGATGTATTCTGTTCCTCTTACAAGTGATGGCAGAAGCAGTTTTATGGGTGCTGCATTATTGTCTGGTGAGGTGGCTTTGCTGGGTTGTTGCAGCAAATGGTTGGGCTTCGGTTTTTAACCGACTTACTTTTTTTATCTACTGCTCCTTGAATTTATAGCTAGTTGAGAATTCTTATAGTAGGCGTTTGTGTGGTGCAATATTATGTGTTGAATTTGCTCAGCTGTGGTTTGCGTCTTGGTGTGGCTGGTGTGGTTGATGCTTTTCTAGATTTTGTTCTGCTTCCTAAGTAGAGGTTGCTCAATCTGGAATGTCATTGCTACGAACCTTCCTAGCTTTGGGTGCCACCTCTATGCTGCTTTCTTGGCATTCTATCTGTCGAGAGCTGGGACTGAGCATGTTTGCTGATGATTTTCGGATTTCCCTTGCTGCCATCTTCAACGGAATGCTCGAAGGAAATTGTTGATCTGATTCTGGATGTTGGTGCAGAAAATGTGGAAGCATGCTGGGTTTCTCTTTTTTTTGGTAAGTAAGAATTTTGGATTAATGGGAGGAAAAATTATACAAACTATGCATTAAACCCAGGTGTTTTGACTTGGAGTTAATGCATAAAGCGCTAGGGCATTCTCCGAGCAGATAGTACAACAAAATGCACACGAAAACATTGACACACAATACAAGTTCTAACAACCAGTGGGCATCATGTCCAGAAAATAAAAAATCAGCACAGCAGTAGGCACTCAGCGCTTCCAGCGGGCATCAGCATGGCATCTCTCACCACTGCAGCACAGCCCCATCCGCAGCCATTCGGCATGTGATTTACCCAAAACAGCGAAGGTAGCATCCCGAGACCGAGCTCCATCAGTTAACCACACTGGCCGCAAGACATCCAGCAGCAGCTTGGTTGGAGCAAAATTGAGAACAAAATCCACCCACCCAACGAAGCAGAGGACCATGAGCGAGCAATGGATACATCTCAGCCATCCCTTGTTCAGCCACAAATACAGAGAACTGCATAAACCATTAGCAAGAAAAACTACAGTTCCAAATACCCCTTCTCTGCAATCCAAGGCATTACCGAATAAATGCAACATAAGAAGACTAGTCATCTACTGCTTCAGCATCAGCTCACAAAAGCAGTATGCAGCAAAAAGAAAGAATAACCGGTTCAACACCAGCATCAGCTCACACAGGGTTTCTCATGCTGGATCAATGGGTATTGGGTGCAACAGTTGAATAGCAAGTTCACTGTTCTCGATTACAGTAATCTAGGCCATTTGTAAAGTGGCGCTAGCTTTTTTATGATGATTAGTGTCCCTTAGTTGGACTCTTTTGTCTTTTTTTTGGATGAACGGCAAATGCCTTCGTGTCTATGACTAAATTCCAAGTCGGAAAAACACTTGGAATTAAATCATAGGTTGTATAATTTTTCTTTTTGAATACAATTGACCTACCAAAAAAAAAAAAGCACGGGGTACGCCCAGCGCCTTTGTTCTAAATCCAATTCGAAAAAACACTTGGAGATAGAACATTGGTTTTGTACATTTTCTCATTTATAAAATTACTTACTTACCAAAAAAGAGTCTATTCACGAAATTTTGATCATCCGATGGGTAAATTATCAAACCTAAGGCACAAGTAACTATAATCTCAAGTCGCTTTGTACATTTTTTTTGTAAGTAATTAATTGTATTAAAATTTAAATAAACTGTACAAACAACTAAGTTTTTTACCAAGTATTTTACCGACTTGGAAAAAGAAACATAGAAAGAGGGATTCCCCTTAAACATGACTCAGAAGTCATAAATAAAAGATTACACAATTAAATCGGCTATTGAGACGCAAAACCACACAAAGCGCCAAAGAATCTTGAACAGGAAGATGCTACTTCAGCAATTCCACGTCAGGAGGCGAACCCAACCACGTCAGCATATCCGCATGAAGAGAGCAAAGAGGCAATCACGAAGGCGAATAGAGCCACTCCGTCCAAGAAGAGCATCGAGCACTCCGGCCAGTAGGGAGCACAAGCCACTCCGTCCTTCCTTTTAGTGAAACAAAGGGACTCCGAAAAATGTTCGCAAAGAGGTCACTCGGTTTTTAGAACTCCGGATAAAGGTGATCCGGCTTTAAGAGCTCTGGATGAAAGGGAGCACTCCGTCCTTAAGGGCTCCGGATAAGAGCACTCTGGCTAAGAGCTCCGTATAAGAGTGATCCGGCTTACGGCCACTCAGGATAAATGCACTCCGGCTTAATGAGCACCAGAATCATCAGTCGCAAAATCACTCCGGCCAAGAAGCATGCAGCTTTTTTTTTTATTTTTAAGCACCAGAAAAAAAGGACAAAAAGAACACCGAAAAAGAAAAAATAGAAGTCCGGCCTTTTGGAGCTCCGGAAACAACAAATCATCAGGCACTCCGGATACAAGGAAGCGCTCCGGCCATAAGAGCACCGGGTAATAGCACTCCGGCCTTAGAAGCTCCGGATAAACGTGAACCAGCCAATTAGGTCAACAGAAACGACAAACGGGAAAAGGATAAATGCACTCTGGTTATTATTATTGTTATTATTAAAGAGCACCGGAAAAAATGTCAAAAAGAACACTGAAAAAGGAAAAATAGAAGTCTGGCCTTTTGGAGCAGAAAAAGTCGCTTTGTACATTAAACCCGAAATCAAAGCTTAAACGGTGTTTGGGATCTGGTTAGGGGCTCTGCAAACTAATTTCCATCTTGTACCACAAATTTATATACCCAATCGATAATATTACATACCCAAGTTATGGCTAGCCATTGTCTAGTCCAAAATTAAGCAAAAGTCCCAAAAATCCATGAGTTTCATAACCGGGCATGGGGGTTAGGGTTTATGTTGTCTGAAAACTTATTTAAACTTCAAAATTTTTTTGGTAAGTAATTAATTGTATTAAATTAAAGTAAAATTATACAAAGAACTATGTTTGTTACCAAGTGTTTTGCCGACTTGGAAACGAACGTAGAAATAAGGGGGACCCCTAAACCCACTACAAAAGTTATTAAGAAATAAGATTACAATAATAATCGATTACTGTAAAGGAAAAACCCATCCGGACCTTGCAGCCAATCCACTCCATCCTAGGAGCCAAGAAAGCATTCCGGCTAAAAGACAACTGCACTCCGGGAGTACGAAGAGAAGCACTCCGTCCAAATAGTGGAATAACACTCCGGTTAAGCCACTCCGTCCAAGGAGACAAGAAAGCACTCCGGATAAAGGGGACACATGCACTACGAAAGCACGAGCCAAAACACTCTATCCAAAGTGATAAATCACTCCATCTAGAGTGAAAAAAAACACTCCGTCCAAGGAGACAAAGAGAGCATTCCGGGAAGGGACAAATGCACTCCGGAAGCACTAACAAAGAGGCTTCATCCAAAAAAAGATAAAACAGACCAGCCACCTCCGTCCAAATTAACATAGATGCATAATTAGGTCTTGAGAATCATAACAGATAAGCCTAACTGAGTATCAAAAAAATCCGCGTTCCTGGCGCTCGTTAGAGAGAGAAGCTCTCGCTTCTCTCTAAAATTTCAAATTTTCTGCGTTTCTGGCGCTCGTTCTCTGCCCGTCGTCAGCCATGGCTGGCCTTCCGGGGGCCCCCCTGATCCTCCTCAGGCGGCCGCCTCCCTTGTTCTCCCCACGTCCTCCTCTTCTTCGATCATCGTCTCTAAATCCCTAGATTACCAAGCTTACCTTGTTCCAGCAGCGCTTGTGAAACCGAAGTCCGCTCTCATCCCCCCACCATTCATGGGCTGATGTAGTCAAGAAGGATGGGGCTAGTCTGTGCTCCGAGTTGACTTTCTTCTCACACCACGCTCCTGGGTCCTCTAATGGCGCAATTTTCCCTCCGCCTGAGGTTATCGAACAAGGTAACATGTTTTGGGGCCATACCATGGTTGGTCATTTTCTTGATACCCCTCCCCATTTCATGGCTGTCAAGGCTGTAGCCATGAAAATATGGGCCCGATACGGACTCAAGCACATCACCGGTAATGAAGCCGGTTTCTTCTTCTTTCGTTTCCCTACCGAAGAGATGATGGAAAAATGCTCGCATGCTGGACCATGGATGTTCTCTGGAAAAGCAATATTCCTTAAGCGCTGGTCGCCAGGATTGGCCTTGACAAAAGAGGAACACAAGCGGTTCCCAATTTGGATTAAACGTTCAAACTTGCCGATTAAGTTATGGACTCATGCTGGGCTTAGTTGGGTTGCAAGTGCTATTGGGTTTCCTTTACAACTTGATCCCAGGATAGCCCGTATGGAGAATGTTTCCTGTGCAAAGATTTGCGTTGAGGTTGGTGTGGATGGTCCATTTCCCAACTCCATCGCTATTCAACCGTGTCCCGATTCTGAAGCCATTTCAATGGTGAATGTAGAATATAGTTGGAAGCCAACTCGTGGTGCTCGCTGCCAGTAGATTGGTCATGTTGAATCTAAATGCCTGTCCAAGACTGCCTTCAATCATCCTGGTACATCTCGGCCTAGGCCTTCAAGTTTTTTCCTTGACGAATATGTTCAAAGTGACATTACTAGGCATCCTGAAACCCCCCCAAATGATGCAAATGCCCCCGTCTGTTCTGTATCTTCCACACCTTCCCTCACTGTGGATGCTGATTGCCAATTGGCTGAGCCTTCACTCGATGCTGAAGGTAACAGTGCTTTACATATGGTACTCTCACCTTCTGGGACTGTGCTGGTACCCCATGCCCATCCCTGTGCTGAGAAGAAGGAATCCCAAATTCCTTCTTCTGATGACTCTGGTTTGGAGTCCATAGAGCGCGATGCAACTCCTCAGCTTTTGGACTCTGTGCCGGGATCGTGTCCTCAGAGTACCAATGTCCTTGTGCCCCTTCCTTCCCCTCCTAATAAGGGGCTTCGTGGTGTATCCCCATCCAATATACCAAGCATTTGTGCCTCTGCCAGTTTAACGGCCCCTTTGGACGCTTGTGGCCATTCTGTTGATTCAATCCCAAGATGGATGCTTCACCCTCATGATGCAGGGGCTTCCTTGACTGATAATCAGGCAATTATGCCTTCCCAGTTGGGTATTGCTGATGCTCATGCGTCTCCTAATCAACCTGATACTGAGCATCATCATCATCCTTTTGATATTGATGATTTTGAGCTTACTCCCAGCTCTATCAACAGGATTTCCAAGAAGTATTCTTTGAATACCTCTTTTAGTGAGGTAGCTAAAATGCGGGGCATGGATTCTGTTTTTTGGAAGACCTCAAAGTCTAGGAAAAAGAAAAAAGCTGCCTCCAAAAAATCCAGGGGCTCTTCTGGCTCTTAGGCCCCTGCTGATGAGGTTTTAGCCCCTGCTTTTGGACTATGCTGTTTTGGTTTGAAGCCAAAATGTGTTAGGCTTACAAATCCAGTGAGCTGCTATATAAGGAGCATTCCTTTTTTTTTTTTTTTGGTAAGTTAAATGAATAAGGAGCATTCCATTGTTTGCTGATTGTTGTGGAATTTTGTTGCTTCTCTCCACATAGAGGCAGTATGCTGTTGCTCTTGCAATGTGCTGCGTTATTCCATGGAATATCATCTGCCATTCAGTAGGTAGCTGGCGTTCCCGCTGTTGAGTACTGATTGCTGATGCTGGTCATGGGTAAAAGGACCCAGGCGATGTACAATGCTGCTGCTGTTGCAGTGGATGGTTCAGGGTGTTTTTCTGCTGATGTTGGAATGTTCGCTGGTGTTTGGGCTGGTCAATTTTGCTAGTGCCTATTTTTTTTTTGCTGATGACTATTGATTGATGGCTTGCTGTGTTCTGTTGCAGTAGGATTGTAAATTATAGAGATCGGCAAGCTGGATCCAGTGTTGAAACCTCCGATTTTAGGTTACTCCACATCTATGCGGCCTGATCCTCCAATTGCCAATGCTGTGTTGGTCAGTTGGAGGAACAGCTGTATGGATTTTGATCAGTTACTGCTGATGACAGGAAGCTGGATCTTGCTGGAGCATTTGCTGAACGAATTATTCGAAAAACTGCTGTGGGTGCTATCTGCACTAGGATTTCCTGTTGATGCAGATTTCTTGGTTACTGCATCTTCTTTTGATGCTGCTGAAGCCGGACGCCGCGGACTTATTCTTTGTTCTCTGTTGGAACCAGAATACTGCTGCCCAAGAAATGGAGGACTTGCTGCCTAAGGTGGAGCTGAAGTGTAGGAATGAATGGAATTTTCTGCTACATTATTTGGTTTGCTGATTCTGCTGAAGGTGGTGGTGCTGATTTGTTATTCAGCAGTGCCGTGTCCGTTGCTGCATCCGGCTAAGTGTTGCACTGCTGATGGATGCTGCGCCTAATTTTCAGGTTTTGGTTCATCAAGTGCGCTGGAAAGGGCCTTGGTTGGTACGGAATTCCACTTTGGCGTTGATGCTGAAACAGTGGGTGAATAGGTATTTTCTGTTGCCAATTTTCGGTAATGCCTTGGATTGGCATGTTTTTGTTTAGGAACTGCTCTACTGATGTTATAGTAGTTTGCTTGTAGTGCATGAATTTCAGCATTTTTGTTTTTCTGTTGGTTTCATTCGTTGTATCAATGAGCTCGGGGCATGCCCTAGCAGCTATGGTTTATCCTCAAGTCGGAAAACACTTGGTGATAAATCATTACTTGTAAAATTTTTCTCCCATTAATCCAAATCACTTACTTACCAAAAAAAATAACTGAGTATCAAAACGAGGATACCCGAAGAAAATAAGGCAAAAGTATACAAAAATGAAAGAGAAGAGTATGAGTGTACTTGCATCGGACAGATTCGGACTCATGGGCCATCATCTCCTATCCTCTCTCTAGCTTTCTTTCTCTCGCTCTAAAAAGTGGAAATGGCCAAAAAAAAGACAGGAAAAAACCCTCGCGCAATATAAATATCGCAATTGGTGCTCAACTGCTTATCGAGCGCCAAGACATCATCAAGAGCCGTGCTTGAGTGCTCTTCGGCCGAGGATGGAGCGCACCATTCTGTTTGTGCCTCAAGGGCTCCTCAGGAGCGAGGTTCTATTTTTTGCACCCGGATGGCTCCTAGGATGATGATCGTGCACGGGTCAGGCCTGCATTGAGCCTGCATCAAGCCTACTTTGCTTTTTCGTCATTCAGGACCCGTTTTAACCCTTCTAACACATTTATTTATATTCTTGGACCCTAATTTTATTATAAAACATTAATAGGCTATAATAATTATAATTTAAAGCTCAGAATCTTATTTACAGATTAATATTTCTCGATTTACAACTTCAGTTCCCATTTCATTAATTCCGGATCTTTGAGCTTTTTAATCTGATTCCTCCTATACTTTTTGACCACAATTTACCTATTTTAACTCAATTACCTTCCAATTACCTGTTAAACATATTTTGGAAATCGATATCTTACAGGCTCAACTTCCTCTTTTTATTTCCGAACTCAATTTTTTACATTCTAAAGCTAATCCTTAATCATTTTTAATTTAATTACACCCTAATTATCTTTTTTTTTTTGGTAAGTAAGTATTTTGGATTAAAGGGAGAAAAAAATTACAAAATCTATGTTTTATCTCCAGGTATTTTGACTTGTAGTTAAAACATAAAATGCTAGGGCATACCCCGAGCAACCGGTACATCAGAAAAAACATAAAAAAACTCTAGGAGGACAACGTTCAACAGAATCAACAGAATATGAAATCTGTCTGAAAATTCACATGAATAGACACATAAACAACTTCTCCTGATTCGACTGGAGCAATTCTTTTTTTTTTGGTAAGTAAGTGATTTGGATTAGTGGGAGAAAAAAATTTACAAGTAATGATTTATCTCCAAGTGTTATTCCGACTTGGGGATAAACCATAGTTGCTAGGGCATGCCCCGAGCACTCTGATACAACGAATGAACCCAACAGAAAAACAAAAATGCTGGTATTCGTGCAGTACAACCAAACCACTCAAACATTAGTTAAGCAGTTCCAAAACAAAAAACATGCCAATTCAAGGCAATACTCTTGAATCCAGCCCCACACCTTCGGCAATGAAGCATGATGTGGCCAGCAACCAGCAATCAGGTCCAGCTGCAACTCCCGGCAACTAAAGGTGCAGGGCCAACAAAATCCACCACCACTCAATGCAGGCAGCGAATTCCAGCATACAATCAGCAGTTCTGCAGAGAATTCTAGGCAGGAGATCCAACAGCCGAGCTGCACTACAGTGAAAACCCAGTACAATTAACAGCTTATGTCCACACTGCATTATCCAGGAACATAACCAATAATTCCTAGGCCAAACATCCTTTCCGGCAGGCTAAACATAGCCCATATAAGTGCCCAATAGCAGCAGAATTGCTAACCGGCCAAAAACAGCCCTGGGTAACAACAGCAGAGCACCACCAATCACAGCCCTGCACAGAAATACCCCAACACGGTCGCAAACAACCACTACCCCCAAAGCACATACAATAGCCTTCTAGCACCAGTTGCATCAGCAATTTAGCCACTCCTGGCAGCAGGAAGTACAAAGTAGAAGAACTGCAACAAAGACCAGTATGGAAAGCCCAAATTCCACCCCCAGCAGTGGCAGCAACAACAAATGCACAAAGGGGCTAGTCTAAAACAAACCATTACTTCAACATCATCATAGGCAGCGAGTCCTCCAAATCTTAGGCAGCAAGCTTCTAGCTCCCACAGAGGTTAAGGAGAAAACCACACCGGCTTCAGCAGCATCAGAAGCGGATGCAGCAGCCATGAGATCTGCAGCAATAGTGCAGAAGGAGCGCCCACAGCAGTTGCCCAAGTAAGACAGCCATCAAAACTCCAGAAAGACCCAGCTTCCTGCCAACAGCAGTACTGATCAAAAACAATGCTGATGATCCTCCAACCAACCACCACAGCATTGGCATTGGAAGAACAGGCCTCAGTAATGAGGAACAACATGAAACCAGAGGCTTCAGCACTGGATACAGGATGCCAAAATCGATAAATAGCAAACCTACTGCAGCATAATACAGCAGGCCTTCATCAATTGTCATCAGCAAAAAGGAATAGGCACCAGCAGTAATACCAGCGAACATCCCAGCAGCAGCATAAAAAATACCCTGAACCATCCACTGCAACATCATCCGCAGTGTACACCACCTAGGTCCTTTTACCCAAGATCAAGTTCAGTAGTCAGTACACTTCATACTTAAAGGCATATGATGTTCCATGTAATACATTAGCACAATTGCAAGAGCCGCAAGATACATCCTCTATGAGGAGAGAAGCAACAAAACTCACACCATGCATTAGTCGTACACAGTTTGGCATCAACCAAAAAGGCTAATAAATCTACTAGTCATAAAAGGCAGCAGCAACTAAAAGCTGGGCCTAAACCAGATGAAAGATCGAAAACCAGGGCCCAGGGAGCAAAAGAAGGAGACCCCAGTCAAAAAATACCCCATCTGTAGAGGCCTAAGAGCCAGAAGCGCCCCTAGTTTTTTTAGAGGCAGCTTTTTTCTTTTTCCTAGACTTAGAAGTCTTCTAATCAGAATCCAAGCCCCGCAGTTCATCAGCCTCACTAAAAGAGGGGTTCAAAGCATACTTTTTGGAAATCCTCTTGATAGAGCTTGGGGTAAGCTCAAAATCATCAAAAGGATGATGTTGAAGCTCGGAATCAGAAGTGTTAGGAGACACATGGGCATCATCAATACCCAATTGGGAAGGGAGAATTACCTGATTTGCAGGCAGGGAGTCCCCCATATCAACAGCGTCAGGCATCCACCTTGGGGGTGGCTCATCTGAAAGGCCACGAGCATCCAACGGGGCCTTTAAATTGGCAGAGACCTGGGTAGTTTGATCAGCATGTGCCAGGGAGGGGCAATGGGCAGAACCGCCATCAGCGTCGTTCGGAGGCTCAGCCAAATGGCAGCCCGCAACCACATTTAGGGAAGATGTGGAGGAGACAGAACAGAGTGGAACATTTGCATCAAATGGGGGTGTTTCAGCAAGCCTAGCAATGTCACTTTGAACAAATTCGTCAGGGACAGAACTTAAAGGCCTAGGACTAGATGTACCAGGATGATTGATGGCAATCTTGGACAGGCATTTTGATTCCATATGACCAATCTGTTGGCATCGAGCACAACGAGTTGGCTTCCAGCTATATTCCACATTCACCATAGAAATAGCTTCAGAAACGGGACACGTTTGGACAGCGATGGAGCTGGAAAACGGCCCATTCACACCAACTTCAACACATATCTTTGCATAGGAAACATTCTCCATACGAGCAGTCCTAGGATCAAGCTGTAAAGGGATCCCAACAGCACTAGCAACCCAGATAAGCCCAGCAGGAGTCCATAATTCGAGCGGTAGCATCGACAGTTTAATCCAAATTGGGAATCGCTTGTGCTCCTCTTTTGTCAAGGCCAATCCTGGCGACCAGCGCTTGAGGAATATTGCTTTTCCAGAGAACATCCATGGTCCAGCACGCAAGCATTTCACCAACATCTCTTCGGAAGGGAAACGAAAGAAAAAGAAACCGCCTTCATTGCCGGCGATTTGCTTGAGTCCGAATCGGGCCCATATTTTCATGGCTACTGCCTTGACAGCCATGAAATGGGGAGAGGTATTAAGAAAATAACCTACCAAGGTATGGCCCCAAAACAAATTACCTTGTTCGATGACCTCAGGCGGAGGGGAGAGAGCGCCATCAGAGGACACAGGAGCATGGTGTGAGAAGAAATGCAGCTCGGAGCACAGCCCAGCCCCACCCTTCTTGACGACATCAGCCCAAGAATGGGGGGATCAGAGACACCGTCAGATTTGTTGAGAGCGAGCTTCGGAATCGCAGGCATTGCTGGAATAAGGGAATCCTGGGCCCTAATCTGAGGCAGATTCAAAAAGGGATTCAAAGAAGGCGTGACGATGTTCAATGGAGAGGACGATGGGGGAAGGACGGGGGAGGTGAATGCCTGAGGAGGAACAGGGGGGCCGGCCACGGTCGACGACGGACAGGACTGGAGCAACTCAGCAAACGAATGGCAACCATGCTATCCATCACAGTACAAACCAGCAAGATGAAGTGTTCAGAACCATTCTATTCGATCAGTACCACATAGAGACTGAGACTCCTCATAGTTGAGACATAATTGCATTCAATCCTGAATGAAGACCCGAGGCCATACAGCAGCAGCACCAGAGCACAAACCACCGTTCCACTAATTACAGCCAGCACACCCTAATTATCATATTTCAGAACTCAAGTCATCACAATATTATTGATGGATACAGAGCCATTGATAATGTGACATTATTTTTAGATCATATATATTATTGTTTATTGTGATGTATAGATTATTATGACATAAAAATTAGGTAAGCACATGTTTCCTTTAAGGGATATTGTTGAGCAAAATGGGTAATACATATGAATAAAATTAATAACTGATATAAGAACATAAACGTGACAGAAACGACCGGGCAGTAGCTTATGTATTTATATGTGTATATAATTCAGCAAAGGGTCAGCAATTTATCAGCAGAACAATAGCTGATATATTTTTCAGGGTCTCAGGCAGCTGTATATATATAGGATAACTCGACAGAAGCAGTTCAGGCAACCATATATGCTATTTTTTTCGGTAATTAATTAAAATGTATTAATAAAAATAAAAGAATACAAATCAGATGTTCAATTTTCAAATATTATCCACTTCGCTTAACGCTGATTTCTAGAGAGAGAAACTCTCTTTTCTCTCTAAAAATTCAAATTCGTGCGTTTGCGCTTGGGTTTCCCCCATTAGCGCCGGCTATGGCCGGTCTCCAGAGGGCGCCGTTGAGCCCTAATCAGTCTCCCCGTAAACCACAAAAACTTGAGGTTGTTCATTCGTTGGAGGTTTCACCCGTGAATCTGCTGATGGTCCCCTTCGGCGTGTCTGCGTCGATGCCAGCCAGGGTTTTTTTTTTCTTTTTTTGGTAAGTAAGACAATTGTATTAACAAGAAAAAAACAACCTATGAATTAATTCCAAGTGTTTTTCTGACTTGAAATTTAGTCATAGATGCAATGACATTTACCGATCAACCAAAAAAAGACAAAAGAGTCCGACAGAAGGACGTTATTCATCAAAGTAAAGGCGGCACAGTTTTTACAAATGGCAAAGAAAACTGTAAACGAGGACAGGGAATTGCAATTTTGCTGTTGCACCTAGTCCCCATTCAGCATGAGAGCCCAGCATGCAACAACATATTCATCATCAGAAACCAGCAACAGATTCTCAGTTTCCTCCGAGCGACTGATGAAGGCGGCAGCAAGGGAAAACCGAGTAGCATCAGCACGCAAGCGCAAACCCTTCACTTGGCAGATAGAATGCCATGAAAACAGCAATCGGTAGGTGCCCACACAGCATGGCTCATACTTTCACAGACCATACTCGAGTAAAATGATCAGCTGAAGATCCCCACTGAAATATCGAGACCAGGGAGATCTCAGGGGGCATTTTTGTCCAGATCAAAAACTGCAAAGGAACATGGCTTCGAACTGCATCAGGATATCGCCAGCCTTCAGCAGGGGCATAATGTGAAGACAGCAGCTAGGTCCCAACCAAGATCGGCATCTAGCGCAACCAGAAGATACAGCAGCACCAACTCAGGTAGAGCAACACACAAAACATCAAAAGCCAAAAGGAAACGCGGGCAAAACATTCTATTTTTGTTGCAACACCACATGCCTAGCGACCATCAGGGCAACAATTAGTCCATGAGCCTCACGGTTGTCATTCATAAGTTGCATCTTCATGGACAAAGAGAGAGCTGGAAACCAGCTAAAAATTAGCTGCCAAATTCCACACAGCAGCTTCATCACATCATCCAGCAGGAGGTAGAATTGCAGAACTAATTTAAGCTGATTACAGCCAGAAGCATTCTTCACTTATCATCAACAGCTAACAATAATCATGCACGGAGTCCCAGCTTAATTAATAACAAAATGGGCCTTAATTTAGATAATTGACATTAGAGTCTTTAGACTCAGTGTGCTTTCAGTGTTTTGTAGGAGATGTGAAAGGAAAATTACGAGTAGGTTCAAATTCTTGGGCAATAGGAGGTCATTTTTTTTGGGAGACATAAACGTATTTGAAGTATTGGAGCCATAAAATTTTGACAGGATAAGTCCCTATGATTTTGTTTTAGGACAATTGGGACGATTCACTTATTATAATTAATAATTATAATAATTTACTTATTATAATTAATAATCAGACAAAAATTAAACGGGCCGAGCTAGAGAGAGAAGCTCTCGACTGTCCTTGGCCGTCTCCAGCGCAGGCATGGCCGGCTCCCAGCTGGCGTCGCCGACCCTCCCCATGGCCTCCTCTCTATCTCCATCCCCCATCCTCTCTTCACCGTCATCGGATTCGTCTGTAGCTGCTCTTCTCTCTCCCTCCTTCCCTCCTCTGCACAGGAGCGCTTTGTTCCTATCCCCTGGGCCCGATCTTGACTTCTTAGCGTGCCTGAAGCCCCAGGAGCCTTGCAACCCCTACAAGTTGCCGTCTCCTGCTCCCCTTGTTTCTTGTCAAGCGATTGCTGAACGAAGTCAACACGAGGAGCATTTTGGATGGGCTGGAGCCAAGAGCACAATCGCTGCTGACACTGGTAAAGTGCCAATCTCCCCGCATCTGATTTCATATGAGGCCCATGTAAAGCCCCCGTCCTCTTGGGCTGAGATTGTCCAGGACAAGGGAGCTTGCCCATGTCCTTCTCTATAATTTTTCCCCCTCTTTCTTCCGATGGGAATGTCGTCTCCATTTCCCCTCCTGCCGATGTCATCAAGCAAAGCCGGGAAGTATGGGGCACTACGCTTGTGGGTTTCTTCTCCAAAACCCCTTTACACATTATTGCGGTTAACACCATTGCCCGCAAAATTTGGGGAAGATTTGGGATCAAACATGTTGCTGCGAATGAAGATGGCTTCTTTTTCTTCCGTTTTGCATCCGAACAACAATTGACTCTCTGTCTATCTAAAGGCCCTTGGACTTTTGGCAAGACACCCATCTTCCTCAAACGATGGCAGCTTGGGATGGAGTTATCTAAGGACATTCACCAATCCTTTCCAATCTGGATTTCTTTGTTCAATGCTCTGATCGAGTTCTAGACCCCCTTGGGTCTTAGCTGGATAGCTAGTGGGGTTGGCATACCCCTTCATCTAGACCCGTGCACAGCCCATATGGACCAAATGCACTTCGCAAGGATCTGTGTTGAAGTGAGTAAAAAGGTCCCTCTTCCTTCAAAAATCAGAATTAAATCTAATGAGAATGAATCGGCCATGGCTGTCGAGATGTGGTTGATTATCAGTGGAAACTGAAGCACCATGGAAATGGTCGCCCTGCAAACCAAAAGAGCACCTATGAGAGTACTGCTACCCATCAGGTTGTTGAGAACTTGACCCCTGATGTTGTCTCAGCAGGGTGTGGATATACCTTCTCTCTGGATGGCCACCATGCGGGCGACAATTCATAGTGTTTGATCCTCAATCAGGCTGTGACCTCTGCCGAACCAATAGCTTCCAATGCTATCATAAAGGTGCCTGTGGATTCTATTCCAATCTCTCCTAAGGCGGAAGGGGAATTTCTAGTGAATTCTGCTCCAGCCTTTGGGATGTCTGGTGGTTTGGAGGATCGTTCCTTGGTTTCGGCTATGAAATTGTCGCCTCAGGAGGGCGCCTGTGCTGCCTCAGGCAAAAATTCTACCTGTGGGCTTGGACTTGTCTCATTGTCTCCCCTTGCTGATGGGATGCTCTATCTGCTCCGGGTGCTGTCCGTTCAGCAGCAGGTTCAATATGGACACCTAGGCCGAATGTTGCTATCATTTCCAGTTTGTCTGATGTATCTGGTCGCGAAATCTATGCTGATGGGGCCTCTCATGAGGTAGTTGTGGAAACTCAGATGGGGAGCTTACCGTCTGCTAAATTAGTTGGGGAATGTTATGAGGTTCCTGTTCCTAAGGAGCATGATGTCTCCCAAGTTTTCTCAGGCTCCGGTTTGCAGTCTCTCGCGTAGCTGCCTGCTGAAGGTGTTCCAACCGGGTGTAGTGAGGAGGGTTCTTCTGAGGAGCCCTGCAGTGATGCCCTATCTGGCGATGATGTCTCCTCCGATCACCCCGTGTTGGATGTGGTTGCTCAGTTTGTGGGCGTTCATGATGCTTGCTCTCTTCCAGGGCCCCCTGCTGCCTCGTCTGTTCAACATGTTTCGGGTCCGTCTGCTGAGGCAGATCTTGATCTCACGCCCGAATTTATTTCACAGATATCTCGAAAATATTTCTTGGATGGCTCTGGCCATGCTGGGTGCAACTCTATTAGTCCACGCGTATCTTTGGAAGTTGATTGTGAGGTCCGTGCGTTGGACGCTCCCTCGGAGATTCCGGCCCCGACTAATATTCAAACTTTTTGGGAGATGGTGGACATGCATCATAAAGAATGGAAGAGGGCCAAGGCCCGTAGATGCAGAAAATCCAAAAGGTCTAATAATTCTTCTGGAGCTTGTGCTTGCCCTTAAGTCGACCGCATGTGCAGGCTTAGTTTGTGGATGGTGTGGTAGCCCATCTAAAAGTGTTTTACCTGTCTTTTATGGGCACTAATTTGGCTTCCTCGAAATGGTGGATGGTTTCCTCGGGGGAGTTTTTTTTAGCCTGGGTGGATTTGATGGTGTTGATGAAGATCTAGTGATTCCTTCTTTTTTTGGAACTTGATTCTGCTGTTTCTGGTGCGGCAGTGATGTTGCAGTGGGGCATTTTATTGCTTTGAGGCTTTTGGCTGTCTTAAGGCAGTGGGATGATTTTCCCTATGCACTCCAGATCAGCAGGGGTGAAATTTTCCCATGCCTCGATGGTATCCAACTGTTTGGATGTTTGGCATTGTTGTAGCCGCTTTGTCATTTTAGGATGATTGGCGGGTGTCCAATCATGTTGTTATGTCTCTTCCTCCCCAGATGATGCCTGCAGTCTGCCCCTACTGGCTTCAGGAAATTTGGTGATGAAGAGACTGTTGTCCCCTTTTCAAATTGGTGCTTTGTCCGGGAATGTTGGTATAGATGCTTAATTTTTTCCGTGTATGGAGCTGCATCCTCTCGAGCTGTGCAGGTGGGTTCTTGATCCTGTGCGTTGTGTGGGTTGTCAATCCTGACGCTGGGTGTGACCTGATATAGTTTGCTGCTGCTGGGAAGGGGTTACTGGTTCATTGCGGTTGCTGTCAAGTTGCCGCTGCCCTATAGAAGCTGAAGATGCTTGGCGGGATGCTGGTTCTTTCCCCCATCTGTTTGAGTAAGCTGTGGAGTCGGCGGCTGGAGATTTGCTCGGATGAGGCTGGTTTGGTTTCCTTCCAAGCTGGATTGCTGGTGGCATGGTGTTGCTATGTTTACGGTAGCTGGAGCAGGCCCTTTCTTTCTTGATTGAAGTCTTTTTTTTTTTTTTTGTAAGTAAGTATTTTGGCTTAAAGGGAGAAAAAAATACACAAACTATGCTTTATTTTCAAGTATTTTAACTTAGAAATAAAGCATAAAATGCTAGGGAATACCCCGAACAGCTGGTACATCATAAGATAACACACAAAAAAAATCCTCTAGGAGGACAACGTTCAACAAAATCGACAAAATATGAATTCTGTCTGTAACACACGATCAGACACTGATCGGCTATTCCAAGTTCGGCTGAAGCAAATCAGCAGCACAGATGGCAAACATACTATCCAACGCAGCACAAACCTGCAGGAAGAGGCAAGCAAATTCACCTCACATGGCCACTCCGGCCGCATCACACAAAGGGCACTCCAGAAATGGCCACTCCGGCCTCAACACACGCAGGCCACTCCGGTCTTTTAGAGTACAAAGGCACTCCGGATCTTTCAAACTCAAGGACACTACGGCCGTTTAGCAAAAGGCACTCTGGAATCATCATACGCATGACCACTCCGAAACTCCGGCCTTCAAGGCACCACAAATCACTCCGGCTTTCAAAAAGCGCAAGAAAACTCCGGCCTTAAATCCCTCCGACTTTTAAGAAGCACAATTCAACTCCAGCCTTAAATCACTCCGACTTTTAAGAAGCGCAATTCAACTCCGGCCTTAAATCACTCCAACCATTAAGCTTCTCACAAATCACTCCGGCTTCCAAGAGCGTAAATTAACTCCGGTTTTTGAAAGGCACAAGGCCAGTCCGGCCTCAAGAGACGCAAGGCCAGTCCGGCCTTCAAGAGAAGCAAGGCCACTCCGGCCTTCAAGAGAAGGAAGGTCACTCCGGCCTCAAGATACGCAAGGCCACTCCAGCCTCAAGAGGCACAAGGCCACTTCGCCATTTCTCGCTCGAGCGCAACAGCATATTGACAATTCAGCAACCACAGCAATCCAACCAACCGGTGTACAGCACGCCCCCCAACCAACCAAACTCCAAACTGGCCTGAGGAATACAAACCGGTCACTGAAGTCACCATGCCAGGCACTAGGGCCACGTCAGCACACGGCCAAAGCAACGATCCACCATTCAGTGTTTCTGCTGAATTTTTCTCAGTAGAAGCATACAATTCAGTGCTACACTGAACGTCGACAATTGGAAAGGTCTTCAACGTATTAGAAGCATCAAAAACATCCAAACAAGTTCAAGGCCTGTTTTATACCACCAACACCAAATAGCCCCAAACCAGAGCTGCACGAGCATCCCCCACACCGTCCAGCAGGTAGGAACACACAGGCAGAGGATCAACAGAGACAGAGGACATTCACATTCCCAAACCAAATGACAGCACGACAACCAGAAAGGGCTTCGATGCAGCACACCAGCAATCCAGAGAGCACCACATAAGTAGGAACTCCATCGACCAAACTTGGCCTCGGCTAGCTCTTTGGCACCCCAGCCGAGAGATCCCTAACCAGAGCTACACGGGCACCCCCCATCCCGTCCAACAGGAAGGCATACACAGGCAGAGGGGTTTTAGAGCCAAAGCACAGGACAAATGTCAGCGACAGATCCAACGAGCAGCACTAGAAACAAAGGCTACGGACCGCAGCTCCCGAAACCAAATAACGCAACACAGAGTGTCATCTTCACCCCATCAGAAGAGGCAAGCTGTCTAGGTTACACATTCCCGACAGCAACCAAAGCCGAAGCTTCCATAAGGAAACCGGAAACAGGGACTCTCAGCCCCGACAGCCAGAGCATGGAAACCAGCCAGATCCGGAGACGAGAGACCCAAATAAATTGAATTTCGAAGCTGAAATTAGATATTCTAAAGATGGAATTTAAAGAAATAATAGAAACTGTAGAGAGTCCAGAGAGTAGCAGAACTACTCTCTGATACAGCCACTACTGGTGAAATAATGGCTTGAGCAGAAACCCCAAACCGCTGCAACACGAGCACCGGGCACCAAGGCAACAGCTCCAACAGACGATGAAAAAGGCCAACGGGCAACATCCATCATCCCAATCTGAAACAGCAAAATAAAAGTAGGAGAATCGGTTCGAGCTCACAACCACAGACGAAGCCTCTGAGGAGTGGAGTCAGAAACCGAGAGGGAGCTGGGCGGAGATCCAGGAGACTGGCCATGGCCGGCTCCAGCGCCGCCCGGTAGAGGAGGTAGAACCCTAGAGCATTTCCTGATTGAAGTCGACTGAAAATTCCGATGGTGGTCTCCAAGTGGAGCAGGAGTAGCCCCTGGAAGGCTTGAAGTCCCATTTTGGCGTTGCTGCTGGAGCAGATGATGGCTGGTTTGCTATCTATTGCCAAACTTTGGTTCCGCCCATGGATGGCCATGCTTTTTTTTTTGTGTCCAGCTCTACTGATGTTGGAGTTTTTTTTTATTACATTGACTGAGTGCCAGCAATTTTGCTACTCGGTTGGTATCTTTTGTAGTATCTATGTGCTCGGGGTATGCCCTAATGTTTATGCTTTATCCCCAAGTCGGAAAAACAGTTGGAGATAAATCATAACATGTAAAATTTTTCTCCCTTTAATCCAAATTTACTTACTTACCAAAAAAAAGATTCACTTATTATAATTATGGAGAACGTGTTTAGATTGAATTAGTTGGCCCATCAGTATGCCAATAAAATCCTGATGTTGATAAATGTTTGGATTTCGAGATTTAGGTGATAGCCTAAAGTTGTTACAATTGTAATTTTTAATTTGGTTGTGATTTGAGGATTGTGGGTTTTATCTACAGGATACAGATATCTTAAGAATTGCTCTAATTGTGACTGTTGTGTAATCTAAGTATTCTGAATAGATTATGTATTTTAAGAAAATGTTGGTTTGGTGGTATACCAATGATGTAGTGAGATGTGAAGTATTCCATCTTCGAGGTTTAATGATGATTTGAGGTTTATATCAAGCTCTTGGTCAAGCTTGATAAGAGAACTTGGGTGTCAAGCCAAATCAAATATAGCAGCGAGTTGCAACTAGATGATTCGTAATTGGGAAAAATAATAAGGGTGGCATAGCGCAACTATAGCAAGCTCATATATATGAGGTTTAATAAGAGGTTAAGAAAGAGTAGTCTTTTGAGGCTTAGTGTAAATAGTAATAAGAATTCTTAGTTGACTGAGGCAAATCGGATCCGCCCCTACATTCTCCATTCTGTACCTAATTCACTAACTGGCCCCCTTGTTAGGCCATTTAGTGAGGAGGAAATCTGCTCTGCGATTTTCTCCATTGGTGATGACAGAGCTCCCGGTCCTGATGGTTTTACCTCGAAATTTTTTAAGGACTCGCGGGAGATCATCGGTCATACTGTTTATGAAGCTATCCATGATTTTTTTAATCATGGAAAGCTCCTTAAACAGTTGAATACCACTTTGATCAGCCTTATCCTAAGGTCCAGTCCCCGCGCTCTGTCACAGACTACCGCCCGATATCGTGCTGTAACGTCATCTATAAGGTGATATCTAAAATTCATGCTAACAGAATCAAGAGTACTCTTCCTTACCTGTTATACCATTGCCAAACGGCTTTTGTGGCGGGGCGTCAAATTAGTGATAATATCCTCTCCTGCAGGCCGTATCTGGGTGGGCTGGGATCCAGATCTTTTGGAGGTTGATGTCCTTTTCCAAGAAGAGCAAATCATCCATTGCAGAGCCCGTATAAGAGAGTGTAATAAGTCCTGTATGATTTCGTTCATTTATGGGGCTAATTCAGAGATTCTTCGTCGATCACTTTGGGATTCTCTTCGATCTATCAGCAGCCAGTATCATGATATGGCGTGGGCAGTGCTGGGTGACTTTAATGCCATTAGAGCTGCTCACGAGGGGCTGGGGGGCATATGGCATGCTAGGAGCTCCATGGATTTGGGTAGCTGCCTCCTTGATTGTGATCTAATGGATGTTTGTCAGGATGGTTATTTCTATACGTGGAATGATGGCAGAGACTCCTCCATTCGAATTTATAGGAAACTTGACCGGATTGTTGCCAATGGTCTTTGGTTAGCCCAATTTGGGGCTTGCCAAGCATCCTTTTTACCTCATAGGTTCTCTATCATTCCCCTGGTATCCTTTGCTTGCTGGAAGATACTGGTCGTAGGAAAAGTATGTTCAGGTTTAACACTTTTCTAACCTCTCACCCCCAGTTTCGGCTGATTGTGAGTGAGGTGTGGACGACAAATGTTGAGGGTGTTCCCATGTTTCAACTTGTATCCAAATTAAGTTTAGCTAAAAAGTGTCTCAAGCAACTCAACTCCGTTATGGGTAATGTCCATGAGGAAGTTGCTAGGACCCGATGTCTTTTGGAGGAGGCTCAAAATAAACAGTCTGACGCAGGTGAAGAGACTTTGCAAGGCTGCTTATGCTAGGGCTATTGCGCGTGAGCTGGAATTTATTCAGCAAAAGGCCAAACGGAACTGGTTAAGAGATGGTGATCAATGCACTAAAATTTTCTTCCGGGCAGTGGCTAGCAACTGTAACCGTAATCGGATTCTCTCTTTAATCAAGGATGACGGTTCCTATACCCAGAGCAAGTTGGAGGTCCACCAGCTTATCCTTGATCATTTCACTCGCTTATTGGGTTCGCGGTGCAGCATTGTGCGGAGCTGAAGAATAGGCTCCGGCCTTTTATTCTGAAGTCCGTCCTTTTTCCATGCGGGAGGGGTTAGTCCGTGGGGTCTCTGCTGAAGATATTCAGAAGGCTCTGCTCTCCATTGGTGATTCCAAAGCCCCTAGTCCGGATGGCTTCTCCGCAAAGTTTTTCAAGGTGGTGTGGGATATTGTGGGGCCTTCTGTTGTTGGTGCTGTTCAGGATTTCTTTACTCACGGTAGAATGCTTAAGCAGATCAATGCCACGTGCATTAGCCTCATCCCAAAGGTTCATGCTCCATCTAAGGTTGGGGATTATAGACCTATTTCGTGTTGTAATGTGGTCTATAAGATCATCTCAAAACTCATTGCTAACCGGATTAGGGATGTTCTTCCTTATCTGGTCGATAGCTGCCAGACAGCTTTTGTACCGGGGCGGAGAATTTCTGATAATATCCTGCTTGCCCAGGAGCTCCTGCGCAATTATCATTCGCAAAAAGGTGTTAGGCGGTTGCCATCAAGGTTGATCTTATGAAAGCCTATGACTCTGTGCATTGGGATTTTCTGATTGCTATTCTGGAATTAATGGATTTTCCATCTCAGCTGATTTGGTGGGTCCAACAATGCATCACGACCACCGCCTTCTCCATTAATATTAATGGGAAATCTGTGGGGTTCTTTAAAGGGGCTAAAGGGTTGAGACAAGGGGATCCCCTATCCCCTTATCTCTTCGTTCTGGCTATGGACGTGTTGAATGGGATCCTGGAGATAAAGGCTAGGCGAAGCTTGGAGTTCCAATATCACTGGAAATGTGAGAAAACAAAATCCATTATGCTTGCCTTTGCAGATGACTTGCTCCTTTTTTCCAATGCAGATACCAAGTCGGTACGACTTCTTCAGGATTGCCTTGAGGAATTTAAGGTGGTTTCTGGGCTATCTGCAAACAAGAACAAAAGTGAATTTTTTGTGTGCTCTGCTAATGATAGGCTGATCCGGGAGCTGCAGGATGTAACGGGGTTCAAATTGGGGAAGCTTCCTGTTAAGTACTTGGGAGTTCCCCTCATTACTTCGCGGCTGTCGGTGGCGGATTGTAAAGCTTTGATTGATCGGGTTAGGCAGCGTATAAATTCGTGGACCAACAAGCTCTTATCATTTGGGGGCAGATTACAGCTGATCCGGTCTATTCTGTCGTCTATTCATCTCTACTGGGCATCTCTGTTTATTATTCCCAAAACCATTTTGAAAATCATAGAAGGTTATGTTAAATGCGTTTCCTGTGGCATGGTTCCGGTTCTGGGGGATCTACTGCTAAAGTGGCGTGGGAGTATGTCTGCAGGGCTCGATCTGATGGTGGTCTTGGTATTCAAAACCTGCACAGTTCTAACAAAGCCCTGATCACTCATCTGTTATGGAAGATTATTACAAAGGATCCCAAATCTATCTGGGTCTCATGGATGTATATGAATAGGTTAAAGGATAGGTGCATTTGGACTATAAAAGTGCCAACCAACGCTTCCTGGTGCTGGAGGAAGATGTTAAAACTTCGTCCTACGATTCGGCCGTATGTCCAATATCGCATTGGAAATGGGGCTGATACCTTTTTATGGCTTGATAACTGGCACCCGAAAGGCCCCCTTGCTGATTATTATTCTTCAAGGCTGATGGCTGTGACTGGGCTTCCGTTAGACACAAAGGTTGCGTCGATTGTGGTTAATGGGGATTGGAGGTGGCCGAACCAATATGATATGGAAGTGAATCAGATTATGGAATGCATGCCAGATTACAGCCCTAATCCAGATAGGCTTGATACAATCTGATGGACTGCTGATCCCAAAGGAATCTTTTCCACCCGCTCAGCTTACCGCATTTTCCAAGGAGCTTGGCCAATTGTAAATGGTCCTTTATTGTATGGGGGCCATTTCATATTCCTGCTCATGCTTTCATTTTATGGCTTGCTATTTTAGGCAGGTTGTCCACGCTGGATAGAATGGGGAGATTTGTGAATATAGCCAACCTCTGCATCCTTTGTAAGAATGCTGGTGAATCTCATGATCACCTGTTTTTTGAATGTCCTTTCTCAAATGAGGACTGGAACACTCTGTGTCATCAGGCTGGGATAACCTGGCCATATCTGGAATGGAATAGGAATATTGAGTGGGCTTCCTGTAATTGGAACGGCAAGAATGCCATGTCACTCTCCTTCAGGCTCTCTCTTGCTGCTGCAGTTTATTTCATTTGGTCTGAACGAAACCGTAGAACCTTTGGCGACGCCAATGGAAGATCCCTAATCATATTGCTAATCTGATTATTGATACTGTTCGAGTAAATTAGAAATTAGTATCAAGGGTGATGATTGGCGTACTAGGAATGTCATTATGCGTTGGAACTTATCTGGTGATCCTGCGGAGTGAATAGCTGGGGCTGTTCTTTTGGACGGAGTGGGTCTTGCTCTTAATGGACGGAGTAGATTGTTCTTGGCGGAGTGTTTTTATTTCCGGAGATGTTTGTCCCTTACCCGTAGGGCCTTGCCCGGAATACTTTTGGACGGAAGGCGGTCCTTTGGACGGAGTGCAAAATATCAGGTATTGATGGAGCGCTTTTCTTGGCGGAGCTTTTTCTATGCTGATGGAGCTATTTTCCTTTTGAGGGCGGTGTGACGTTGTGCCTTTTTAGGCCGGAGTGGCGTAATGTATTCTAAATGCCGGAGTGGCAAGTTTGGGACGGAGTGCGTTGGTCAGCTTCTTTCTTTTTCTTGGAATGCGCATGAATACCGGTCTGCATTGGACGGACTGCTGCGGCGGAGCGATGCAATGCCGGAGTGGAAAATTTGGACTGCATTCTGAGGAGAGTATTTTCGGGTCTGCTTTGGGCGGAGTGCACATCGCCGAGTGAACTTATTCCGGAGTGCGCCTGGAATGTGCATGAATCCGGAGTGCTCTGAATCCGGAGTGAACTGGACGAAGTGCTTGGGATGGAGTGTCGCTGGACGGAGTGCTTGGGACGGAGTGGTGCAAAATCCCGGAGTGGAAAATTCGGAGTGCATTTTGGAAGGAGTCTGATGTGCCAGTGTGCTCCTTTGCCGGAGTGTGTATTGGTCCGGGAGTGACTTTGGACGGAGTGCAATGCGGGCGGAGTGCTCCTTTGGAGTGCGTATTGGTTTGTGTGCTTTTGCGGAGGGATCTTCCGAAGTGCTTTTGGCGGTGTGCAACATGCCGATGTGATTTCTTGTCGGAGTACGGTTTGGTCTCAGGGGGTTAGAAAGCGATGCTTCTCCTCTGGGTTGTGATGTACATTTCTTTATTTGCTATTGATTATGTAGAACGTTGTCCTCTTAGAGGTTCTTACGTACCGTTGAATGTACATGTTGCTCGGGGTATGCCCCAGCAGTTAATGTTTTATCCCCAAGTCAAGATACTTGGCGATAAAACATCAAATCTGTAATTTTTTCTCCCATTAATCCAAAATACTTGCTTAAAAAAAAAAAAAAAAAGCCTTTGCTAACGACCTCCTCCTCTTCACCCATGCCGATACCAAGTCCACTCTGATTCTCAAGGACTGCGTTGATGAATTCCACACTATCTCTGGCCTCTCCGCTAACCCAAATATGAGTGAAATTTTCATATGTTCAAAGGACTCTTCTCCTCACCAGGATATAGCTGCTAGCATGGGCTTTAAAGTGGGCAAACTCTCCATCAGATACCTGGGGGTCCCCTTGATAACCACTAGGCTTTCGGTCTCTGATTGCAAATGTCTCACCGATAGAATCACTAAGAGGATCACATCATGGAGGAATAGATGGCTCTCCTTTGGCGGGCAATTGCAACTCATTGCCTCTATCCTATCATCTATCCACCTTTATTGGGCTTCTCTTTTTATTTTACCCAAATCCATTCTGAAAGAAATTGATTGCATCCTTCGCCGCTTTCTTTGGAACGGATCTTCTGAAGGCAGAGTCAATGCTAAAGTGGCTTGGCATGATATTTGCTACCCCAAGAATGAAGGTGGGTTGGGCATCAAGAACTTGATGGATCAAAATAAGGCTCTTAATTGCAAATTTCTCTGGCGTCTCCTAACTAAAGACCCGAATTCAGCTTGGTCTTTATGGATCTACAAGAACAGAATCAAAGACCGGTGCATTTAGACCATTAAAGTCCCGACATCGGCCCCTTGGAGCTGGCGAAAAATTATGAAACTCCGGCCTTTTATGCGTGCATACTCTATCAAGGACATTGGGGATGGTTCTGATACCTTCCTCTGGCATGATAACTGGGACCCCCTTGGCCCCTTGAGTGAGGTGAGTACCGATTGTACTCTCCTTGTCTCGGGTTTGCATTGGGATATTAAGGTCGATGCAATAATCAGGGACAACAGATGGGATTGGCCTAACCCTTTCGACACTGAGGTGTCCCACCTTGCTGTGAATATGCCGACTAACCCACCTCGCAGCAATCAAAAAGACTCTTTGAGATGGGCTGGGACTCTCAATGGCAAATTCTCGACTAAGTCTGCATACATTCTCATCCATCCTCCCAAACCAAACGTTACTCGGGCTCATTTGGTGTGGGGACCTTCCCATATTCCTTCCCACGCATTTACGCTTTGGCTCGCTATTAAGGGGAGACTGAATACCATTGACCGCCTCCATTATATCCCAAAGATTTCTCCCAGATGCATTCTCTGTAACACAGGAAATGAAGACCTTGAGCATCTTTTCTTCTCCTGCCCATTTTCCAGAGCTTTATGGACTAATGTCCAAAGACATTCTGGTACTCATTGGCCCCATCCTGAGTGGTATCAAAATATATCCTGGGCTGCCTCTATCTGGAAAGGGAAAAGCCTTCTGGCTGTCTCTAAGCGCTTGTCTTTGGCCGCCACAGTTTACTTCATATGGAAGGAGCGCAATAATCGAATTTTCCAAAAATCACCGCCCCAAGACTTTTCTCGTCTTTTCTCTTTGGTGGTCGATGTTGTGAGGCTTAAATTAATGACCATCTCGGTAGCTAATAGGGATGGTTATTGGCCGACTCGGATTCGATGGGGTATATAAAAAAAAATGGAAAGCTGCCAGCCTTGCTTTCCGGCAATTCATTTCTGGGTATTTTTTGTGCTCATGGTTTTTGTCGTTCTCCCCTTTTGGAGCTTGTGGATTTTAGTTTCTTGGTCTGGCTGGTTCTCGTGTGGGTTAGGTTCCCGGGTTTGATTAGTTAGTCCCTGCTTTTTCGTTGTTCTGTTTTTCTTTCGAAAATTGGGTTGCTTATGTAGCTCTGGTATTGTGCTGTTCCCTCACTCTGCACTGTCTTCCCTCCCCCCAAAAAAAAAGGAACAAGGAAAAAATAAAAATTGGGGCTTTTGCCTTCTGCGTTGTCGGCGCTCTCGCCTGAGTTTTTGCTTTTCTGTGCTGTGATCGTGGTTGCTGCCTATCGGGTGGCTTGGTTTTCCTGTGTTGGGTTCGTTCGGTTGTTGGGTGGAATGCGTTGAATGATACCGAGTGCTTGGAACTGCTGGAATCCTAGTCTATGGGTCGGCTGATGTCGCTGCCTTGTTTGTGGAGTGATGGCATCTTGTGCTTGATCATGGAGTGGGGATGATTTGGAGATCTGGTGCTTCTGAGGTTGGTGTACCTGAATGGGGATTGGGGATGTTGCTTTGTAGCAGATGAAGTATATGGTTTGCCTGGTCGTGGATTGGGGTTATTTTGCTGCATTGTTTTGATCCGATGGGGCTGTGATACTGCTGTATTTGCATTGGTGTAGCTCTCTGCGAATTTTGGTGCTGATCTCATATATTTGGCTGTGTGCTGGTTCTATTGCTCTAATGTAGGATGCATTCTACTCCTTTTACAAAAGTAGGCGGTAGCATTTTTATGAGTGACGCACTAATGTATTGTGAACACTGCCTATGGGCACTTTGGCGTGAAGGCTGGTTGGCATGGTTCAGAAAGCTGGGCTTGGTGTGAATGTCTTGCTGGGTTTTCTGATGTACTAATGCTGCATCTGTTGCTACTCGATTTTGTCTGTGGCCATGCTTGGGGCTGGTTGGTGTTGCCACATAAATGCTGCTATTCTGGCATTCTCTCTGTGGAGTGTTGGGATTGAGCTTGGTTGCTGATGATGTTCGAATTTCCCTTGCTGTCATTGTTATTTGGTGCAGCAGATGTTTGGATTTTGCTAATTGCTGACGCTGGTTGTGGGAAGAAGCCTGTATTGCTGGTTCGGGCTGTCATTGTTGGTGTGGTGCGGGATGTGATGTTGAAACATGTAGAGTTGGCCTGTTTGCTTCCTCAAGTTGAAGCAGGGGGCGGTTTCTCTGGATGCTCGCTCGCCTGAGATTGGTCTTCCTGAGTCGGTCAAGGTTTCTCCTGACCTTGCCCTCTCTGGTAAGTTGCCTGCTGTACCCGATTCTGGTAGGCCCCCTGCAATTTCTTGGTCTCGAGTGGTTCAAGGTACTGTTCCATCCCCTGAAATTGAACTCAAATTTTTTCCTCCTGATTTGGTTCATGGCAATGTTGTCACCATATCCCCGCCTTCGGATGTTTCTCAGCAAAGCTTTGAGGTGTGGGGGGCGACCTTGGTGGTGTACTTCCTGGACAAGCCGTTACATTTCCATGCGGTGAATGCTTTTGCTCGTAGAATTTGGAAGCGCTTTAATGTTCGTCATGTTGCAGGGGATGAGCAAGGGTATTTCTTTTTTAGATTTGACTCTGATGCCCAGTTAGAAGATTGCCTTGCAAATGGTCCGTGGGCTCTAGCGGGAAAACCAATATTCCTTAAGAAATGGGTACCTGGTATGGTGTTGTCGAAAGAGGTCCCAAAAACTGTGCCGGTTTGGATAACTCTATTTAATATTCCGGTTGAATATTGGACTCCGCTGGGACTGAGTTGGATCGCTAGTGCGGTTGGGAAACCAATCCAGCTTGATGCTAATACGGCTCGTATGGATCGGATGCAATTTGCCCGTGTATGTGTGGAAGTTGAACCTGGGAGCACGTTGCCTGACAGAATAAGGTTAAAATCCTGTGCTGGTGCGGGAACTGTACCGGAATTGAGTATAGAGGTCACAGTGGAATATCAAAGGAAGCTGGTGCGATGCGGTACTTGTCGAAAAGTGGGCCATTCATTCTGCCATCCGAAGAAGGTTTATAAGCCCACAGGAAGAGTGTTGCCACTACCCTCGTCTTTCTCTGGTCCGGCTTTAAAGAACCCTCCGTCACCTAAGGAGATGGTTAAGGAAAAACATAATGACATAGCTACATCCAATTCCTTTGAGATACTTCTGGAGAAGGATGACCAGTTAAAGCTGGGGAATTTAGTCTCTCAGGATGAATTACTCTCCGAGGAGGTGGTGAAGGATAGTCTGGAATATCATGATGCATGTAACTCTTGTTTGGATCTGCCTCCTCCTGATCCATCTGGCCCTATTTCATCTGAAGTAGTGATGGTGACTGATGAGGATACTATTGCTCCCAAGGCTCCACTGATTTCTCTGGCTGTCGATGTTGGGCATAGCAATTTGGAGGAGCTTGCTTTCTGCGGCAATGTAGATTCTTGTGTGGGTATTTCCCCAAAAAACCCCATCTGCTGTGAGGAATTGGCTATCATTTCTAATCCCCTAGGATCATTATGTCCTAACTCTAAGTTGCTCTCCAACGGTCCCGATGGTAGTCCTCCTGGCCGGAATACTAGGGCTCGTAAAGCTAAACGATCATCTGAAACGGGGTCCGCGGCTGGTAAGTCGATACATGTCCCTGGGAATGCCAGGAAGATTCAGGAGCAAACCAAAAAAATCAATGAAATTCTACTGAAGTCTAAGGGGCCTAAAAGTTCAATCCCCTCCAGCTCCTTAAGTAATGGTTAAAGTGGCCTGCTGGAATGTCCGTGGACTGAATGGCAAGGTGAAGGGCCAGGAGGTTTGCCATTTCATCCAATCTTCCCATTGCTGCATGGCGGGTCTTGTTGAAACCAAGGTCCGGGAAAGCCAGTCCTTATGTATTGCTAGATCTCTGATGAACAATTGGATTTGGATTATGAACTACCAGTCCTCTCCTGCAGGCCGTATCTGGGTGGGCTGGGATCCAGATCTTTTGGAGGTTGATGTCCTTTTCCAAGAAGAGCAAATCATCCATTGCAGAGCCCGTATAAGAGAGTGTAATAAGTCCTGTATGATTTCCTTCATTTATGGGGCTAATTCAGAGATTCTTCGTCGATCACTTTGGGATTCTCTTCGGTCTATTAGCAACCAGTATCATGATATGGCGTGGGCAGTGCTGGGTGACTTTAATGCCATTAGAGCTGCTCACGAGGGGCTGGGAGGCATATGGCATGCTAGGAGCTCCATGGATTTGGATAGCTGCCTCCTTGATTGTGATCTAATGGATGTTTGTCAGGATGGTTATTTCTATACGTGGAATGATGGCAGAGACTCCTCCATTCGAATTTATAGGAAACTTGACCGGATTGTTGCCAATGGTCTTTGGTTAGCCCAATTTGGGGCTTGCCAAGCATCCTTTTTACCTCCTAGGTTCTCTGATCATTCCCCTGGTATCCTTTGCTTGCTGGAAGATACTGGTCATAGGAAAAGTATGTTCAGGTTTAACAATTTTCTTACCTCTCATCCCCAGTTTCGGCTGATTGTGAGTGAGGTGTGGACGACAAATGTTGAGGGTGTTCCCATGTTCCAACTTGTATCCAAATTAAGTTTAGCTAAAAAGTGTCTCAAGCAACTCAACTCCGTTATGGGTAATGTCCATGAGGAAGTTGCTAGGACCCGATGTCTTTTGGAGGAGGCTCAAAATAAACAGTCTGACGCAGGTGAAGAGAGACTTTGCAAGGCTGCTTATGCTAGGGCTATTGCGCGTGAGCTGGAATTTATTCAGCAGAAGGCCAAACAGAACTGGTTAAGAGATGGTGATCAATGCACTAAATTTTTCTTCCGGGCAGTGGCTAGCAACTGTAACCGTAATCGGATTCTCTCTTTAATCAAGGATGACGGTTCCTATACCCAGAGCAAGTTGGAGGTCCACCAGCTTATCCTTGATCATTTCACTCGCTTATTGGGTTCGCGGTGCAGCATTGTGCCGGAGCTGAAGAATAGGCTCCGGCCTTTTATTCTGAAGTCCGTCCCGCTTTCCATGCGGGAGGGGTTAGTCCGTGGGGTCTCTGCTGAAGATATTCAGAAGGCCCTGCTCTCCATTGGTGATTCCAAAGCCCCTGGTCCGGATGGCTTCTCTGCAAAGTTTTTCAAGGAGGCGTGGGATATTGTGGGGCCTTCTGTTGTTGGTGCTGTTCAGGATTTCTTTACTCACGGTAGAATGCTTAAGCAGATCAATGCCACGTGCATTAGCCTCATCCCAAAGGTTAATGCTCCATCTAAGGTTGGGGATTATAGACCTATTTCGTGTTGTAATGTGGTCTATAAGATCATCTCAAAACTCATTGCTAACCGGATTAGGGATGTTCTTCCTTATCTGGTCGATAGCTGCCAGACAGCTTTTGTACTGGGGTGGAGAATTTCTGATAATATCCTGCTTGCCCAGGAGCTCCTGCACAATTATCATTCGCAAAAAGGTGTTAGGCGGTGTGCCATCAAGGTTGATCTTATGAAAGCCTATGACTCTGTGCATTGGGATTTTTTGATTGCTATTCTGGAATTAATGGATTTTCCATCTCAGCTGATTTGGTGGGTCCAACAATGCATCACGACCACCGCCTTCTCCATTAATATTAATGGGGAATCTGGGGGTTCTTTAAAGGGGCTAAAGGGTTGAGACAAGGGGATCCCTATCCCCTTATCTCTTCGTTCTGGCTATGGACGTGTTGAATGGGATCCTGGAGATAAAGGCTAGGCGAAGCTTGGAGTTCCAATATCACTGGAAATGTGAGAAAACAAAATCCATTATGCTTGCCTTTGCAGATGACTTGCTCCTTTTTTCCAATGCGGATACCAAGTCGGTACGACTTCTTCAGGATTGTCTTGAGGAATTTAAGGTGGTTTCTGGGCTATCTGCAAACAAGAACAAAAGTGAATTTTTTGTGTGCTCTGCTAATGATAGGCTGATCCGGGAGCTGCAGGATGTAACGGGGTTCAAATTGGGGAAGCTTCCTGTTAAGTACTTGGGAGTTCCCCTCATTACTTCGCGGCTGTCGGTGGCGGATTGTAAAGCTTTGATTGATCGGGTTAGGCAGCGTATAAATTCGTGGACCAACAAGCTCTTATCATTTGGGGGCAGATTACAGCTGATCCGGTCTATTCTGTCGTCTATTCATCTCTACTGGGCATCTCTGTTTATTATTCCCAAAACCATTTTGAAAATCATAGAAGGTTATGTTCGTCGTTTCCTGTGGCATGGTTCCGGTTCTGGGGGATCTACTGCTAAAGTGGCGTGGGAGTATGTCTGCAGGGCTCGATCTGATGGTAGTCTTTGTATTCAAAACCTGCACAGTTCTAACAAAGCCCTGATCACTCATCTGTTATGGAAGATTATTACAAAGGATCCCAAATCTATCTGGGTCTCATGGATGTATATGAATAGGTTAAAGGATAGGTGCATTTGGACTATAAAAGTGCCAACCAACGCTTCCTGGTGCTGGAGGAAGATGTTAAAACTTCGTCCCCTACGATTCGGCCGTATGTCAATATCGCATTGGAAATGGGGCTGATACCTTTTTATGGCTTGATAACTGGCACCCGAAAGGCCCCCTTGCTGATTATTATTCTTCAAGGCTGATGGCTGTGACTGGGCTTCCGTTAGACACAAAGGTTGCGTCGATTGTGGTTAATGGGGATTGGAGGTGGCCGAACCAATATGATATGGAAGTGAATCAGATTATGGAATGCATGCCAGATTACAGCCCTAATCCAGATAGGCTTGATACAATCAGATGGACTGCTGATCCCAAAGGAATCTTTTCCACCCGCTCAGCTTACCGCATTTTCCAAGGAGCTTCGGCCAATTGTAAATGGTCCTTTATTGTATGGGGGCCATTTCATATTCCTGCTCATGCTTTCATTTTATGGCTTGCTATTTTAGGCAGGTTGTCCACGCTGGATAGAATGGGGAGATTTGTGAATATAGCCAACCTCTGCATCCTTTGTAAGAATGCTGGTGAATCTCATGATCACCTGTTTTTTGAATGTCCTTTCTCAAATGAGGTCTGGAACACTCTGTGTCATCAGGCTGGGATAACCTGGCCATATCTGGAATGGAATAGGAATATTGAGTGGGCTTCCTGTAATTGGAACGGCAAGAATGCGATGTCACTCTCCTTCAGGCTCTCTCTTGCTGCTGCAGTTTATTTCATTTGGTCTGAACGAAACCGTAGAACCTTTGGCGACGCCAATGGAAGATCCCCTAATCATATTGCTAATCTGATTATTGATACTGTTCGGAGTAAATTAGTAATTAGTATCAAGGGTGATGATTGGCGTACTAGGAATGTCATTATGCGTTGGAACTTATCTGGTGATCCTGCGGAGTGAATAGCTGGGGCTGTTCTTTTTGGACGGAGTGGGTCTTGCTCTTAATGGACGGAGTAGATTGTTCTTGGCGGAGTGTTTTTATTTCCGGAGATGTTTGTCCCTTACCCGTAGGGCCTTGCTCCGGAATACTTTTGGACGGAAGGCGGTCCTTTGGACGGAGTGCAAAATATCAGGTATTGATGGAGCGCTTTTCTTCGCGGAGCTTTTTCTATGCTGATGGAGCTATTTTCCTTTTGAGGCCGGTGTGACGTTGTGCCTTTTTAGGCCGGAGTGGCGTAATGTATTCTAAATGCCGGAGTGGCAAGTTTGGGACGGAGTGCGTTGGTCAGCTTCTTTCTTTTTCTTGGAATGCGCATGAATACCGGTCTGCATTGGACGGACTGCTGGGGCGGAGCGATGCAATGCCGGAGTGGAAAATTTCGGACTGCATTCTGAGGAGAGTATTTTTCGGGTCTGCTTTGGGCCGGAGTGCACATCGCCGGAGTGAACTTATTCCGGAGTGCGCCTGGAATGTGCATGAATCCGGAGTGCTCTGAATCCGGAGTGAACTGGACGAAGTGCTTGGGATGGAGTGTCGCTGGACGGAGTGCTTGGGACGGAGTGGTGCAAAATCCGGAGTGGAAAATTCCGGAGTGCATTTTGGAAGGAGTGCAATGTGCCAGTGTGCTCCTTTGCCGGAGTGTGTATTGGTCCGGAGTGACTTTGGACGGAGTGCAATGCGGCGGAGTGCTCCTTTACCGGAGTGCGTATTGGTTTGGTGTGCTTTTGCGGAGGGATCTTCCAAGTGCTTTTGCCGGTGTGCAACATGCCGATGTGATTTCTTGTCGGAGTACGGTTTGGTCTCAGGGGTTAGAAAACGATGCTTCCCTCTGGGTTGTGATGTACATTTCTTTATTTGCTATTGATTATGTAGAACGTTGGCCTCTTAGAGGTTCTTACGTACCGTTGAATGTACATGTTGCTCGGGGTATGCCCCAGCAGTTAATGTTTTATCCCCAAGTCAAGATACTTGGCGATAAAACATCAAATCTGTAATTTTTTCTCCCATTAATCCAAAATACTTGCTTACCAAAAAAAAAAAAAAAAGGAAATGAGCTTGCCTTATCGGATTGACGGACTGCCACTTCGCTCTAATCTGGATGGACTGGTTTTGGCACTAAGCCCGGAGTGTAGTTGCCTTTGCGAGATGTGGACATTTGCTGTACGGTGTGGTGTGGACGGAGCTATTTCAACACCGATATCGTTATTGTATTTTGTGTCTAATGTCCTTAGTCACAGTTTAGGGTTCTCCCTATTTCTATGTTTCTCTTACCAAGTTGGCAAAATACTCGGTAAAAACATAGCCGTTTTACATTCCTTTAAATTTAATACATTTAATTACTTACCAAAAAAAAAATAACGCATTCCTGAATCCACTTAACCATTTGTGTAAGAAATTGCATCAGCTCCAAAGTAGTAATAAAAAAGTCCCACTAAATGGAATCATATGCCTTCATTAAATCCACTTTCATAGCACACCTGGGAGTACCCTTTCCCAAGTGGTATTTATGGAGCAAATCTTGTGCCAACAGGACACTGTCTCCAATATGTCTTCCCATCACAAAGGTAGTTTGGCATGTATCAACCGAATGAGGTAACGTTGGTTTTATACGAGTGGCAATAATCTTCAAGATGATCTTGTAGATAACGTTACAAGACAAAATGGGTCTGAACTCAGTAACCTTGGAAGGGGACTTCTCCTTTGGAATTAGGCAGATGATACTAGCATTTATCTACTTTAGGAGCTTCCCATGATGGAAGAAGTCTTTGACAGCTTCAATGATCAAGGGCCCTATAATGTGCCATGCCCCTTTGTAAAATTTCGAAGAGAAACCATCTGGGCCAGGAGATTTGCCATCTCCTACAGAAAAAAGTGACAGACAAACTTCCTCGACACTAATTGGTTTGCAAAACACCTGACGGATGTTATTTGGAATGAAACGAGTGATAAACAGTCTAAGTCTTTCTTTATCAAAGAATTTATCAGACCAACCAGTTCCTAAGAGCCTAGTGAAGTGACCTAAAATTAGCTCCCAAACCTCTTCAAGGTTACTAAGGGGAGAATTTTATTTTGGTTACAGTTTTCAACAACCGAATGGATGAAAAACTTAGTGTATTGATCCCCCTCTTTGAGCAGTTAACTTTAGCGTTCTGTTGAATGAAGTCCATCTCTTGTCTTAATGCTTGGTGATATGCAGCTTTATGGTTTTCTTCCTCTGTCACGGTAAAACCCTAGGGATGGTGAAAGGAATTTTTTTGATACTCTTCAAGCGCCTTTCGAGTCCAGGTAACCTCTTCCGAAACATTCCCATTGCTACTATTTAAACTCTTCAGCATACCTCGCATCCACCTCATTTTGGAAACGACTTGGAATGTGGGAACTCCTTGAATACTCCTCTGCCAGACCTCTTACACTACAGGAAGAAAATGAGGATGATTTGTTAGGAAATTGTTGAAGCAGAATAAACCATTATTTGGTCTGTTCAAAATCAATGAAGATAGGACACAAGGCCGAGTGGTCTAACATCCTAGCTGGGTGGGAGGAAGCTTTGAACTCCGTAAACTCCATAAGCCAGGGGCCGTTAACATTACTCTGTCCAACTCTCTGTAAATGCGGGTTCTTATTTCTCTACCATCATTCCAAGTGTAGAAGGCATCTTTATATTTTAAGTTTTGCAAGTCACAGTCCAAGAGGTATTTATCCAAATCCTTAGCGCTATTAGCATGCCAACTCCCACCCAAGCCTTTAGAAGGAGCTCTGATTGCAACAAAATCTCCCATAGCGACCCAAGTGGTTTGGAGAACATGATGACTAAACTCGCGCAACTTATCCCAAAGTAGACGCCTCTCCGTCTCTGAGTTAGATGCATAACCAAATGAAATAAAGAAGGTCTTCTTATTAACTTTAGTACGAATTATACAATGGACGACTTGGTATTCTTTAGAAGCAATGTCCAGGTCACTGATATCAGGATCCCACCCAATCTAGATGCACCCTGTGGACATAGGAGAGTAGTTCATCTCCCAATTCCATTCAGGCATTAGCTTTTGAGAAATTAGGGAAGCTTTACTTTCTCTAATTCTAGTTTCTACAAGACCAATTGTAATGCAACCGGAGGAACGAATAAACTGTTTAACTTCATGGGCTTTTATCTGCCCATTAAGTCCTCAAACATTCCAGTAGGCAACACTAACCATGAAACTTAAAAAAAGGAAAAATTTTCTTTTTAGGCCCATTAGATTTCTTAGTTAAGGATTTTGATGCCTTTTCACTATGAGTAGGAGTACTGCCTGCCTTGCGTTTAGTATTATCATCCCCAAGCCTATCTTCATCCCATTCAAGATCGAAGGGCTGTTAGGTCCTAGCACGACTGGAGGACTCATGCTTAGAATACACTGATAATGCCGATCAATAATATCAGTAGATGTACGATAACGCAGGCAATTCTCACTAGGGTCTCCATTGGGCGTAGTCGTTGGCCACGGATGGTCCCCCGAGTTCGTTGCCCTGCTCTCATCGGAACCCCTCTACACTTCCTCTACCTGTTAAACAATGTGCTCAATCATCCCTCCCTGTTTTCCCACGTTCCCTGCCATCCTCTTTGTAGGATGCTTTTTCTGCTTTCTTTTTTTTTTGTTAAGTAATTTGGATTAATGGGAGAAAAATTTACAAAATTAATGCATAATCTCCTAGTTTTTTGACAAGGAAATTATGTACAAAAAGTTAGGGCATACCCCGAGCCGCTTGGTACAATAGATGACATCAAAGCATGACACAAAATAAAAAACCCACTCGAGGGATTACGCTCCACGAAATTGGCCAAACATGATGTCTATCCAATTTAGAACAACAAGTCTTCTACGCAAGATGTATCGGCGCTCCGCCATATTAGCAGAAAGGCCACCCTGTATAATCAGGAAGGAACAGCATCATCCTGGCAGCAGATGCACAATCAGTAGCACCACCAGTAGCTTCATCCATATCAGCAGCCCTCCCGTGCATATTTTCCACCTCAGCAGAACAGATGGCCAGAACAGCCAATTAGCATCCTGAAGCACCAGTACCGCAGCTCCAACAGCCATTCTTCACAGCCCAACAATGGTAGAGAGCATCCAAACCATCATCTACAACTTTAGCACGCACCACGTGGGGGGACAGCAAAATTAAGGAACCGAAAAAAATCAATTTCAGTAGCTTAATCTTCACAACCCCCAGCCATCAGCATGGGCATGGTAATATCCCTAACTCACAATTTTCATGCCCCAGTTGCAGCAAAATCTTCTTTAGCAACCCACAGGTATCAGCATGATCAAGAAAATTGCCCTCTCAACGGCTTCTTCAGCAAAAGAGTTGTAGTATGCAGCCAGCCAGGATCAAGGTCAGCAGCAACTGCATAAGCAGGCTGATTGGTCTGCATCAGACTCTTCCTGCAGAACCAAAGGCATCACTAAATACATAATCAGGAGAGACCACAGCCGAAAACTCTCTCTCCCTATCCATTGTTTACTAGTAGTGAATCTTCTCCAGCAACAGCAGCAAGACAGCGTGGGCCACCAAAATGAGCCAACAAACTGCACAGGGCAGACATCCAACACCATCAGCACAATGGCCTAGCCTCTTAATAAGAACAGGAGCACTTTGGCATTCTTAGGGGACTTAAACAGCAGCTCCAGCCAATCTCTGATCAGACCAAGACTCACCCTCAGCCATCAGGAAATGGAACCACAGCAAACCATCCCTCAAAGATACCCAACTGCACCAAAACTCAAGGCAGCAGCACTAGAGCCCCAGCCCCAACTCCAATTAAAAAAATCAGCAGCATTGGCATCTCCCTACAAGACAAATTTTTTTTTTTTGGTAAGTAACTCCCTACAAGACATACTACTACATGCCTCAAAAAATAGGCCAGACACCAGCACCCACTACATTTTAACGCAGACCCACACACAAAACGAGCAGCAAAGCCATCCAAAGCTTCATAAAGCAGTAGACCACATGACAGCAGCACCAAAACAGACTATAGCTAGCCAAATCAATAGGACTAGATCAGAGCAAAACAGGCAAAAAACATCAGGAAGGATGAACTCCAACCGAAACAAAACCATCCGGTTTCCAGCATATGCAAATGGATGAATTAACAAAACTTATGGAGGCCCTCCACTAAACCATCCAAATCGCTAAATTGATCTGACGGAAAAGCCGCGTTCCATTTCAACATGACTTTAGGAGAATCGAATATAATCAACCTCCGAATGCACTTGTCAAATAAATCACAATATGGCCAGCGGCATGGCCAGCGGCGATCGGTTGTTCCGGGCTGTCTCCATCGCCGACATGGCTGGAATCCTGGGGACCCCCCTCGGTCCTCCCCAGGAATCCTTCTCCCCTCGTCCTCCCTCCGTGCCCTCTCTAAAGGATGTCGTCCCTAATCCCTCCTTCCCTCCTTTGCGTGACGGTCCTCTGCTCCAGGCTTCCAGTCCTGATCCCGTTTTCCTAGCGAAAACTAAGGCAGTAGGTGCCGTCAGGAGCATCTCGCCTGTGCCAGCTGCTCCCACCTGCTCTCAATCTGAAGTCTCCAGAGTCCGTGGTTGCTGCTCACCTCGCCCGGGCTCTAGGGTCGTTCGCGACTCTGTTAATGCCCCTTTTGATAGTGCCTCCGAAATCCCTAACTGCACTCAGCAATCGGCCAAATCCTGGGCTCGAGTTGCTCAAGACAAAGGTAATTTTTCCTTTGCTCCCCTCAAATATTTTCCTCCTCCGTCTGAGGTTGGTCCCGACACCCCTCTTCCTCCTCCGGCTGAGGTCCTGCATCAGAGTGTTGAATTTTGGGGCTCCACACTGGTGGGCTTCTTCATTGGAAAACCCCTCCATTTCTTGGCGGTTGACTCCATAGCTTGGAAAGTCTGGGCAAGATTCGGGCTTCATCACGTTGCTGCGAATGATAAAGGTTTTTTCTTCTTTAGTTTTGACTCTGTTACCCAGATGATAGCATGCCTCGCTAAAGGCCCCTGGGTCTTCAGGAGAAATTCCCTTTTTCTTAAGAGATGGGCACCGGGTATGGTTTTGGATCAAGAATCCCTCATGTCCTTCCCCATGTGGATTTCTTTGGTCAATGTCCCAATTTTTTTTTTTTTTCAATGTCCCAATTGAATATTGGACGCCTCTGGGCCTAAGCTAGATAGCTAGCAGGATTGGTAAACCAATCCAATGTGCCCTAGGACTGCTAGGATGGATAGTGTGCATGTTGCCAGGATCTGTATTGAGGTTGGCAAGGGTGATCCTCTTCCTGACAAAATCCGGCTCTTGTCTGGTTCTGCTGATTTTGCCAAGGTGGTGGAGGTTGAGATAGTCTACCACTCGAAGCCTTTTCGATGCAGTTCTACTCAACAAAGTAGAACAGGTGATGGTGGGGTTGGGAGCTCGATTCCATCCGTGGACTCCCGCTCTGTTCATGCCATGGCTGTGGTTAAACAGGTGACCCCTTCTTTTGTTGAGACTCTGGTGTATGAAACTGGGGATCATGTTGGCATAGAGGGATGTTCTTCTGAGCATGCTCTGTTGGCCGTGGCTCAACAGGATCCTAGCTCCATCCTTGATGTTGATAAATCACAACATTTAAAGGCTGAGAATTCGGGTAGTAAATCTGCTGTGGGTAAAGCTGAGTCTCCTAGACTGGCTGATAATTCCCTTTCCTCCTCTGATGGGGGTTGTTGTGAGCCTGCTGGAGGAGCTCTGTTGAACAAAAATGTGGTTCCCTCCTCTCCCTCTCCTGATGTTGGTGTTGGAATGGAGGGCAGCGTTATCAAAGTGCCTCAATCTGGACAGGTCCTCCCTGAATGTGATGCAGGTGCTGAGGTTGTTGTCTTAGCTGGATCAATTGTTACTGATGATGGGGATTCCCATGAGGCTGACGTGGATATTCTGCCCCCCAGTTTGTTGCCTGCTGATGCTGATCCTCTTGAGACGGTTTCTTCTGAGGAGACCAGCAGTACTGACCATTCTGGTGAGGAGAGTTCCTCAGAGTGCCATGAGTTGGGTGGGTCTGGCCCGCTGGAGGGTGCTCCGGCTATTGGCTCTTTTCCTGGACCCCTTGCCGACCCGCCTGATTATCATGCTTTGGGTCCAATTGCGTTGGTAGATCCTGATTTTACCCCCGAATCTATCTCTCGGACCATTCAGAAACACTCCCTGGTTGGCTCTTCAGAAGTACAAGCAGTGCCTAGCACTGTGGACATGAAGGATGCTCTGGATGGTAGTCTACTGGACTCGGATCTGGTCGTCGATCAGACCCCTATTCTTGTTTCAGATGCCAGCTGCTTGGTTGAGGATCCTGTGTTAACTGAGAAGGATCTGTTGCTTTTGGCTCTCCAGTAGCTCCTGGACTCGGATGGCTCTCGTCAACTATTAAAAGCCACACTTCCTGAGCATAGGAACCTTGTGATGGATTTCCTGAACAGGTGTTGGCAGGATGTAAATGTTGAGAGCAAATGTAAGTTTCTCTCAGCCTTTCCGTTGGCAGCGGCAGATAAACGCGTTTCCCCCTGATGCTTATTTGATTGCTTTCCAATTGGTAGTGACGGCTGACACCTCTCAGGCCCATAGTGCCTCATTCTCTCCCGAGGAAGAAAAGGTTATTTTTGGATTCCTGGCTTCCTTGCTGAAAACGGCAACGAGTTTTTCGGTTATCCAAAATTGTAATCAATTTGAATTTTTGGCTGGTATTCATGGTAAGGCATTTAAGATCCCGACTGAAGAACCCTGGCTACAGTTCAAGTCTAGGAGACGGCGTAAAGCTACTTCCAAGAAAAACCAGATTTCTCATACATGAAAACCTGTAGCTACTGGGTTGGGTGTGGGTTGGTTAAGTTGTTCCTTTTCAAAGGTATTTTGACTAATTGATAAGGGCATTATATTTTCGCCTCTGCAAGTGTGTGGGTTGGGTTGGGGGCTGCCTGTGCACTAGACTAGGCCTATTTGAAGAGCTGGCCCTGGGCTGTTTGGGTGCAATAGCTCCTTATATTGCAAGAGGGTTCTTTCTGTCTGTAGCCAATAGGTGGAGCAAGAATTGGATTCTATTTCAGCTCTTGTTTCTGTCTGATAGCTGGCCATGCCCAGCTGGTGGTTTGGCTACTGGAAGTGCAGGAAGTGTGGTATTGCCTTTATGCTCCTTCCTTGGGCATAAAGGCCAAAGTGGCCTTGTGAGAGGTAAGGCCGGTGTGCATTTTATCCTCTCAAGGCCAGAGTAGCCTTGCAGCAAAAAAAAAAAAAAAAAAAAAAAAACAAGTGGCCTTTAGCACCATTGGTGGACAGACCGGCTTGATTAGTTCGGAGTCCATTTGATCGAAGTGCCCTTGTGCTTCTTGAAGGACGGAGTGGTTTACGCTCTCTTTCAGGACGGAGTGGTCTTCTGTATCTTGATGGCTGGACTGGACTTGCGTCTTTTGAAGCCGGAGCGGCCTTGTGCCTTTCAAAAATCGGAGTTGAGTTTTTGCTCTTGGAAGCCGGAGTGATTTGTCGCTTAAATGCCGGAGTGAATTAAGGCCGGAGTTGATTTGTGCCTCTTAAAGACCGATGTGATTTATTGCCGGAGTTGAATTGTGCCACTTGTTGCCGGAGTTGCCTTGCGCATTTTGAAAGCCGGAGTGAATTGTGGCGCCTTGAAGGACGGAATTGCCTTGTGCGTATTGAAAGCCAGAGTAAAAGAGGCTTGAGGGACGGAGTGGCCTTGTGCCCCTTAGGGACGGAGTGGCCTTGTGCCCCTTAAGGACGGAGTGGCCTTGTGTCCCTTTTTTTTTTTGGTAAGTAAGTATTTTGGATTCATGGGAGAAACAATTACAGACTAAATGTTTTAACTCCAAGTATTGTACTTAGAGTTAAAACATAAAGTGCTAGGGCATGCCCCTAGCAACAGTTACATCATAAGAGAAAACCATAAAGAACAGACACAAGAACCGAAAATGGGAGTGACATCATTTTCACACTAGCAAGATCGTATAAAACTACTCCTAAAACAACGAAGACGACACAGCAATCCATCTAGGATCTTCAACAGTACAGGAGCGTAAACCATAGACCGGACAGCAAGTCACCATGAGGGAGCATGCATAATAGCGCTTTCAATTGCTTCGGAGCAAGCAAGGCCAGCCGCACGCACCCAGCAAGATAAGCAGCACATCAGCCATGCTCATAGCCAACTGAAGTCTAGTAAGATCAATCCACAGCAAACGGAACCTCAATCCAGCATTCCAGCAAACAGAAAAAAAGATTACAGCAAACCTTCAAAACCAGCAAAATCCAGCACCTCCGGGCAGCAACATGAGGTCTGTAGACAAAAAGCTGAATGCATGTAATACACCATCAGCACCCAAAAACCAATGGTTCAACCTGGTTAACCTGCATGCTTCAACATTTACCGCACCAGCAGCCAGTGATAGGCCATCAACTTCCAGCAAGCTGTCAGGTCAAGACGGCAGTAAGCACAACAAATATGCCATCCCGTTACATCATTTGCGAGCCAGTACATCAGATTGATCATCAGCCAAAATCGCAGAACTAGAATATTTCCAGCCCAGCATTACAGACATATTTCAAGCACAACACAGGGCAATCGGATTAGAGCAGCATACAGCATCAGCAGCCGATAACAGCTCCCAACACTGGCCCGAACAGTTGAAACATCAGCAACATGGGGATTCTCCCAAACCACACCCAGGCTAACTATCAGCAGCTGCATCTAAACCGCCAGTGCAATCCTTCATAGGTCGGACAGCCAGAGGTAACATAGTCCATACAATCAGCAGACCCAAATATCAATGAAGCATCACTTCAGCAGCCAAGGCAAAGCCAACAGTATACTCAGCATCGGGCCACCACAAATCCAAAAGGACTGCAGCATGCTGGGGTGAAACACCAGGCAGCCGCTGAACCTGGCAACAGCCAGCAGACTGGGACCAGCACCTACATAATGCCATCCAGCAGGTACAAGAAACTGACCCCAGCTTCAAAACCGAGCAGCTACCCATGCTTCAGTAACCCCAAGCAGCACAAAGCCATAAGTATATCAACACAGCATCAGCAGCTGAATTTCCATCAGCAACCAAATGCAGCAGAATCATTAAATCCATGGTCGCACCAGGTAGCAACACAAGCCGGTGTTAATAAACAAAAACAATGGCCATACTCCAACAGCACCATTGCACCAACCGCATTGCGTCCATCATAAAGCTGGGCCAGCAGGTCTCCAACCACAGCCTCGCAAAAAGAGCAACAATCTGCTCCCAGTGACTTACAAATAGAGGCATGGCAGCATCGCTTAGCACCATAATGCTCCAGTACCAAAATCAGCAACTCACAGGTCTCATCTACAGGTAGAACTAGCAGCAACCAGCAAACTGGAACACCACCAGCAGCGAGATCGGTCTCAGGCGGCAAATGAGGACGGCCACAGGTGTCAAATGAGAATGGCCACTTCAAACTAAAACGGCCCCACAGACGATCGGAAATTTGATGAAGTCGCCTACGATCGGCCAGCCAGCCACAAGGAAACAATCCAGTTACCTACCACAGCACCAGAGAGCCAGCAAAACCATTAGCAATGAGAACCGGCAATCACAGTCCTCAAAATGCTGAATAGACCGAACAACACCATAATTCGATCTTGTGCCCCTTAAGGCCGGAGTGGCATTATGCCTTTTAAAAGCCGGAGTGGCTTTTATTGTGCCGAATTGGAGCTGCGATTCAAGTGCGTCTTCGACGTGCATTTCAAGTCACGATTTGGATCCGCGTTTTGAATGTCATCTTGATATTGTAATTTTTCTTAATGACTTTTGTCATGGTTGCTCTGTTGGTATCTTCTGATGTATCAACGTGCTCTGGGAATGCCCTAGCTCTTATGCTTTATCTTCAAGTCGGAAAAATACTTGGTGATAAATCATAGCTTCTAAATTTTTTCTCCCATTAATCTAAATTTACTTACTTATCAAAAAAAAAAAAGAATATAATCTTTTTTTTTTGGTAAGTTAAATGAATTAAATGAAATGAAAGTTACAAAAATAATGTTCTAACTCCAAGTGTTTTGCCAACTTAGGTTTAGAACAAAGAGCTAGGGCATACCCTAAGCATCACAAAATAAAAACCTCACCTAGGGGTATTTCATCAAAATAGACCGTACGCAACCCGGCCCCACAACAATAGAAACCTAAAGACAACAAATTCAACAAGAATACTAATGGGAATCAGACAAAACCAAGTCCACCCACATCAATAGCATTAGCTATCAACAGTAGCAAGGTTCTTTTCCTAGGACCAACAACTGCTTCCAGAAGGCCAGCAGCCACATCCTTCAGCATGTGTTCCATCAACCAGCAAATCAGCACCTTCTCAAGCGGCTTATCCACCATCAACAGTATCAGCAGCACTCCAGCACCACAGCATCGGCCGCAATAGCAACTTTGATAGCAGAAACTATATCTCCACTCAGCCACGGGCTCACAGCAGATGACCCAGCATCTGCACAAAAACCTTATTGGAGCCGACAGTATTCAACAGCATCAGCTACAGCACGGCTACTAAGCATCTTTAGCAAATCTAGCCTCAGCAGCCAAATGAGCCTCATTCATCTCTAATGAAGGAGTCTGCCCCAATCTGAATCCCAAACCATCTGCAGCAAACTAAGCAATCCAATCATTAGGCAACTGCAGCAGAGCCCATCCCAAACACCAGCTAAATTTTCCAGCAGCAACTGCACATCCCAGTAACCCAGACAATTGGCTGGGTTTAAAACTAGTGAGACCTAACAATTCTGCACAGATCACCCTGAACTAGCAAGGCATAAAACAGCAACATCAACGTAACCTCATGACACCAACATCACCGAAACAAACTGGAGCGATCAACCATTCCAAAAATGTACTGACAGCAGGGCAGCATCCATCACCACAGCACAAATTCTCCAGGAGCCATACAACAAGCTCTTCAAACAAACAGCAAAGGGGCATTGGCCCAACAGCAACTGGCTAGGAACCAGACAACTGATCTGCATACCCTCGAGCTGCAAGACGGCATCAAACTACATCTTCCAAGCACAGTCAGAACAATGGACAACCAGCAGGGAGGATGCGAAACACTACCAGGGGCTCACCAAGGTAGAGTTTGCAACTCCACAAAGAAGAAAAAAATTGTGCTAACAGACACAAAAGATCATCAGCAGCATAAAGGCCAGTGACCGCTTCCAACAATGTTGAGGCAACAATCATCATCACAAGATACACCCACCAAAAGCCAAATAGTGGAGCAAATGCAGCAGCAAGAGTAAATCAAAGGTCTGAACATGCATAAACAGCCAGCATCAAGACCATCAGCACAATTCCAACTGCTGCATTGCAGGGCAGAAAGTAATCAAAGACTCCAAGAGCTGCATCCAGTAGGGACCTAAGATCAGCATCACCAAATCTCTACATTCAGCATGCAAAACCAGGCACAAGCAGAACCCAAGTCAAGCAATTCATTCACGACAAAAATACAGCTCAACTAACCCAGAACCAGATTAGAGGATCTGCACAACTGCACTACATAATTACCAGAAACCAAGATATTCAAGCTAACACAAAAGAACCAACAAAGCAAATGCTGGATTTATTAGATCCATACAAAACCGGCAGAACACCAACAGCACGACCCCTAAGATCTGGGTGATGCCTTGGATTTTTTGGATTTGTTCTTTTTCCGAGATCTAGAAGGCTTCCAAGAATCGCACACCATAGCCATTGCCTCATTGACATTTAGGAATTTCTCTTTAGAATAGTCTACAGCCCGGCCCGTACAGATTTCAGAAGCAGGGGCGGTTCCACCATTCTTAGAAGACACCAAACCATGCTTTTTTATAATTCGAGAGATTGAATTGGGAGTTGGATCACTATCGGAACCAGAATCAATAACCAATTCATTAAGTTGCACACCAGGGAGGCCATCCAGGCATCCGGAATCATCCAATGGGCACAATTGTTGACCAAGGTCAGCAGAGGAACTCTGGAGACAGGGGCCGGGAGCAAAGCAGCAGGGGTGCAGGTAGTAGGCTCCAGTGGTGCCTGGGATGCCAGACCATGAGTAGGGGGAACTGGTTTCGGGGGAACCAGCAGACCAGGGGAGGATTGAGAGTCCATCACAGCCCCAATGGTGGGACTACTCACGCAACAACCACTAAGGCCCTTAGCAACCTTCGGGGCAGCATTTGGATATGGGGGAGAAGTCGGCTGAATCAAGACTTCATGATCCACTGAATGTGGAACACAATCATCGATCGCGTGCCCAGGGCAAGGCAGTGAGACCATTGGGACTTTTTCCACATGCGCAGAATTGGGAGATTTGGAGCGGGAAATACCTGTTGGAGGTTTAGCTTCCTTGGGATGGCATTGAGCTTCATCATGCCCCAACAGACGACAACGACTACACCTGATAGGCCGCCAGCTATACTCCAACTTCACCATAACGGGAGTCGAATCGTGGCAAGCTTTAATGGTGATACTTTTGGGAAAGGGGCCATCGACACCCACTTCCACACAGATTTTTGCAAAGGAGACGTTCTCCATACGGGCAGTCCGGGGGTCGAGCTGGAGAGGAATTCCAACAGCACTAGCCACCCAGCTGAGGCCGGCATGGGTCTAGTACTCAATCGGCAAATTGAAGAGCTTGATCCAAATGGGAAAGCGTTTATGTTCATCCTTGTTCAGAATCATGTCCGGCTTCCAACATTTAAGGAAGATAGCCTTCCCTGCCATGAGCCAAGGACCAGCTTGAAGACATTTATTCATCATCTCCATCGATGAGAATCGGAAGAAGAAATAACCAGCTTCGTTGCCAGCGGTGTGTGTGAGACCAAAACGGGTCCAAATCTTGTTAGCTATGGCTTTGACCGCCAAATAGTGAGGGGGTGAATCACAGAAGTAGCCTACCAGGGTGAAACCCCAGAAGTAGCCATTGAAGGAATATAATCAACCTCCGATCAGAAGATAAGGTGTCAATATGAGGCTTAGAGGAATTGGCAATCACAAACAAGCGAAGGCCTTCAAAATAAACACTCGAGGGACAATTCAAGAAATCCTCCTCTAATGGAAAGGAGGATCTGAATAAATTTTTTGTAACCTCAGACACATTAGACCAACATGAATCAATGAAATCAAACAAAACACCACGTTGATCCTTAGTGATGGAGTTAAAGTGCAGCTAAGAAGCATTCTCTCCAAGTAAGCATCGGAGGGCATATTGCATAGGATCCTTGGCGATAACCTCAGCAGTCCATTCCTCAGAAGACTGAGAATTAGTATCGTCGGGGTCACTCTCAATGTCCCTATTCTCACCAGCATTACAGTCGAGCCCCTCTAAAAGGGACTCAATAGAGCCAATTGAATTAGAAAAGGAAGAATTAGAATCCACAACTACAGCAGGAAAACCACCTAGAGAGCATGTTTGGTCAACATGCTGGAGTTGTGATCTGCTAACTTGAAAGACCACAGCAGGCAGATTTAACTTGCATTCAGGTGGGACAGGCACAGGTAACGATTGAACACCACAGGGGGAATCAAAGGGAGGTAGCTTCTATCTCTCCTCCCCCAGATGTTATCCAACAAAGTATCGATGTTTGGGGGGCAATGTTGGTTGTTCATTTCTTTGATAAATCATTACATTTTTATGCTGCAAACTATATTGCTTAGAAAATTTGGGCACGGTTTGGTACCTGTCACATTGCTGAAAATGATAATAGGTTCTTCTTCTGGTTTTCATCTAATGCTCAAATGGAAGCTTTCCTTGCTAGTGGCCCTTGGGCATTTAGGGGGAAAACCTTATTCGTTAAACAATGAAAACCAAGGATTTACTTGATGAAAACCATGGTGAAAGAGAACCGTAAAACACTCTCAGTGTGAATCAACTTGATAAATGTCCCTGTCATACTGTACTCCTTTGGGGCTTAGTTGGATTGCCAGTGTGGCGGAATAACCACTCTAATTGGATATTAATATGGCTTAGTTGGACCGTATACAATTTGCTTATGTTTGTGTTGAGGTGGGGATAGATGTTGTTCTTCCCACTATGATCAAATTGATTTCTGGGAAGAGCTGTGTTGATAGGGAGGAGATTTATGTTGAGGTGGAGATTGAATATCAATGGAAACTCTTGAAATGTAGCAGTTGTAGAAAATTGGACATAGTGTTGCCCGTTGTAAACCTAATATAGTGTATAGACCTACAGGCCGGATATTTTCTGCCCCCCTTCCAGATTGGTTCAGCACTCTGTTAAAAGGAATAAGTCAATTAAAATTTAGAAACCCTAGAGAGAGAACCTCTCTCTTCTCTCTAGAATTTCAAAATTGTGCGGCGTTTGTTTCTCCCTCCTTTGGCGCCGCCGGCCACGGCCGGTATCCTGGCAACCCCGATAGGGTCTGGCGAGGACTCGGCCTTATCTGTCTCCCCATCTCCTCCTCCTCTGTCGGTCTCCGTTACCAATTCAAGCAGTCGTCTTTCTCCTCCTTTCCCACCGTTGAAGAAGAGAGACGATTTCCATCGTCCTGTCCCTACCGCTTCCGGTTTGGCTGTTTCAAAGCCCAATGAGTATCGTATCAATAGCGAGAATGCTGCTGTTGCCCCTCTTCCTTGGAACAGGGTCGTCCAGGAGGATTCCGCTAAGCAGATAACTGATCTGACTTTCTACCGCCCCAGGATCCCAATGGTGATTCAGAAACCATTTCCCCCTGATGTTGTCGACCAAGGCAATGCTTTCTGGGGATTTACCTTGGTGGGTCACTTTCTAGACACCCACCCTCATTTCCTGGCTGTCAAAGCCATAGCCAGGAAGTTATGGGCTCGATTCAAAATCAAGCACATAGCCGGGAACGATGCGGGTTTCTTCTTCTTTTGATTCTCAGCCTTGGAATCGATGGTCAAATGCCTTCACGCTGGTCCTTGGATGTTCTCTGGTAAAGCCATCTTCCTAAACTAGTGGGCTCCGGGAATGGCGTTGTCGAAGGCAGAGCATAAGCGACATCCCACATGGATTAAACTGTCTAATATCCCGATTCAGTTCTGGACTCAGGTTGGGCTTAATTGGATTGCAAGTGCCATTCGTGTCCCTCTGCAACTTGACCCCAGAAACGCTCGAATGGAAAATCTCTCCTACGCAAGGATTTGTGTGAAAGTAGGGGTGGATGGCCACTTCCCCGATTGCATCGCCGTCAAACGAATCCCTGATTCCAAATCCATTCTGGAGGTTAAGGTAGAATATTCTTAGAAGCCGACTCAATGTGGTCGCTGCCACCTAATTGGCCATGATGAAGCTAAATGTCGATCTAAAAGTGTCAGTGCGCTTCCTGTCTCCTCCAAATCTATCCCTACTGACCAAGGGAAGTCTGTACAGCCAAGCCCAATTGAACATCTATCTGCTGATATGGAATCCTATGGGGTCATCGATTCCCTGACTCCCTTGCGTTCTCCTAGGCTCTCGGATCCCTCCTGTGAGGCTCTATCTGTGAGCAATTTGGAAGCGTCTAAGTTGAAGGATGAGACTGATTTCCTCTCTACCGTGATTGAGTTAGTCCCTCACTCCCCTCCCTGTGAGGCTCTATCTGTGAGCAATTTGGAAGCGTCTAAGTTGAAGGATGAGACTGATTTCCTCTCTACCGTGATTGAGTTAGTCCCTCACTCCCCTCCCTGTGAGGCGACATTGGTTGCAAAAGTCCCAGACAATTGCTCATCAACTGGGAATAAATTGACCTCCCATTCTCCTGCTGTTGAACTGGTGGAGCATGCGGTCCAAGATGCCAGTTCACCCATGCTTCCTTTATCTTTTGCCGATGTTGTTAGTAGGGGATCCAATCATCCTGATTTGCAAATTTTTTTTTTGGTAAGTAAGTCAATTGTATTAAAAAGAAAAAAAATTTACAAATCTATGATTTAATTCCAAGTGTTTTTCCGACTTGGAATTTAGTCATAGACGCGAAGGCATTAGCCGATCACCTGAAAAAAACAAAAGAGTCCAACAAAAGGACAATAATCATCAAAGGAAAGCCATAGGTCCAGCATGAGAACCCAGCATGCTACTACCGTTTCAGCATCAACATCCAGCATCAGTTCATGACTCTCCTTCTAGCTACAGAAGAAGGTGGCAACAGAGGGATCCAAATAGTATCAGCAAACATGCACAATCAATAGAAAACGGCCGAAAAAAACAGGGGCTCCCGCAAGCCACGCCCAAACTGAGCCTCGGCCCCAGTAGCTTATACCGAAGCATTCTACCACAGGCCAGGCACTGGCCATCAGCTATGATGCATACCCACACGTCCATCAGGATCAGCATGAATCAGTAATTACCGTGGCCTACAGATATGACAGATCACAGGCTAAATGCCCACCCACAAACTAAAGCATAAAACAGATTTCCTAAGCAATGAACCACCATTGTAACCAAACATCCCACTTCAATGCAGTGAAGCAATCAGGTACATCTGCAGGCTTTTTTTTTTTGGTGAGTAAGTCAAGTCAATTGTATTTAAAAGAAAAACATTTACAACCTATGAGTTTTTTTTTTGGTAAGTAAGTACTTTGGATTAAAGGGAGAAAAAATACAAAATTTATGTTTTATCTCCAAGTATTTTGACTTGAGGATAAAACATAAACCGCTAGGGCATACCCCGAGCAACTAGTACATCAGAAAAATAAAAAAACCTCTAGGAGGCCAACGTTCTATAGAACCAACAAAATATGCAAAAAATTACAGCACAGGACAGAGAGAAACCGCAATTCCCCTGCTACCTGAATTAGCCAACAGCTATAATACTATAGCAACAGGATCAGTTGCACCACCCGAATTAGCCAACATGTTTAGCAATCCAGCAGCAGCAAAGGAATACCCACCAATCCAAACTCAGAATCAACACAGCATTGGGAGATTCAAGCTGCAGTGGAGATCCAGCTGCCAGAACCCACCAAATGCCATGCTTTAGAAGATCGCCACATCAGCAATTCCGCGTCAGGAGGCGAGCCCAGCCATGTCAGCATATCAGCAGCAGTAAGAACATGTGAGCCGCAGGATAGCAATTTAGTCATAGACACGATGACAATTGCCAACCACCCAAAAGAAGGATCAAAGAGACGTGTTAAGAACACTATACAACAAAGGAAAAACCACGCAAACAATACATTGGCTAAGATTACTGTAGACGAAAGCTGAGAACCAAATCCATCCAAAAACCATTGGTCCAGCATAAGAATACCATCATGCTTCATCGAAAATTAAGATCACCCAGAACAGCAACCCGATGCACATGCTTACCATGCTATGCTCACAGTTAGCGGCTGGAAAAATCAGTTTAGCATCCTCAATATGCTAATAAGGCTTTTACATCAAGGGCTGGCACCACCAACATGGAAGACAAGAATGTCCAACCAGCTCAGAGACCAACTGCATCAAGTTGGAAATCTGCTGCTGTAAATTCCAGCAGGCATCAACCAAAATTTCACAGCACATAGATAGTCTTGAGTATTTGAGCTGTCAGCCCTATCTTGCTCTTCAACCAACTTCCACCGCACTAAGAAATTTTCCTAGCCAGCTTACGAACTGATTCCAGCACAGAAGGACACCCGGAGCATTGCAACAGTACTTAGCTTCAACACCCTAAATAGCCGAGACAACAGCTATGCCATCATCAGAAAGGCAGAGTTAGAACCACCAGTAGCCTTGAGCATCATCAGCAGTCGAGCTGATGTAGCAGCATCAAACACATACAGATGTAACACCTCATACATCCAATGGCATTTCCATACCATATATTGCACACAGATAGCTGTAGACCGAGACAAACAGCACTCCAGTCCGGCAGCAGCCCAAGCCAAATGCAACACCACTACAACAATACTCTCCCGAGTTGGCAGCGTGTTATCACAGCACATGACATCCTCCCCGTCATCATCCCCACTTGAAAGAATTGCCAGCTGGATTGGATTGCCAGGCACCATAACGACCTTTGATGGAAGGGAATCGACACAAGACCAAAATCGGCATCACTTGTTTGGTGAACCAGCCAAAACAAACACCTCAAGCAATGCTCCAGCATGAAAAACCGGCGAGCAGCAGTAGTAGCAGAATAAAGCATAAGGGGAGCTTTCAATCTAGTAGCAAATCTAGTAGCTAATAGTTCAGCGCCACGGCAAAGCCTCACCAGGATGAGCAGCCCACTACTTCAAATTCGATCCAAATCAACAGACAACACCATGTTTCAATACAGAAAAGCACAACCCAGCGGCTCATAATGCCAACACCATCTGCCTGCAACAGGCAGCAGATGACAGAATCCCACAATCAGGTTAAACACTCCATTCCCCAGTAAGATGCCATGACATTCCAGCACTCCTAAGGAATTAGAACAGAAACAAGCACAGAGTCAGCTGCTCCAGCAACATCAAGACACTACCACAACAGATCAGGTTCAACAGAAGACGACTGTAACAACCCACAACCAGCTATATAATCCATAAGGAGCAGTAGAAAAGATACAAAACAAGGATCAATATCAGGGCCCAACCATTGCTGCAGCAACTCAGGGCAACGCATTTCATCTGGTCCCTTCATAAGTTTCGCGTCCAGAGCAACTTGAAAAAGATTATCCCACTACACCAATCAAATCCAATATGCAGAGCAAGGAGCAACGTCCAAAACTCAGATGGCATCTTTGAGCCATTGCAAATTAACAGTCGGGTACATGAAATCTGGCGATCGACCATGTTTCACTGCACCATCTGCTCAGGCAAATGCATCAATCTAAGCATCCACATCCTTACAGAACCACAGGCAGATGCAGTACACCTGATGCAGTCCACAGCAAAGCTACTAGCCTCCAGCCTCAGAGCAATGCAAACGATAGAGAACAGAGTAGGAGGAAGCCGACAGCAACCAGCTTCATTCAGCGATGCACCAGGACATACTACCCCCGGGCAAAGAAAACACCAGCTGAAACCACCAGTTCAGGACACGCCAGTCGGGCAGTAGCATCGTCTGTTAATAAGCCGGCTAGTATTAGCCCAACCAGAAACCAGCCAACATCAAGCTACAAAGCAGCGGATCCACCTTCGGCTACACGTACCACCAGCTCAATGACAATAAGCATCAGCATCTTCGAATGAAGCAGCATTAGCTACTCCAAGGACGGACCAAATTAGGAATATACTGACAAGACAGTATATTGACACAGCCACTTTAACATCAATGGAGGGTCGGCAACAGGCCCAAATGCCCCCATGGAAGGAAACATACCGGGCCACAATAGAAAAGATGGGAACAAATCTGTTTTTTTTTTATAGCTAGGACATCCATAGGATGGAGATGATATAATAGACGCCACAGCGAGCCAAAACTAGAAAACAGAGACCAAGTAAAAAGATGCCAATGGAAAGGCACCTAAATGCTTTTTTTTTTTTTTTTTTTTTGGGAGCCAGACCTCCAGAGGAGGAAGGAACAAGGGAGCTGTACCGATGAAACAATAGACACAATAGCGATACAAAACGAGATAACAGAGCCCAAGGAAAGGCTCCTGAGGGAAAAAAACACCTAATCAGGAAACCAAAATTTTTTTTTTCTTTTCTTTTTTTTTGTTTTTTTTTGGATCTAGACCTCCAGAGGAGGGAAGAAACAAAGGAGCTATACCGATGAGACAATATACACAATAGCGATACAAAAGCGAGATATATAGCCCAAGGAAAACAAAAACAAGGCTCCAGAGGGAAAAAAAAAACACCTTATCAGGTATCTACTTTTTTTTTTTATATATGTTCCAACGCCTAACAATCGAAAGGCAAGGGCGACCAGCTAACGGCAAGGAGGTCTTCAATTTGTCCCGAACAACATTTGTAATCTGAGAGCAAATCTGGGGTAAATCCTGTGGGGAGGATTTCTCGAAGATCCGATTGTTTTGTTCTCTCCATATAAAATAAACTGTGGCCGCAAGAGAAAGACGTTTGGATAGGGCAAGTAGGTTCTTTCCTTTCCATTGATGAGCAGCCCAATTAATGTTTTGGGACCATTCGGGATAAGGCCATTGAATGCCCGCTTTCCTTTGGATAGTGGTCCATAAGGAATTGGAGAAGGTACATGAGAAGAAAATATGTTCATGATTTTCGTCATCCAAATTGGAAAAAGTGCAAGTATTGGATAGGTTTGGGACACCGTGAATTCGATCATTGGTGTTAAGCCTGCCTTTGATAGCCAACTAAAGAGTAAAAGCGTGGGCAGGAATATGAAAGGTGCCCCAAACTAAGTTTGTCCAGCTCAGTTTGGGCTTGGGAGGGTGAAAAAGAAGGTAAGCAGTCTTAGTCGAAATAAATTCCATTTGGGCTCCCGTCCCATCTCAAGGAATCTTTATGCACGACGTTAGGGAGATAATGGGGCATGTTTTCAGCGAGACTAAAGACTTCCTGATCATAAGGATTAGGCCAATCCCAATGATCATCTCTGATTATTTGAGATACCTTTGAGTCCCAAGATAAACCGGTGACCAGACGAATTCGATCCGTGCTAACATTGCTGAGCGGACCCATAGGGTGCCAGTGGTCATGCCAGATAAAAGTATCAGTGCCGTCACCAATGTTCTTAATAGAGTGAGAGCACGTGAAGGGACGAAATTTCATGATCTGAGTCAGGAACTTTGAGAGTCCAGATGCACCGGTCCTTTATTCTAGTTTTGTGGATCCATGAAGACCAGGACGATTCAGGATCCTTTGACATGACACACCATAAGAGTTTGCAGATGAGGGCTTTATTTTGCGCCTGCAAATTCTTGCGCCCCAGCCCACCTTCACTCTTCGGGTAACAGATGCCAACCCAGGCTACTTTTGCAATGGCCTTCCCATCAGTTGATCCATTCTAAAGGAAACGCCTCATTATGGAATCGATCTAATTAAGAATGGATTTGGGCAGAATGAATATTGAGGCCCAGTAGAGGTGGACGGACGAGAGGATGGAGGCAATAAGTTGCAATCGCCCCCCAAAGGAGAGCCACCTATTCTTCCATGATTTTATCCGACGAGTAATTCTCTCAGTGAGCGCATTACAATCCCGATTCGAAAGCCTGGTGGTTATCAGTGGGACACCCAGGTATCTAATGGGGAGAGAGCCCACTTTGAACCCCAAAATGTCGACAATAATCTGAGGAAGAGATGGGTCTTTAGCGCATATGAAAAATTTGCTTTTATTCTCGTTTGCCGAAAGCCCAGAGAGCCAGTAAAATTTCTCAAGGCAATCCTTAAGAATTCGAATTGAGTCTGCAAAGGCGAGCATGACGGTATGAGTCGCCTTACAGTTCCAATGAAATTTGAAGGTTTCATTCCTACAAGCCTTAAATTCAACAATCCCATTCAACACCTCCATAACCAGGACAAAAAAGTATGGAGAAATGGGATCGCCTTGGAGAGACCCCCTTTGCCCCCTTTGAAAAAACCCAAGCTGCTTCCCCATTAATATTGACGATTATACGAGGGGGTGGTTATGCATTGCCTAATCGATCGACCATTTTAGGGAATTTCATAATGGTCGGGATAGAGATAATGAAGTCCCGATGACTGAGTCGTATGCTTTCATGAGTCGATTTTCATAGTACATCTAGGTGGGTCATGACCCAGGTGATACTTATGCAGGAGCTCTTGGGCCAGGAGGATGTTGTCACTGATATGACGACACGCCACAAAGGCCGTTAGGCACTTATCTACAAGATAGCGTAATGTCATCTTTAACCGATTAGCGATAATTTTTGAGATTACCTTGTAGATGACATTACAACATGATATGGGACGGTAGTCAGTAAGCAAACGAGGGGATTGGACATTTGGGATCAGGCTAATGATTGTAGTGTTCGTTTGTTTGAGAAGCTTTCCATGATTAAAAAATTCACGAATAGCTTCACAAACAGAAGAACCTACAAATATCCTCGAATCCTTAAAAAATTGAACCAAAGCATCGGGACAGGGCACGGTAGTCCCCGAGTAAAAAAGATCACCTTTCAATCTCTTGGCGCAACTTAGGACCGATAGAGTGGGCGCGTCGGTGAATCGAGCCACCTGTGTGTTGGATGAAGGGCGTAAATTGTCGGCGTCACCATCCATACGTACACCCGGACGAGAGGCCTTCTGGAAATGATTCTGATCAAATTATGGACATTCTCGACGCCAGTGGTAGGATTCCCTGCATCATCAAGGAGGGAGGTAATCCGATTCTTATTGTTGTTACCATTAACGGTCTTGAAAAAGAATTTATTGCATTGATCTCCCTCTTTGAGCCACCTGATCTTAGCTTTTTGCTTGATTAGGTCGGCTTCCTTGGCTAGCGCAGCGCGGTAGGTTTCCCTACAGCTATGCTCCTCATGATAACACTCAAAGTTGGATGGAAATTGGCCTTGGATAACCTCGAGATTGTTCCTCGAGCGAATAAATTCCTCATGGACATCGCCCTCATGAACATTTAGCTTTTTCAGTGACATTTTCACCTTCTTAAGTCTAGTCACCAGCCGGAACATTGGAGTGCCAGTGGTGTCGTCCTTCCAAGTGTCTACAACCAAATGGTGGAACTGAGGGGATTTAGTGAGGAAATTATTAAACCGGAACATCCCGTGCTTTCTAGGCGAGTCGCCAGAAGGGAGAAGAATACATGGTGAATGGTCAGAAAGTCTGGCAGGGGGAAAAAGGGCTTTGGCCCTGTGAAACTGGTCAATCCAATTCCCATTGACGACAACTCTATCAAGCTTTCTGTAAATACAAAGCGATGAGTCCTGGCCATCATTCCAGGTATAGTGCATACCTTCATGGCAAACGTCTTCAAGATCGCAGTCTCTAATGCAGTTATCAAGATCAAGCGAGCTTTTGTTATGCCATACACCACCCAGGGCCTCAGACGGGGATCTAACAGCGTTGAAATCTCCAAGCGCGGCCCAGGGGAGATCGCCCGGGTGATTAGACATCAACCGAAGGCTTTCCCAAAGAAGTCTTTGGATACTTTCTGAATTTTCGGATGTTCTCCTCCCGGAATAGGACCTCGGTATGAATGACCTGATCCACCAAGGAGAGGATATTAACCGAAGCAATTGGGGGTCCCAGCCCACCCAAATCCGTCCGTTTGAAGACGTGGAGTAATTCATAATCGAAGACTAGTTAGGTCTGATCCTAGTGGAGACACTCAGGGAGTTCCTCTCCGCGACCTTGGTTTCAACCAGACCAACAATACTGCACCTATGGGAGCTAATGAGGCTGCAGACTTCGTGGGTTTTTACAAACCCATTTAGTCCTCTCACGTTCCAACAGGCAATACTAATCATGGGTTGGGGGTGAGGGGGGAGGATTTTTTAATCCCCCGAGATTTTTTATTTTTTATAAAGGAAACTTGTTCCCCATTTTTAGTAGTAGAACCAACCCTTGCAACTGATGAGTCAGATAAGAGAGGGTTATTCAGTGTAGCAGGTTGGGAGGTGGCAATCGGTGAATCTGGTATGGATGGTAGGCGTTGTTTAAGGGTAGCAATAATACCAGGATCGGGGAAAGGCCTGATGTGCCCCGAATTCAACGGATTGGGAAGTTCCGAACAAGGGTTCGAACTTTTAGATCCGGAGGGGAAAGAGGGTTCAGTGATTCTAGTAGAAGGGCCACCTTCGTCATGGCAATTGAGCACAGAAAGAGCGTCCAGGGCCTCAACGGTCAACTTATCAAAGGAAGAAACATCACGGCAGGGAGGATTTTCAAGACCGACCTCAACGACTAGCGCTGTAGAGACTTGAACCAGGCAGTCCGGAGGGTCATTGAAAACATCCTCCTGTAAGGCCATAAACGAGTTAGAAGTCGTTATGGCCTTATGATCAAAGTCTCTTGTAGAGGGGGCATCCATGGCGGATACGATCTTCCATGGAGACTCCCTAGGGGAGATGGTGGTGGTGTTATTCCGATGAATGTCCACCACAGGGGATCCAAGATGTTTTGATTGGGGATCCTTAGTCCCACTTTTCGGAGGCGCGCTACATGGTGGCTTATGTTGGTACTCAAATTTAATTTCTCGATTTGATCATCCGATTGTTGATGTAGAGCCGCATTCGAATCTTTATAGATTCCGCGGGGCGTTTGCCCTCATTTCGACACAAACCCTAGCAAAGCCCATGCGCTCGAGTTTTTTGGTGACAGGGTCTAGAAAGAGGGGTTTCCCAACCGCACTCGCAATCTAGCTTAAACCCAGGGGGGTCCAGTTTTCAACCGGGATCCTAGACATGGTGATCCATACAGGGAATGATTTGTGCTCCTCTCGTGATAAGACCATCCCCGGCTTCCATTTCTTAAGAAAAAAAGGATGGCCGGCTATTGTCCAGGGGCCACTAGCAAGACATTTGTTGAGCATTGAGCATGAAGAAAATCGAAAGAAAAAGAAACCCAACTCGTTTCCAGCCACATGTTGTAGCTCGAAACGTTTCTAAATTTTCCTAGTAATATTATTTACAGCATTAAAATGAACAGGATTACCAACGAAATATCCAACGAGGGTAGTTCCCCAGAGGTCCACACCCTGTTGGATAACATCAGGCGGGGGGGACAAAATGATATTCTCCATATCGAAAAAATTTGGAGGATAGAATTGAAGGGGAGACGTACCTCCTATAGCCCTCTTTTCAACAACCGAAGCCCATGAGACCCCCGGCGGGCTGGAGGCATGAACATTAGATTGGCCTAAAGCATTGGACGTAGTGTTACCGAGACTCAGGGGAGGCACATCAGGCAAGGCTTCAGAAGATCTCAAATCTGAATCGCCCGGTGTGGATTCAATAGGAACACCCGTACCAAACTTGGTATCCAGAGCATCTGGTTTGATCAATATCCCTGCTGGTAGATCTACCGAAATGGGAGAAGGCCCAGCGGGGCAATAGTGGTGTTCTGAGGAGCACTCATCCCCACAACAATCAGTCACAGTCTTCGAACCTTCAATGGAGGACATCACATTGAGGTTGGATACGATCGAATTTGAGTGGGTAGAGCGCCCTGCCAAACACTCCGAATCAACACGGGCCTCAGTAGAGGCGCATGGGACACAAGTGGGGGGCGATGGAGGACGAAGGCTCAAGTCGACACCCAGATTGAGAGATTCAGAGTGGGAGGAAGGAGGAACGGGGGAGGCAGAGAGAAGCCCAACATCCATGGGAGGCGCTACACCAAAATACTTGGGGCACCGCTTCGAAGGACGACGATAAGGGATGGCAGAAAGAGGGGGGTAATCGGGGTCGGATGACGATGAAGGGGGATGGGATGAGGAAGCCGGGTTCGAAGGGATATGGGGCCATGGGGTGGCCGGACGAGGAAAGGGTGGAGAAGAGGAAACCGCAAATTCTTGGGAAGGAGGGTCGTGGGAAGGAGGGGTGGACAGCGCCCAGAAAAACAACTGCAGCAACCTTCAAGCCAGTCGAGATTCCGCAAAGCAGCATTCCTGCTATCGTCATCCCAGGACCTGCAGCTGGTCCAGCAGGTGAAACCGTCAATGCGCCGAAGCAAAACATGAGGGCCATTCCAATGTCAGCAGCATCAACATGACACAAGCTCAGTGAAGCCAGCTTCTTACCAGCATGCAGCCAACCCCTCCAAACAAGCATTAGGAAGCAAAAAAACCATAAATCACCAGTACATCAATTTCACCAGCCACTTCATGAGCAGTTGAGATTTCCAAACCGGCATGTATCAGCACCGGCCAAAGGAGCTTCAGGCTGCAGCAACATGATCAAAGCCTCCACGCCCAGCTATGCACCTTGCGCATAGCAACAGATAGATCTAACAGACCAGCACCATATTCAACAAATGCAGCAGAGCCACTAGCACCTAGAGCAGCTGCAAACCAGCTTCAGCAGGGACCAAAGGAGCCAGATTCAGCAAAACCAGCTACAGCATCCATTAGCAGATCACGAGGGGCAAATCCAGCATACAAGCGACCCAGTAAGCTGCAACTTATAAACGAAAGCCGTGGAATTAGCTTCCCAGCCATAGCCTCAAACCCAGTAGCAGACATCACCCTACACAACATTCCTGCAGCAACCTCGTCAAGGCCCAGTGCAGGGTACAATCTGGACACCCTTTAGGCTACTACACTTGCAGTCACAGCACCCAGCATCGGTTCAACATTTCAATGAGCATGCAGTTCCTGACGGCCGCAAAGGATTAGGCATTCACGCACTGCTCCTACTCACCATATATATAGTTCCAAGAAACTGCAATGAGATGATGTCCGCACAACTAGGCACATTCAGCTACAACCCGAATGAGCATCCCTAGCTACCATGGCATCCACACCCCACAGTGGCCTGGAACAGTTGGCAGCATCAGCATACCCGAGGCACCGATGCCTAGTCAATTGAGACAACTGCAACAGATAGACACGCCCAAACCACACCCTAGCAAACCAACAGCAGCTGTGATGTCCTTCCCATTCCTATATCTGATGAAGATCGGTATGCTGCCCTTGGATTGTATCCTCCGGCCCTGGCTGCGGTTAGTTCAACTAGCTCAGCCCATCTTTCTCTAGCTACCTCCGCTGAGCAGAATAATCAGGCCCCCCTCGAGCAACTGAGGACCCAGAATGTTGAGGGGTCTCATATTACAGCTGCTGAAGTGGGAGGCTATGACATCCCACCATCAGGCCCTCCTGATGCTCTTCTCATTGACCCTGCATCTGACTTTGATTATGAGGCAACACCTAGCCTTATTTCTCGCCTGCTATCAAAGTACGGGCTGGCTTTCTTTAAAGCAAGTGGATGTTGGCCCTACCAGCCCATGTGTATCCTCTACTGAGGTGTGTGTAGGCAAGGCTGTCGACTACTCCAAAGAAAAATTCTTAAGTGTCAATGAGGCAATGGCCTTGGATTGTGAGACTTGGAAGCCTTCAAAATCCAGGAAAAAGAAAAAATCCAAAAAACCCAAGTCATCACCGGGCTCCTAGCTGAAGGAATTGCTTGGTTTGTTATCTAGCTGTAAATAGCTCTATGTTGCTAGATAGTTTCTTATATCTATGCTGTCAGCATGTTTTTTTGGGTGGCTATGGCCTTCCCTGAGGGTGCCTGGTATTTGAGCTATTGGCCTGCCTCTTCTTTTTGTTGTGCTCCTGCTTCTGGTTTCCAGAAGCTATTCTGGCAGGCGTTGCGGTTGCTTCTGCTATGTTCTAACTATGCTTGCTCACAATAGTTGTTGTTTGGTGACTGGTGTGATAATTCAGTGGACGTCCTTGAATGTCTATTTGGCTGCTAGTTGCTACTTGTTAACCCTTCCTGATGATGGTTATTGTTGTAGCTGATTGGCTGCTGCAGTGGTTAGACCTGCTCCTGCTGGTCCTGCTGCACTTGTGTCTGATTCTTTGGACCCAGCTGCTGCTGGAGTGCTGCTGAACCCGATGTTGGTATTGTTAACTGGGTAGTAAGTAATGTTGATCTGATTGCTGCTCCTGAAGTGCTGTGCGCCTGAGCAATGATGCATTGCTAGAGGCCACTTGTTGAATTTACTCTTGGTCTTCAGCTGGGTGTGATGGTTCAAACGTTTGATGAACTTGGTCTACATTTTTTGCTGCGGCATTGCTGACGTGACATTGATGACGTGGCATTGCTAGAGTGGCTTTTTTTTGGTAAGTAAGAATTTTGGATTAATAGGAGAAAAAATTATACAGACAATGCATTAATCCAAGTGTTTTGACTAGGAGATAATGCATAATGCGCTAGGGCATTCCCCGAGCAGATAGGACAACAAAATACACACGATAACACTGACACGCAACACAAGTTCTAACAACCAGTGGGCGTCATGTCCAAAATTAGAATATCAGCGAAGCAGATGGTGCTCAGTACTTCCAGCGGGCATCAGCACAGCTTAATCAGCGTGGCAGCTCTCACCACAGCGTCACAACCCCATCCGCAGCCATCCGGCGGTTGATACACCCAAGACAGCGGAGGGAGCGACCCGAGACCGAGCTCCATCAGTTACACAACTCGGCACAAGACAACCAGCAGCAGGAAGGACTGAGGTAACCAGATGGCAGTTGCAGAAAGAAGAAAATGAAGTTCCTACCTCATCACTGCATTCCAAGGCAGTACCAAGCATTTACAACATAAGGTACTGCTTCAGCATCAGCTCACAAAATCAGGATGCAGCCGAAAGAAAGGAAAAAACCGATTCAGCACCAATTAATCCATCAACTCCTGGATGCAACAGCATAGCACACTGCACTTCCAAGTACTAATTAAGATTTTCACCTCCAGCATTTTAATTCCATTCATACCGCACAGGAGGAGAGAATGTAAAAGCAGAAAAACCGTCAGCAGCTGCCTTCCATCATAGCAACCGGACATAAGAATTCAAGTCCCCACCTGCTTCAGCATTTTTGCCTAAGGGATCTTCATGCCATCCGTGGGCCTTTTCATCACCACATTGCGGCCGTCTTCAACAGCAACAGACAGCATGCTAATATCAGCAGTAGGGTAGTATGGACAGCAAGGAACAGCCTCAGCACAGGCAAAGCAGCGTTGGCATCAAGAGAAGCGTCCTTCAGCAACAACAAGTTAAAGTTTACCCACATTGCAGAATTCGGAGTACCTTTATCTGGAGGCCGGAGTGCTTTTGCCCACTTTATCTAGAGTGCATTGGACGGAGTGGCATTGTAGAATCCGGAGTACCTTTGTCCTATTAAAGGGCGGAGTGGCCTTGGTTCTCTTTAAGGTTGGAGCGACCTTGTGTGTGGTGTGGACGGAGTTGAATTGAGATTGCCACTCTCCTCTCATACATCAATTGCCGTTTTCGGAATGCCGATTTTGATATTGTAATCTTGTTTTTAATGACTTTCGTCATGGTTTAGGGGACTCCCTGTCTCTATGTTTCTCTTACCAAGTCGGCAAAACACTTGTTCTGCTAAGCTGTGGAATTTCGAATGGCCGGTTGATAGTTAAGGGTTCTAAAGCAGATTCTTTTTTTTTGGTAAGTAATTAATTGCATTAAAATTTAAATAAAAATATATAGATAAAACTATATTTTTTACCAAGTGTTTTGCCGACTTGAAAAAAGAAACATAGAAAAAGGGAATCCCCTAATACCTTAACAAAAGTCATTAAGAAAAAAGATTATAATAATATTCAATTAAGAAAAAGATTGCTATGGACTCTGGTCTGGAATGCGGATGCTATTGATGATGGTGGATTAGCCGCTTGAGAAGGAGCTAATTTGCTAGTTGCTGGTAAACATGCTAAAAGGCTGAGGCTGCTAAATTCTGGGAGCAGCTGCTAGTCCTGGGAGAAAGAACCTTGCTGCTGTTTTTAGCTAATGCTGTTGATGTGGGAGGAATTGGTTTTGTCTTATTTTGGGTGCAGGTTCTGGAAATGTTGATTCTGGACCTTGGCGGCTAGATGATGCTAGAGTTCCCATTAGTGCTTTTCTTATTGAATCTGCTTTTTAGGTTTGTTTTTGTTGTGGGGCCGGGTTTCATACGGTCGATTTAGATAAATTACACCTAGGTGAGGCTTTTCAATTTTCTTTTTATCGGTTCATGATTTTGTTCATGGTGATGCTCGGGGTAGGCCCTAGCTCGTTGTTCTAAATCTAAGTTGGCAAAACACTTGGAGTTAGAACATCGTTTTTGTAATTTTCATGTCATTTAATTCATTTAACTTACTTACCAAAAAAAAAAAAAACAATCAAAATTTGGTAGAGTAAGCAGGAAGTCGCTTTAGCAGTGTGTTCATCTAACCTTGTTGCTATATTACAATCTTGTGATGCTATGTCAATAGAGGCGTCTAGAGTAGATGATTGTAATCAATAAGACCTTGATATTGGGCAGAATGTTAATAATCAGCTCCAGATTTTGAATTTTCTGGTCGTCGCCGGCCATGGCCGGCATACTGGGGGCCCTCCTAGGTCCTTCCCAAGTCTCCGGCTCACATGTCTTACCCTTTGTTTCTTCTTCAAAGGTTGTCGATACTAAATCCCTAGGGCAATCCTCTACCTTGTTTCCATTGCTGAAGAAGGATGAGGCTTCTCAATCCCCTGCCCCTGATGCATCTTTCTTGGAGCGTTTGAAACCACAGGACCTCCGCAATAGCTCTGTCCATGTGCAGTCTCCTCTGGCCCCGTTGGTTGCGATTGGTTCTGAGGAGGGCGTCGGCAATCCTCCTGATATTGATCAACGCCCCTCTCTGTCTCGACCCCCTGATAGCTGGCTGGAGCCTCCCCTTCCTGGGCTGTTGTCGCCCAGAAGGGTAGCGATGGGATTTGTAAAGAGTTAACATTCTACCCCCCAGGCTATTGGGGAAGACACTGCCACCATTTCTCCTCCGCTTGAAGTTATCAATCAAGGTAATTCTTTCTGGAGTTTTACCTTTGTTGGATATTTCCTTGATTTCCCTCCCCATTTCCTGGCTGTTAAAGCCATAGCCCGAAAAATCTGGGCTCGATTTGGTCTCATGCACATTGCTGGTAATGAAGCTGATTTTTTCTTTTTTCTCTTCTCTTCCTTGGAGCTAATGGAGAAATGCTTACTGGATGGACCGTGGCTCTTTTCCGAGAAAGTAATTTTTCTCAAAAGATGGTCTCCGGGCTTGCTTTTGACTAAGGAGGAACACAAACGGTTCCCCATTTGGATTAAATTATCCAACTTGCCGATTGAATACTGGACTCATGCTAGACTCAGCTGCGTTGCTAGTGCCATTGGGAAACCTCTGCAGCTTGATTCCAGGACTGCCCGTATGGAAAATGTTTCCTTTGCTAAGATTTGTGTCAAAGTGGGAATGAATGACCCTTTTTCCAAACGCATTGCCCTACAGTCATGCCCAGATTCTGCGTCCCCATATGTGGTGAACGTGGAATATAGTTGGAAGCCTACTCGCTGTGGTCGCTGCCATTTGTTAGGTCACGATGAATCTAAATGCCATTCCAAGAAAGTCTTTTGACATGCTGATCAATTTCATCCCTGCTCCTCCAATTCTGCCCCTGCAGAAAAAGACCAATGGGACTGTGCAATGCAACCTGTTTTAGGTGGCCAACCGAGTGGTGCAAATGATTCTAAATGCTCTGCCAACTCTTTTGCTCCCCTTCAAGTGGATGATGGGTCCTTGAACCCTAAAGATTCTGACCAAACAGGGGCAGAAATTCATATAAATTCGGTTGATATCTCAATGTCTGGCAATGCCACAAGGGAGGCTACCTTCGAGCGCCTGATGGATGTGCCTGTGAAGGTTGCTGAAGTTAATTGGTTATCCCAGTGGAATGCTCGCCTTACTGGTCGGGGCTGGATCCTCAGGCTCCTCCTTTTTATGCTATGATGTCAAAACCAATCCTAGATGATGACTGCACCAATTCTGATGCTGAGGATCATCAGGAAGCCAGGGCCCCTGTGGCAATTATCTCTTTCGTTGATATGGTGCTTAGGGGTCTTAAGTCTATTGAAGCTCAACTGCCTAGCAGATGTGCCTTCCCCATGCCAATCTCTGATGAGGACCGTTTAGCAGCTTTTGGCTCACCTTCCTGTGTTGCTGAAGGCCACTCTATAGTTGGCTCTGCCCCCAGCCCTCTTTTTGTCCCTGCCGACCAGCATTGTCAAGAACCGGGACTTCTGAGTGCTGGTACTGGGGCTTCCGAGTGCTGGTACTATCCCAATATCCATAAGGCTGATTACTGATGTGGTCCGAATGGAAGCTTTTGGACCAAAGGCTGCTACTATTATATTGGTGCGATTTTTCCAGGATTGTGCTGAGGCAGCAACAGATTTGGAGTTTGCCGAAGACCCTACTATTGATTCTTCCCACAGCCCTCCGATGCATAAGGTTATCCATTATGATTTGGCTCCTTCTTTAGACGTGATCTTGATCTAACACCTAGCTCTATCTCACGTCTCACAAGTAAGTATTCACTGGACACCTTAATCAATGTGGGGTCTGACACTATTAGCCCAGAGGCTTCTTTGCCGATGATCGAGAGGGACGGGCACGAACGCTCCCAAGATGAAATATCACAGCGTCAAAGATGCGATTGCCATGCAATTCGGTCCATGGAAGCCAGCAAAGTCCTGAAAAAAGAGAAAGTCTGTGTCCAAAAACTCCAAGGGATCCTCCGACACATAGGCATAATGTTGTATGGGCTTGAGGGTCTAGAGTTGTGCAGGAGTAAAGGTCTCTCTCGGCCGGCCTCTTATGTTTCCTGAATTGGGAGGCAGATTGCATTCCTATAGCAGTTTGGAATCAATATATGTAGTGGGCTACTAAGGTTTAGCTCCTGTTTTGGTGTCCTTGGTTATCAGTATCTACAACTTGTTCTCTTGGCTGGGTACTAGGAGAATATGATGCTCCTTTCTTTGTTGAGAATTGGTATGCTGTTGGGGATGAGTTTTATTGTGCCTAGATGGTAATCTTTTTTCTTTTTGGTAAGTAAGTCAATCTTATTAAAAAAGAAAAAAATACAACCAATGATTTAATTCCAAGTGTTTTTCCGACTTGGAATTTAGTCATAGATGCGATGGCATTTGCCGAACACCAAAAAACGACAAAAGAGTCCTACAAAAGAACAATAATCATCAAAGGAAAGCCAGCACAGTTTTACAAAAGGCAAAGAGAACTGCAAACGAGAACAGAGAATTTGCAATTTTGCTGCTGTACCTAGTCCCCATTCAGCATGAAAGCCCAACATGCAACAACATTTTCATCATCAGGAACCAGCATCATATCATCACTTTCCTCCGAGCGACTGATGAAGGTGGCAGCAAAGGAAGACCGAATAGCATCAGCACACAAAACACAAACCCAGCACTCAGCAGATAGAATGCCAAGAAAACTGCAATGAGTAGGCGCCCACACAGCAGTGGACATACTTTCACAAAATCCATACTCGAGTAAAATGACGAGCTGAAAAACCCCACTGAAATCGAGACCAGGGAATTCTCAGAGGGCATTTTGTACAGATCGAAAATTGCACAGGAACATGGCTTCAAACTGCATCAGGATATTGCCAGCCTTCAGCAGGGGCATGGCATATGCCATGCAGAAGAAACTGCAGCATCAACACATGCAAAGCAACACACAAAACAACCATAGCCAAACTGGACCGCGGGCAAAAGATACTACAATTTTCACTGCAGCACCACACGGCCAGCGACCATCATGGCAGCAATTAGTCCATGTGCCTCATAGTTGTCATCCACAAATTGCAGCATCATGGACATAGAGAAAGCTGGAAACCAGCTAAATAACAGCTGCCTAATTCCACACAGTAGCATCATCACATCAGCCAGCAGGAGGCAGAATTGCAGAACTAATTTTTGCTGATTACATCCAGAAGCTCTCTTAACTTATCATCAACAACTTACAATAATCATAAGCAGAGTCCCAGCTTAATTAATAACAGCTAACTTTCTGATGGGGGAGGAAGAAAAGCAATAATTCATAAACAAGCATGCTCGGTATCAGCCTCAAATCTCAGCTTAATAATCTGTTGAAGATTTTCAGCTACCAATTTAAACATGCACCAAATATAGCTGCAGCATAACTGATTTACAGTAAACCAGGCAACTGAAGCAACACCACTTTAATACAGGACAGAAAATCAGCTTCTGGCTTCCACATCACTCGGCCCATAAACTGCATCTGCTTCCAGTACCACATTTAATTCCAACAGTCACCGTCTTGAGCAGTGAAGCATAGGGATTGTAATGTTTTCCAGCAAACCGGCTACATCAGTTAAGATCGACAGGACTGCATCGGTTAACCAGCAAAGAAGGCCATTCTAATTATATTCTAGCATGCTCCAAACCACCACCAGTAACTAACAGCTACATCCAAATTCAACTACATATTCCTGTAGGGCTGCATCAAAAGAAAACAACCAGGTCAAGTCACACCAACCAGGCAGTTGCAGCATCTGTCAACAAGCCGGCTAGAAACAAACCAACGCCACGTGGAATATCACAGCATCATATTACAGGGAACAACATTCCAGTTGTCAATGTAACCTCATCATGTCAAGAGCCCCTTGATGATAGATTCCACAAAGCCCAGCATGGATTCGTCTACCATTAGAACATGGTCCATCAAAAATCCAGTGCTCACGACATAAGATTGTGCACCGATCAGAAGAACCACACAGCACATACAAACCAGCCAACATCAAGCAACACAGCACCGGTTCCACCATCAGCTACACGAACCACCAGCTCAAGGACATAATGCATCAGCAACATCAAATGAAGCAGCTCCAGCTACTCCAGGAACAGACCAAATTAGGATTATACTGACAAGGCAGTATACAGTCCCAGCCACTTTAACAGCAATGGAGGACCCGCAGCAGGACCAATAGCCCTCTTCAGAAAGAATCACACCGAGCCATAACAGAAAAGAGGGGTACAATTCTTTAATTTAATTTTTTTTTCTCTCTGGGACCCCAGAGAAGGGCAAGCGAAAAAACACCAAAGGTGATGATACAATATACACAATAGCAAGCCAAAATGAGATAACAGAGCCCAAGGTAAAAATTGATTCCATCGGAAAGGCACCTTATAAGCTATCCATTTTCTCTTTTTTTTTTTTTTTGGAGCCAGGCTTCCCAGAGGAGGGAAAACGAATGAAGCTACGACGATGATACAATACACACAACAGCGAAACAAAACGAGATAACAGAGCCCAAGGAAAAAAAACTAGAAACCTGCGAGCAAAAATCACCATATAAAGTTTCCATTTTTTCACACTACTTTTTTTTAAATATAAATATATATATATATATATATATATATATATATTATTTTTTTCTTTTTATTTTTTATATGTTCCAACACCTAACAAGCGAACAGTTAGGGCGTCCGTCAATAGGTAAGGAGGCCTTCAATTTGTCCCGAACAACATTTGTAATCTAAGAGCAAATATGAGATATATCCTGTGGGGAGGATTTCTTTAAAATCTGATTATTTCGTTCTCTCCAAATGAAATAGACTGTGGCCACAAGAGAAAGACGTTTCGATAGGGCAATAAGATTCTTACCTTTCTATTATTGAGCAGCCCAATTAATGTTTTGGGACCATTCAAGATAAGGCCATTGAATGCCAGCTTTCCTTTGGATAATGGTCCATAAGGAATTGGAGAAGGTACATGAGAAGAAAAGATGTTCATGATTTTCATCGTCCGAGTCGCAAAGAATGCATGTATTGGATAGGTTTGGGACATCATGAATTCGATCATTGGTGTTAAGCCTGCCTTTGATAGCCAACCAAAGAGTAAAAACGTGGGCAGGAATATGGAAGGTGCCCCAGACTAAGTTTGTCTAGCTCAGTTTCGGCTTGGGGGGGTGAATAAGAAGGTAGGCAATCTTAGTCGAAAAAATACCATTCGGGCTCCCGTCCCATGTCATGGAATCTTTATGCTCGCTGTGAGGGAGATAATTGGGCATGTTTTCTATGAGACTAGAGACTTCCTGATCATAAGGATTAGGCCAAGCCCAATGATCATCTCTGATTATTTGAGATACCTTGGCGTCCCAAGATAAACCCGTGACTGCATTTTAATACGATCCGTGCTAACATTCTTGGCGGGCCCATAGGGTGCCGGTGGTCATGCCGGATAAAAGTATTGTGTCACCAATGATCTTAATAGAATGAGAGCACATGAAGGAACGAAGTTTCATGATCTTTCTCAGTGCATGGAGCTGAATCAGGAACTTTGAGAGTCCAAATACATCGGTCCTTGATTCTAGTCTTATGGATCCATGAAGACCAGGCCGATTCAGGATCCTTTGACATGATACGCCATAAAAGTTTGTAGATGAGGGCTTTATTTTGTGCCTGCAAGTTCTTGAGCCCCAACCCACCTTCACTCTACGGGTAGCAGATATCTTCCCAGGCTACTTTTGCATTTTCCCTCCCATCAAGTAGAGCCGTCGAAAGGAACCGCCTCATCATGGAGTCGATCTGATTAAGAACAGATTTGGGCAGAATGAAAATTGAGGCCCAATAGAGGTGGATGGACGAGAGGATGGAGGCTACAAGTTGCAATCATCCACCGAAGGAGAGCCACCTGTTCTTCCATGATTTTATCCAGCGAGTAATTTTCTCAGTGAGTCTTTGTCTCCTTGGACGGCGTGATGTTTCCACTCTGGATGTAGTGAGTTATCAGTGGACGGAGTGTTGGTTGGCTCGTGCTTCCAGGAGTGCATGTTCCCCCCTTCATCCGGAGTGAATCCTTGGACAGAGCGCTTCTCCTTGTTTCTTCCGGAGTGCTGTTGGAAGGAGTGTTTTTGGTTGGAATGACTTAGGATGGAGTGAATTTGGTCGGAGAGACTCTGGACGGAGTGTCCTGTACGGAGTATCTTTGGACGGAGTGGATTAGGATGGAGTGATTTTGGACGAAGTCTGCTTTATCTGTGGGACGGAGTGCTTTTACTCTTTCTTTCCGGAGTGCCTTGGACGTAGTGGTGTTAATGATCCCGGAGTTCTTTAGTCTGGAGGCCAGAGTTCGTTGTGGGTTCCGGAGTGCTTGGGATAGAGTGCCGATTTCGATTTTGTGTCTAGATTTATTAATGACTTTAGTCATGTTTTAGGGGTTTCCCTCTTTCTATGCTTCTTTTGCCAAGTCGGCAAAACACTTGGTAAAGAACATAGCTGATGAACATTTGATTTAAATTTTAATGCATTTAATTACTTACCAAAAAAAAAATAATTTTCTCAGTGAGAGCATTGCAATCCAAAATCGAAAGCCTGGTGGTTATCAGAGGGACACCCAGGTACCTAATGGGGAGAGAGCCCACTTTGAACCCCAAAATGTCGGCAATATTCTGAAGAATTGAGGGGTCTTTAGAGCATATGAAAGTTTCACTCTTATTCACGTTCGCCGAAAGGCCAGAGAGCCAATGAAATTCCTCAAGGCAATCCTTAAGAATCCGAATTGAGTCGACATCTGCATGAGAGAAGAGGAGAAGGTCGCCTGCAAAAGCAAGCATGACAGTATGAGTCGCCTCACAATTCCAATGAAATTTGAAGTTTTCATTCCTACAAGCCTTGAATTCAATAATCCCATTCAACACCTCCATAACCAGGACAAAAAGGTATGGAGAAATGGGATCTCCTTGATGGAGACCTTTTCCCCCTTTGAAAAACCCAACTGCTTCACCATTAATATTGACAGAGTACGAGGGGTGGTTATGCATTGCCTAATCCAGTCAACCATTTTAGGCGGGAATTTCATAATGGTCAAGATAGAGATAATGATATCCCAATGTACAGAGTCGTATGCTTTCATAAGGTCAATTTTCATAGTACATCTAGGTGGATCATGACCCAGGTGATACTTATGGAGGAGCTCTTGGGCCAGGAGGATGTTGTCACTGATTTGACGACCAGCCACAAAAGCCATTTGGCACTAATCTACAAGACAGGGTAATGTCATCTTTAACCGATTAGCAATAATCTTCGAGATTACTTTATAGATGACATTACAGCATGATACGGGACGGTAGTCAGATACCAAACGAGGAGATTGGACCTTTGGGATCAGGCTAATGATCGTAGTGTTCGTTTGTTTGAGAAGTTTTCCATGATTGAAAAAATCACGAATAGCTTCACAAACAGATGAACCCACAATATCCCACGATTTCTTAAAAAATTTGGAGCTGAAACCATCAGGACCCGGGCCCCGGTTTTCACCGATAGAAAAGATCACCTTTCGTATCTCATCATCGCTAACCGGACTAATAAGTGGGCCCATTAGCGATTCGGGCACAGTGTGTTGGATAAAAGGGCGTAGCCGATCAGCGTTAGCCAATCCATACATGCGCCCAGACCGTAGAGCCTTACTGAAATGATTCACAATCAGATTATGGACATTTGCGACTCCAGTGGTAGGATTCCCAGCATCATCAAGGAGGGAGATAATCCGATTCTTATTATTGTTTCTATTAACGGTCTTGAACAAGAATTTATTGCATTGATCTCCCTCTTTGAGCCACCTTATCTTAGCTTTTTGCTTGATAAGGTCAACTTCCTTGGCTAGCGCAGTGCGGTAAGCTTCCCTACCGCTACGCTCCTCATGATAACACTCAATGTTGGATGGAGATTGTCCTTGGATAACCTCAAGATTGTTCCTCGAACGGATAACTTCCTCGTGGACATCGCCCTCGTAAACATTTAGTTTTTTCAGAGACATTTTCACCTTCTTAAGTCTAGTCACTAGCCGAAACATTGGTGTACCAGTGGTGACGTCCTTCCAAGCGGCAGATGGTAATCTGCCGGTCTGTTGTCTTGCTTTGGTGGCTTTTCAGTTTGGTTTTGGCCCTGTTTTCAGTGTTTGAGCAGATAAGAGTTGTGATGCCTTATGCTGATGCTAAACAGTCCATAGATGGTATCTGGTTTTATTAATATGCTGCCAATTTTGTGTAAAGAGAAGCAAATGCTAGAATTGTTGCAGTTACTCTCTTTACCTCCCGCGGCGAGTGCCGAGGTGGTATGATTTGAACCTTCTCGCCTCGGGTCTTGGATATGCACTTGCCGCCTTCACTCGAGTTGCCATATGTCAAGACAATTCTTTGGATGGTATATGCTTCCCAAAGAGGGAGTGAAAGTTCTGTTTGAGCTACATGCCGAGGAAGCTTCCATTCGACCGAGGTAAATGAGCCGCTCTCGGAAGCCGCACTGAAATGCCGAAACGGCTTTTGGAGCCTTGTTGATCTTGGTGAGCAGCAGTTCTCGATGTTGGTGGATATTTTTACTGTTTCGGCCGATATTCCGAGATGGTGAGTCACGGGAAGCAATGGCACTTGGGGGGTGGATTCTTCTTTGGTGTTCTCTATGCTGAGTTATGAAGTCTGTGCAGTAGAATTGATGCTGAAAGTGGATGAAGCTGGCACATCTATGGCATTGCCACAGTTGTTGCCTCTGATTTGATTTTTCCTGGGCGTGGTGATGTAGTAATGCCTTCTCTCTAACTTTCAAATTTTGAATTCGTCTTCTTGCTTTGTCCCGCCTTTCCCGGCTCTCTGCCGGCGCCCATGGCGCCAGTGCTCAAGCCCATCCCTGTCTCCCCTCCAAAAGCAACCCTCTCCTCTCCTCTCTCCTCTCCTCCTAATGCCGCTTCCCCTCCACGGTCTCCTTGCCTTTCCTCCCCTCCTCTGATAAAATCCCCTCCATTCTCTCGCCGTCTTGGCCGCTGGTGTTCTTCATCTCCTCCCTCCGTTGGCGCCCACCTTTCTGACTCTGACTTCCCCTCTATCCAAGCATCCCATTCCATCCCTCCTAAATCCTGTCGCCTCGCTGCTATTGTTGCTCCTTCTGCTCGTGGCCTGAGCGCTCTCCCTCCCACCCCATCTCCCCCAACTTTTCTATCCTTTTATACTTCCGATCATTTCTGTTTCAAGCTTCCCGAATCCATTTCCAGGGTGGGTGGCTCCCCCAGTGGGCAGGTCTCTCTGTCCTCTCAATCCGGGATCCCAACTCGCGTCGTCTGTGAGCTTGGGCCGCTTGGTCCCGTCTCTACCGTAGCACTTTCTCTCCCTGGTGTTCCAGGCTCCCAGGTTCTTGTGATTGTGAGGTTGGCGCCTCGCCTCGGCCCGAGACTCACTTCCCCTGCCAGGCCCCTAAGACTCCGTCTGTTGGCCTGCCAGGTGTGTTAATCAATCCGGCCTGTTCTTCTACCTCCTCGCTTAGGGATTCGGGGCTATATAGCGTTATTGCCCCCCAGGTCGACACCCAGATTCAGATTGGAGATGATCTGGGGTGCCCTTGTGATCAGCCAGATGCTATTGTCATTCCCAGCGGTTCTCCTGCTCCAGCCGGTTCTCTGGTTGCCGCCGATCGCCCTCTATGGTCCTCCGTGGTGAAGTAGAACTCCCCTGGTGGTACGTCCTCCCTTAAATTCTTCCCCCTTATTGTGTCCAATGTGGAGAACTCTATCTTGTCCCCCCCTTTTTTTTGGTAAGTAAGAATTTTGGATTAATGGGAGAAAAAATTTATAAAATCAATGCTTTATCTCCAAGTATTTTAACAGGGAGATAAAGCATAAAAGTTAGGGCATTCCCCGAGCCATTGAGTACAGCATAAGACATCAAAATGATGACACAAGAGCAAAGTCCCCTAGGGGGAAAACACTCTACAAAAAACGGTCAAACATGAAGTTTGTCCATTTTAGAATAATAGGTCTACTACTTAGGATGTATCGGCGCTCCACCGTAATCAGGAATCCATCACTGGAACGGCAGCTCCAGCCGTAGCAACATCCAAATCAGCATCCAATTATCACAGGAGAACCAAAACAGATCAGCCAATCCCTCATGCCGATAGCAGTGAAACACCCTGAACCAGCATTGGCAAGAAAATCGACAGGCATGCTTCATCATCAGCAGAACACCTTCGCGAGTGTTCGACCTCTACAACTTCAGCATCACTACATGAGCCACAGTACAATCAGCAAAGCCGTTTGCTGCAGGCATCTACACCGCTGCAGAATAGATCTACAACCGGGCAGCAGAGCCTTTCAAAACCGCAGCAGAACATTGGGCACCTACATGGAAGATGCAGCCCACAACACCAACACAATATGCCAGTAGTTTCATCACTTCAAGCATCAGCAAGCAAGAGGATCTCCTCCTCCTCAGAAGGATCATTTGCAACCAACAAGTCCACGTCAGCTTAACAAAACATCAGCCAAAAGTCCTAACCCATTGCACGGGCTCCCCCAACCCAACCAACAGGAAGAAACAGAATGCCTGAGCCTCATCAAAGCCAGCAACACCAGACAATAGACACCAGCAGCCTTCAACACCTCCATTGATAGGCAGATGAAGGCACCTTCTTACTGCAACCTAGTGACACCTTAATGCAGGGCATGGCCAATGCTAGCACCAGCAAAAACAGCAAACAAAAGTTGCAGAATCAATCACCAAGACATCAGATTGACACCCTAACCCCTCAATCCGCTCCTGGTCTCAAACGTAGAAACCAGAAAAATCCATTGGAGGCAACAGAGCATTGCGGCAAACCTTAGTTCAAGACAATCGGTAGCCATCAACCCCTTCAACGACCGCATTCTAACTACAGCAGCAAAAGCAGATGACAACAGATCTCTATCAACCAAACAAGTCCTGGGCCAATTTGTCAGCACCACACCCAAATATCCCCAAGCCAGATGCACTGGTATCCCCACACCTTCCAACTGGAAGGAGACACAGGCTGAGCAGCATCAGAGCCAGCAAACCAGGACCCTTCTGATAGAAGGAGCAGTGAATACCATATAGGCCAAAGAGGCACTAACAGCAGCAAACATCGCCACCACCGACCGCACAAAAAGGGACGTATTTAGTCCACCAGATGCAGAAGCAGAGACAGGTGAGGGCACCTCAACCAGCAGCTCAGAGGATAGCAGAAACGAAGAGTTCCACTGCATAAACTAGAGGAGCAATATGGCAGAAATAGTCCAACCACCATATCATTCACAGCATCAGAAGGATTTCCAGCATCCAAACCAGGCTACTCCCAACTCTTCGGCACTCCAGCCTATAATTCCCAGTCCAGAGCAGAAACGGGCTCCCCCCAACCCATCCAACAGGAAGGGACTCATAGGCAGAGAGGCTTCAGAACCCGGGCACAGGACAGTTCGTCAGCGGCAGATCCAGCGAGCAGGACAATAGCTTTAGGTTCGGACAGCTACTCCCGAAAGGGAAACGCAGCATAAACAAGAAGCACCAACCCGTAGCTTCCACAAAGAAAACCAGAGACAGGGCTCTCGGCCTCAGCAGCCAGAGCATAGAAGCCCAGACAATCCGGAGGCGAGCAACCCTAATAAATCGAGATTCAAAGATGAGTAGAGAAACAAAACCGAAAAGAGACCCAGAGAGTAGTAGATCTCCAATCCGATGTCATTTTGCAGGGTGAGAATTTGTGGGGTGCTACCCTTGTTGGTTACTTTGACGGCACTCCCCTTCACTTCAACGCTGTGAATAACATTTCAAAGAAGGTCTGGGCTCGTTTCGGTCTTATTCATGTGGCTGGAAATGAGCTGGGATTTTTCTTTTTCTGTTTTTCTTCAATAAAAATGCTTCATAAATGTATGGCTAGTGGCCCTAGGTCTTTTAGAGGCAGGCCTCTTTTCCTTAAGAAATGGGAACCCGGAATGGTTCTTTCCAAGGAAGAACACAAATCCTACCCCATGTGGATTACTCCGAGGGGTTCCCGTGCAGAATCTTTGGACTCCCCTGGGTTTGAGTTGGATTGCTAGTGCCGTTGGAAAACCCATACTATTAAACCATGTTACTGAACGGTTTGAACGCATGGGCTTTGCTTGAGTTTGTGTTGAAGTGGAAGTGGGTGCTCATTCGCCTGACTCTGTAAAAGTCCGATCAGGTTGCCACCTCGAGAATCCTGTCTGCCCTTTCGTTGAAATTAAAATTGCGTATCAACAGAAACCACCACGTCGAAGCCCCCCTCGGAAGCCTGGCATTGTGGCCCCCCCTCCAAAGTCGTCAGGGGAGTTTAAGGTGGTTGGGAAAATCCGGGCGAATCCTACCTCCTCTCCTCGTAACCCCTCGAATCCTATGGAGATCCCTGAAGTAGAGGTCCCCCCTTTTGAGGCCCCCGCTCGAAAGGATATTTTGACTGCTAACTCCTTTAGCATTCTTCAGGAGCCCTCTCCGGATGACCCTATTTCGAGCGAAGACAATAATCCCAAGGGACATCAGAGTGTGGTCAACACGATGCCCTCTTCCTATGACCTTGGGTTAATCCCTCGCTATGAGTATCTGTCTAGAGTGTCCCTGAATGGACACAGAAGGCAGAAGTCTCTTGATAAAAACCCCCCCGTTTCTAAATCCCAGTTGCCTTGTATAGGATCCGAGTCTTCTGTGGACGAGGACCCTGCTCGAGTTTCTGGTAACTTTGGACCAAACAAGGACCTTGGCCTGATGGTTACCGATTCTCTATCCCCATCCATATCAGATGTTGCACTCCTTACTAGCCCAAACACTCAATTGAGTCCTGTCCCCATCTCTGATGTGAATGACTCTAGCCATTCTGACCTTAAGTCAAAAAGTAGAAGCCGTGAAAAGCGCAAGAATTCCCGGGGGCCTAAAAAGTCTTCCCCCCTTTTATCATTCCCAAATGAATAACATCGCATGTTGGAATAAGATGGGACTGAATGGGCTTGTCAAAGCCCATGAAGTCCGAAACCTTATTAGGTCCCATGGATGTTCTATCGTGGGGTTGGTCGAAACGAAAGTCGCGGAGAAAAATTTGGCCTCTATTTCTACTAGGATCAATCCTCATTGGTCCTGGTCCATGAATTATTCTGCTTCCCAAAACCATTTTGAAAATCATGGAAGGTTATGTTAAGTCGTTTCTGTGGCATGGTTAGGTTCCGGGGGATCTTTGCTAAAGTGGCGTGGGAGTATGTCTGCGGGCTCGTCGATGGTGGTCTTGGTATTCAAAACTCGCACAGTTCTAACAAAGCCCCGATCACTCATCTGTTATGGAAGATTATTACAAAGGATCCCAAATCTATCCGGGTCTCATGGATGTATATGAATAGGTTAAAGGATAGGTGCATTTGGACTATAAAAGTGCCAACCAACGCTTCACAGTCTTGGAGGAAGATGTTAAAACTTCGTCCTACGATTGGCCGTATGTCCAATATCGCATTGGAAATGGGGCTGATACCTTTTTATGGCTTGATAACTGGCACCAAAGGCCCCTTGCTGATGATTATTATTCTTCAAGGTGATGGCCGGATTGGGCTTCCGTTAGACACAAAGGTTGCGTCGATTGTGGTTAATGGGGATTGGAGGTGGCGAACCAATATGATATGGAAGTGAATCGATTATGGAATGCATGCCGGATTACAGCCTAATCCGGATAGGCTTGATACAATCGGATGGACTCTAACGATCCCAAAGGAATCTTTTCCACCCGCCCTTCTTACCGCATTTTCCAAGGAGCTTGGCCAATTGTAAATGGTCCTTTATTGTATGGGGGCCATTTCATATTCCTGCTCATGCTTTCATTTTATGGCTTGCTATTTTAGGCAAAGTTGTCCATTTGGATAGAATGGGAGATTTGTGAATATAGCCAACCTCTGCATCCTTTGTAAGAATCTTTGGTGAATCTCATGATCACCTGTTTTTGAATGTCCTTTATCAAATGAGGACTGGAACACTCTGTGTCATCATTTGGGATAAGTGGCCATATCTCGGAATAGAATAGGAATATTGAGTGGGCTTCTGTGGTGGAACGGCAAGAATGCCATGTCACTCTCCTTCAGGCTCTCTCGGGGCCGCAATTTATTTCATTTGGTCCAACGAAACCGTAGAACCTTTGGCGACGCAATGGAAGATCCCCTAATCATATTGCTAATCTGATTATTGATACTGTTCGGAGTAAATTAGAAATTAGTATCAAGGGTGATGATTGGCGTACTAGGAATGTCATTATGCGTTGGAACTTATCTCGGTGATCTGCGGAGTGAATAGTCAGGCTGTTTTCTTTTTGGACGGAGTGGGTCTTGCTCTTAATGGACGGAGTAGATTGTTCTTGGCGGAGTGTTTTTATTTCCGGAGATGTTTGTCCCTTACCCGTAGGGCCTTGCTCGGAATACTTTTGGACGGAAGGCGGTCCTTTGGACGGAGTGCAAAATATCAGGTATTGATGGAGCGCTTTTCTTCGCGGAGCTTTTTCTATCTTGATGGAGCTATTTTCCTTTTGAGGCGGTGTGACGTTGTGCCTTTTTAGGCCGGAGTGGCGTAATGTATTCTAAATGCCGGAGTGGCAAGTTTGGGACGGAGTGCGTTGTTAGCTCCTTTCTTTTTCTTGGAATGCGCATGAATACCGGTTTGCATTGGACGGACTCTGGCAGGGGCAGAGCGATGCAATGCCGGAGTGGAAAATTTTGACTGCATTCGAGGAGAGTATTTTGGTCTGCTTTGGGCGGAGTGCACATCGCGGAGTGAACTTATTCCGAGTGCGCTGGAATGTGCATGAATCGGGAGTGCTCTGAATCCGGAGTGAATCGACGAAGTGCTTGGGATGGAGGTCATTTGACCGGAGAGTGCTTGGGGCCGGAGTGGTGCAAAATCCGAGTGGAAAATTCCGGAGTGCATTTTGGAAGGAGTGCAATGTGCGGTGTGCTCCTTTGCCGAGTGTGTATTGGTCCGGAGTGACTTTGGACGGAGTGCAATGCGGCGGAGTGCACCTTTACCGGAGTGCGTATTGGTTTGGTGTGCTTTTTGCGGAGGGATCTTCCGAAGTGCTTTTGGCCGGTGTGCAACATGCCGATGTGATTTCTTGTCGGAGTACGGTTTGGTCTCAGGGGGTTAGAAAGCGATGCTTCCCCTCTGGGTTGTGATGTACATTTCTTTATTTGCTATTGATTATGTAGAACGTTGGCCTCTTAGAGGTTCTTACGTACCGTTGAATGTACATGTTGCTCGGGGTATGCCCCAGCAGTTAATGTTTTATCCCCAAGTCAAGATACTTGGCGATAAAACATCAAATCTGTAATTTTTTCTCCAATTAATCCAAAATACTTGCTTACCAAAAAAAAAAGAATTATTCTGCTTCCTCTCTCGGGAGGATATGGGTTGGTTGGGACCCCCATAGGGTGGATGTCAAAATCCTCTCTATGGAAGACCAAGTTATCCATACTGAAGCTTCCTTCCTTGATATAAAAGTGCAGAGCCTCTTATCCTTTGTTTATGGGGCGAACTCGAAAGGCCTTTGAAGGCACCTATGGGATAGTCTTAGGGCGCAATCGGGCCTCCCGGGTGACCTCCCATGGGCTGTCCTTGGCGATTTCAATGCTATAAGGTCAGCGACTGAGGCTCTTGGAGGCTCCGGGCACCATAAAAGTTACATGGATATGAACAATTGTTTCAGGGACTGCGACCTTGTGGATGTTTGCCATGAAGGTCAACTCTATACTTGAAACGACGGTCGTGATCCCTCTATCCGTATTTTTAGAAAATTAGATAGAGTGGTTGTTAATGGTCACTGGCTCGATCAATTCACTCGAGATAAAGCTGTGTTTCCTCCTGCCAGACTCTCCGACCACTCTCCCTGCATTCTCATTCCCTCTGAGGTGTTGGCTAGGAAACGCGGGCTTTTTCGGTTTAATAATTTCCTCACTAAGTCCCCAAATTTCCTTCCTGTGGTAAAGGAAGCTTGGGAGACTGAGATTGTCGGAACTCCTATGTTTCGGCTGGTGTCTTACCTCAAATGGTGAAGAATGGTCTCAAATCCCTTAATGCTCAGTGTGGTGACAATCCCAGGCTCCCTCACTTATGGGTCTCAATTATACTGAGCAGTCATATAGGGCCGCATACTATGCCGCTTTGGCAAAGGAGGCCGAATTTCTTCAAAAAAAAGCCAGACTTAGGTGGCTCAAAGAAGGGGATCAAAGCACTAAATTTTTCTTCAAGACTGTTAGTGGGAATAACAACTGGAATAGGATTATCTCCATCATTGATGAATCTGGTAAGCCTACAACCGGGCCGGAGGATCTCCATCGCTTGGTGGTTGATCACTTCAAAAGGGCTCTCGGCTTCGGAAGATTCTTTGGTGCGGCGGATGCTCACCGGCTTCATCCTTATATTCTCCATACAGTCCCGGACTTCCTAACTGGCCCTCTCACTAGGCCGGTTAGTGAGGAGGAAATCCACAAAGCGATTTTCTCCATTGGAGATGATAGAGCACTCGGTCCTGACTGGTTTACCTCAAAGTTTTTCAAGGATTCTTGGGAGATTATTGGCCCTGCTGTTTATGAAGCTATTCATGATTTCTTTAATCATGGAAAGCTTCTTAAACAAATGAATACCACTTTGATCAGTCTCATTCCAAAGGTCCAATCTCCTTGTACGTTTTCTGACTACCGCCCAATATCCTGTTGCAATGTCATTTATAAAGTGATATAAAAAATTCTTACAAACCGGATCAAACAAACCCTTCCCTATCTTGTTGACAAATGCCAAACGGCCTTTGTTGCCGGGCGCCAGATTAGCGACAATATTCTCTTAGCTCAGAAACTCCTTCATAGGTATCACCTCAGCCATAGCCCTCCTAGGTGTACTATGAAAGTTGACCTGATGAAAGCGTACAACTCCGTACATTGGGACTTCATCGTTAACATGCTGACCCTCATGAATTTTCCCCCTCAGTTGGTTAAATGGATCAGTCAGTGTATAACCACTCCACCATATTCCCTCAATATTAATGGAGAGGCAGTCGGTTTTTTCAAAGGAGGCAAAGGCCTCCGCCAAGGTGATCCTATATCTCCCTATTTATTTGTCCTTGTTATGGAGGTCCTTAATGGCATTATTGAGATCAAGGCTAGGCTAGATAATCATTTTAAATTTCATTGGAAATGTGCCGCGACTCAAACAGTCATCCTAGCCTTTGCTGACGACCTCCTTCTCTTTTCCCATGCTAACTCTCACTCCACTCAAATCCTTAAGGACTGCCTTGAAGAATTCCACTTCGTTTCGGGCCTATCGACTAACATGAATAAGAGTGAAATTTTCATATGCTCCAAAGACTCTTCCCTTCACCAGCGCATTGCAGATATCATGGGGTTTAAAGAGGGCAAACTTCCCATTAGATATTTGGGAGTACGTTTGATCACCTCTAGACTCTCTGTTGCTAATTGCCAATCACTCATAGATAGAATTACCAAAAGGATAACATCCTGGAAAAATAGATGGCTCTCTTTTGGTGGACGGTTGCAACTCCTCGCTTCCATTCTCTCGTCCATTCACCTTTATTAGGCCTCTATTTTTATTCTGCCCAAATCTACCCTCAAAGAAATTGATAGCCTTCTAAGGCGCTTTCTCTGGAATGGTTCTGCTAACGGCAGGGCTAATGCCAAGGTAGCGTGGGAAGACATCTGCTATCCTAAGTCTGAAGGTGGTTTGGGCATTAAGAATCTGATGGCTCAGAATAAATGTCTTATCTGCAAGCTTCTTTGGCGCATGATCTCTAAAGACCCTAACTCGGCATGGTCGGCTTGGGTTCACATCAATAGAATCAAAGACCGCTGCATTCGGACTCTAAAAGTCCCGGACTCAGCTTCCTGGTGCTGGTGGAAGATTCTGAAGATTCGCCCCTTTATGCGCTCCCACTCTATTAAGACAATTGGGGATGGCTCAGATACCTTCCTATGGCACGATAACTAGCACCCTCTGGGCCCCTTGAGCGAAGTCAGCTCTGATAGGACTCAATTGGTCTCTGGCCTGCCGTGGGATGTTAAAGTTTCTACTATTATTAGAAATAATCGTTGGGAGTGGCCGAACCGTTATGATATGGAGATCTCCCGTATTGTCGATCACATGCCTACTTACTCCCCTCGCATCAATGAAAAAGACTCACTGATGTGGGTTGGGAATGCTCATGGAAAGTTCTCTACGAGATCTGCGTACGCCCTCATCCAGCCTCCCAAACCTAAGGTTAGCTGGGCATCTTTGGTGTGGGGCCCATCCCATATCCCTTCCCATGCGTTTACACTCCAGCTGGCAATCAGGGGTAGACTCAATACCATCGACCGCCTCCATGGCATTCCAAATCTCTCCCCTAGATGCTCCCTATGCGACACGGGCTACGAAGACCATGGTCACCTTTTCTTCTCATGCCCCTTCTCCAATTCCTTATGGGTCAAACTCCAAAGACATGTGGGTATTCAATGGCCCCACTCCGAGTGGCGCCACAATATCTCGTGGGCTGCCTCAATATGGAAAGGGAAAAGTTTATTGGCTCTCTCGAAATGCCTTTCGTTAGCGGCTACAATCTGTTACATTTGGAGGGAATGCAATAACCGTATCTTTCAAAAATCCCCCCTCAAGACATTTCCCAAATCTTTCCTCAGATAATAAATGTCGTCCGGCTTAAACTGAAGACCATCATAGAAGCTGACAGTAGTGTTCCTAAATCGCTTCGGATTCGCTGGTGTATATAAAAATAATCCGGAGTGTTTTAAGGTTTCTCAGGGCCGGAGTGGCCTTGTGTGAGTTGATGCCGGAGTGGTTTGAATCCGGAGCGCCTTTTGTTCTCTCAGTGCCGGTGTGACCTTGCATGCGTTGAGGCTGGAGTGCCTTTCTTTTCTGGTGACTTTGCGTTCCCAAAAAAAAACCGGAGTGTTTTTTGCTAGACGGTGCGTTTTATTGGACGGAGACTTTATCCGAAAAAAAAAAAGTGTGCCCCTGAAGGCCGGAGTGCTTTATGTCTATATAGACAGAGTGACCTTTCGTTTGACGATTCCGGCGCTCTAAAAGGCCGGAGTGCTTTTATCCTTTTATCTGGCATGATTTGCCAGAATACTTTATCCTTTTACTCGGTGTGCTATTTTTTGTCCTCTTAAAGGCCGGAGTGGCTTTTTCATTTAAAAAAAAAAAGAAAAGAAGAAGAGTTTAATGCTCGCTACATGGACGGTGTGATCTATCGATTGATGATTCCGATGGTCTAAAAGCCGGAGTGCATTTATCCTTATATCCGAAGTATCATTGCGTTTAATGTTCTGGTGCCCTAAATGGCCGGAATGCTTTTATTCGGTGCTCTAAAGGCCGGAGTACTCTTATCCGGAGCTCTAAAGGCCGGAGTGCTTCCTTAAATTCGGAGTGGCTTTACGCTTGATTTTTCCGACGCCCTAAAAGGCCGGAGTACTTTTATCCTTTTCCAGAGTAATTTTTTTGCCTTTTATAGGCCGGAGTGGTTTTTTTTCAATCAAAAAAAAAATAATAATAAAATAAAAATAAATAAGTAAATAAATAATAAATAAATAAAAATTTTAAGGCGGAGTGTTTTTTGCTCCGACCTTGAGCATAATGTCCGGAGTTTATTTGCTCCCTTTTGTCCGAAGTGGCCTTGAGCTTCTTGGTGGGCGGAGTGGCGCTGTTGTTGAATCCGGTGTGGCCTTGTGCCTATCAAAAATCGGAGTTGATTTATGCCCTTGGAAGCCGGAGTGATTTGTGGGATGCTTAATGGCCGGAGTGATCTAAGGCCGGAGTTGAATCGGTGATTCTTGATGGCCGGAGTTGCCTTGCGCTTTTTGAAGGCGGTGTGATTTGTGGCGCCTTGAAGGCCAGAGTTGCCTTGTGCGTTTTGAAGTTGCCTTGTGCGTCTTGAAAGCCGGAGTAAATTGTGAGAGGCTTGAGGGCCGGAGAGACCTTGTGCCTCTTATGGCCGGAGTGGGCTTATGCCTTTTAAAAGCCGGAGTGGCTTTTGCTTTCTAGTAGTTGAATGCTCTGGCTGTGAGTGATGTTGCCTTCTAGCAGCAAATGCAGGATCCATTGTGCAGTGCGTGATGGCCCATGGCACTTGATTTCGATGGAAGTCTGTTTCCGTTCGGATTTGGTTCACCAAGTGGAGCAGGAATGGCCCATGGCTGGCGTGAAGTTCCACTTTGGCGTAGATGCTGTAGCAGTTGGTGACTGATTTTCTACCTGTTGCCAAATTTTGGTACTGCCCATGGATTGGTACGATTTGTTTAGGAACTGCTTTACTGATGTTGGAGCGTTTTGATTGTATTGAGTGAATACTAGCATTTTTGGTTCTCTGTTGGTTTCATTCGATGTATTAATGTGCGCGGGGCATGCCCTAGCGTTTATGGTTTATCCCCAAGTCGGAAAAATACTTGAAGATAAATCATTACTTGTAAAATTTTTCTTCCATTAATCCAAATCACTTACTTATAAAAAAAAAAGCTACTAATTAATTAACTGATTTGCTGCCCTTTGGGAGAGACCATCGTGGCTAACTTGCAAGCTGCTTGGGCTTGCTCTTTATTGCATGGTGCATTTGGAGCCTTAGACAGAAGGCTAGAAAATGAGCCGTTTTTGCTGTATTCTCCAGCTCCTTGGTTTGTGATGAAATTTGCTGAGCTGTATGGTGCTGTTTTTTCAGCTGTTCATGCAGTAGTCTAAATATTGCTTTGGGGCTCTTTGCTTTTGCTGAATATGGAATGGCTGGTGTGTGTAGGTGATGACATGAAGCCTTGAATTAGATGGTATGATGACTGTTTGCATGCAATTTCATCCGCTGTGAATCCTAGTCGATGATTGGATTTTTTTCCTTTGCTTTTCCTGTTTTGTGTCAGGGTGTTCTTGGGATGCCCTTACTTCTATGTTTCTTACTCCAAGTTGGCAAAACATTTGGAATAGAATATAGGCTTGTAATTTTTTTCTTTATTTTTAATGCAATTTCATCACTTACTTACCAAAAGAAAAAGTTGATATTCAGCTCCTTCCAGAGGCTGAGATTCAATGCGGGGCTAACCAGAATGCTAAGGAGAAGCTGATTTCTTTCCACTTTGTTGCCACTTGTCCTGATCATTGCATTGATACTACCCCTACCATTTCTTCTATGGCGATGCAGGACCAATCTAATTTAGACACTGGTACTGATGTTCACTACTCAGATGGTGGGATTAGTAATGTGCTTGGCTCTAAACAGGTTGGCCTACGATATCCCGGTCCATAGGTGATGAATCCGTTCTGCTCTTAGTTGGTGAGAGAGATTAGTTCTATGAGACAGGAATTATCTGCCTATGGTGCAAGATTTAGTGAAATAACTTCCTATAAGGAAGGCCCCAATACTCCTTAAAAACACTCATGTGCTATTGAGAGTTTGAGAAGAAATTTTGAGACTTATAAAGTTGCACGTAGCCATATTTTATTCCCATAGGACACTCCTAGGGCCTCTACTGATATTATTGATCAGCCTTATCAGTGTATTCTAAAGTAGGAGCCCTCCAGATGTGCTAAGTCCAGACAAACTTCTAAGCCTGAATGGGATGATGGTAGGCTTGGGGATGAAAATACAAATCTCAAGGCGGGTAGTATTCCTACTTATAATGAGAAGGCATCAAAATCTTCAACAAAGAAATCTAAGGGGAAAAAAGGAAAAGTTGTGTTGAATGTCATGGTGCTCGAGATATGCCCCAGTTTCTATGATTGTTAGTTTATGTTGTTAATTGGTGGAAGTCCTAGTTTTCTTCTACATTCGTTTTGTTTAATTTCTGGTGTATCACTGTATGCGAAGCTTGGTTAGTTTACTTATGTTATATGTGTGATAGTATTGCTCAGGGGATGCCATTATCTGCTTACTTGTTCCTACTGATCGCGTTCTAGAGAGAGAAGTTCTTGCTACTCTCTACTTTTCAAATTTCATTTTGAAATTTGAACTCGTCTTCAGCGGTGCTCCAGGCTTCCGCCTCTACCGGGCGGCGCTGGAGCCGGCCTTGGCCGGTTTCCTGGTTGCTCCGCCCGGTTCTCTCCCGATTTCCGACTCCCGTCCTCAAGGACTTCGATTGTAGATGTGAGCTCGATCCGATTCTCCCTCTTTGTGTTTGCTGAATCAGATTGGGCTGAAGGATCTTGCTTGTAGGCCTATATCTTCGTCTATTGGAGCTGTTGCCTTGGTGCCCGGTGCTCGTGCTGATGCTGATTGGGGTTTCCTGCTGGAGCCATTTTCCCATCTGTTGTGGCTGTGTCAGGGAGGAGTTCGACTACTCTCTGGGTTTCATTTCGATTACCATTTTTGTTATATTCCAATTTTTGAATATCATTTTCAGCTTGAAATTTTATTTTTTAGGGTCTCTCACATCCAGATTTGGCTAGATTTGCATTCTTTGTCTGCTGGGGCTGAGCGTCCCTATTTCTGGTTTCCTTATGGAAGTCCTGGTTGTGGTTGCTCCCCGACTTGTGTTCCCTGGACAGATTGCCTCTTCTGATGGGGTGAAGATGGTTTTTCTGTGTTGCGTTCTATGGGTTCGGGAGTTGCGGTCTGAAGCATATAAGCTGGTGCTGCTCGTTGGATCAGGCAGCGACGATTGTCCTGTGCTCTGGCTCTGAAGCCCTCTGCCTGTGTGTTCCTTCCTGTTGGACGGGTTGGGGGGTGCCGGTGCAGCTCTGGTTTGGGATTCCTTGGCTGGGTTGCTGAAGAGCTGGACGAGGCCTTGTCTGGTCGCTGGTGCTCCTGTTGCGGTGTTCCCTGATCTGCTGTTTTGAGAAGGGCCCTGTGCTGCTGGCTTCAATGATCCACTGTCTTTGGGTCCCTTCCTGTTGGACGGTTTGGGGGTACTCGTGCACTCTGGATTGGGACTATCTGATTGCAAGTGATCTTTCGGGTTAGGTGGCAACCCTTCTATTTGTGGCTATCAGTGGAGCATTTTCTTTTGCTGAGATTTGGGGAGCTTTGTTTGGTTGGCATCTGCTGTGGATGCGGCTTTGGGAAGGGGCTGTCATGGAATCTCTTGCTGAGACCAGCTTGTTGTGCTAATGTTGTTGTTTCTGCAATGCTAGTAGTGGCGGGCTCATTTGTTGTTATGCTGCTGAAGCTGTAGTGTCGGATTTTTGTCTTGCTTTTTGCAAACAAACATCAGATCATGGTTGGCGGTCCTGTGAAGTCTTGCCGCTGTTGCCCTCTCTGAAGGGATGTATTGTTTGGAGCTTTTTGTTTCAATTCCATCTTATTGGTTTGGGCTGAAGAATCTGCATGGGAGGACTGCTATGGTGTTCCTTTCCATGCTCCCGGAAGCTTATGCTGTTCCTGCCTCTGTCATTGCAAAGGCATGTTGCTGCTGTCGGGTGATGGGCTGCTTTTGGCTGAGCCGGCCGTGATGCATACCAATAGCTATCTACTGCTGGAGCCTTGATGGAGCAGGACATGGCTCTATTGCTGGATTTGGTTGTGAGTTAATCCAACAATAGTAATGCCCTTGGATTGGCATGTTTTGTTTGGAAATGGCCAGGACCTTTTGTTGCTGTTGTTGCAGACTGTTTCTAGTAGTGCATTCTATTTCAGATTTAATGTGGCCTGAGCTACTCTTTGGCCTGTATTTGCAGAAGGGGATGCTTTGACTGAGTGGTGGTAATCTTTGCTGATGGTTGGTTAATGAATCTTCAGTCATGCTGGCTATGGCTCTTGCTGACCGAGATGCATACCGATCGACTTTCTGCTGCTGGAGCCTTGTTGGACATGGCTCTACTGCTGGTTTTGGCTGTGAGTTAATCAAGCCTTAGTACTGCCCTTGGCTTGGCTTGTTTTGTTAAGCTCTAATGCTGCTGATGTGGATTCAGCTGACTCAGATTAGATGATCTAATGTCTGCTTGTGTGTAACATCAGACAGATTTTATATTTTGTCGATTCTGTTGAACTTTGTCCTCATGGAGGATCCCTTTGTTGTGTGTCATTTTTTGAAGTACAAATGCTCGGGGAATGCCCTAGCGTTTTATGTATTAACTCCAAGTCAAAATACTTGAAATTAATGTATAGGCTATGTAATTTTTTTTCTCCCATTAATTCAAAATACTTACTTACCAAAAAAAAAAAGCTCAGTGGATGCCCTAACGTCTATATTAGAACTCTAAGTTGGCAAAGTACTTGGAGATAGAATATAGAATTCTGTAAATTCTTTCATTTTAATAAAATTTTCTTACTTCCCAAAAAAAAGAAATCTAAGAGGACTAAAAAGAAAAATTCTTCTTCTCCCAAGCTTCACGGTTAGTGTTGCCTACTGGAATATCTGAGGACTTAATGGGCAGATAAAGGCCCATGAAGTCAAACAATTTATTCGATCCTCTAATAACATTATAGTGGGTTTTGTGGAAACTAGAGTTAGAGAAATCAAAGCTTCCCTGATTTCCCAAAAGCTGATGCTTGACTGCAAATATGAGATGAACTACTCTCCTACGTCTACAAGGCGCATTTGGATTGGTTGGGATTTTGATGTCATTGATCTGGACGTTACTTCTAAAGAAAACCAAGTCATCCACCGTAAAATTCGCACTAAAGTTAATATGCAGACTTTCTTTATTTCCTTTATTTATGGAACTAGCTCGGAGACGGAGCGGTGTCTTCTTTGGAATAAGTTGCATGAGATTAGTTATCATATTCTCAAAACCTCTTGGGTCACTATGGGAGATTTTAATGCTATCAGAGCTCTTTCTAAAGTCCCGAGTAGGAGTTGGCATGCTAATAGCCCTAAGGATTTGGATAAATGCCTCTCGGACTGTAACCTGCAAGACTTAAAATATGAAAGTGCCTTCTACACCTGGAATGATAGCAGAGAGGCAGGAGTTTGCATTTGCAAAAAGCCAGACAGAGTAGTGGTTAACGGAGCCTGGCATATGGAGTTTGCGAAGTACATTAGATCATCCTCTATTTCATCCCTGGCTAGGATATCAAACCACTCGCCTTGTATTCTATCTCCGTTTATTATGGACTGTCCAAAGAATGGTTTCTTCCAATTCAACAATTTCCTCACAAATCATCCTCTATTTCATCCCTCTGTGCAAGAGGTCTGCATCGAAAGAGGTTTAAGTGCCCATGTTCCAAGTGGCTTCCAAAATGCAGTTGATGCGAGGTATGCTGAAGAGTTTAAATAGCAACAGTGGGAATGTATCGGAAGAGGTCACTCGGACTCGGAAGGCGCTTACAGAGTACCAAAAGAATTCCTTTCATCATCCTCGGGATTTTACGGTGACTGAGGAGAAAAACTTCAAAGCTGCATATTGCCAAGCATTGAGACAGGAGCTGGCCTTCATCCAGCAGAAGGCTGAAGTTAACTGGCTCAAAGAGGGGGATCAATGCGCTGAGTTTTTCTTCTGTTCGGTTGCCAAAAACAGCAACCGTAACAAAATTCTCTCCTTAGCAAAATAGGATGGGTCCTCTTCGAATAGCCTTGATGAGGTCTAGGAGAAAATTTTAGGCCATTTAACTCAGCTATTAGGAACCGGTCGGACTGATAACTCCTTTGATAAAGAAAGACTTAGACCATTTATTACTTGTTCCATTCCAGATAACATCCGTCATGTGCTTTGCAAGCCAATTAGCATTGAGGAAGTTTGTCTGTCACTTTTTGATATTGGAGATGACAAATCTCTTGGGCTGGATGGTTTCTCTTCAAAGTTTTACAAGGAGGCGTGGCATATAGTAGGGCCCTTAATCATTGAAGCTGTCTAAGACTTCTTTCACTACGGGAAGCCCCTTAAGCAAATAAATGCTATTGTCATCTGCTTAATTCCAATGGTGAAGTCCCCTTCCAAGGTAACTGAGTTTAGACCCATCTCATGTTGTAACATCTTCTACAAGATTATTTCAAAGATTATTGTCGATCGTATAAACCAACGTTGCCTCATTTGGCAACAACCTTGTAGCAACTGAGGAAGAGAATTATAAGTGGCCTACCGCCATGCCTTGTGACAAGAAATGGAACTCATCCAGCATAAGGCTAAAGTTTAATGGCTCAAAGGAGGAGATCAATGCTCTAAATTCTTCTTCAATTCAGTCGCTGGCAACAACAACAGGAAAACAATTCTCTCGTTATGTAATGACGATGGTTCCCCCAACGAATAGCCATGGGGAGGTTCAACACTTAATTGTCAGACACTTCACGAAGTTGTTATGTTTCAATTAGAAGGATTGATTCTTTGACAAGAATTAGCTCCCTTTTTGGTAAGTAAATTTTATTTATGAAAAAGAAAAAATACACAATCAATATTCTATCTCCAAGTGTTTTGCCGACTTCGATTTAGAACAAAGACACTGGGGCATTCCCCAAGCACCGTGAAACATGTCACGAAACCAACGTAAAATTTAAAAACTAAGGCCATCAACCCTGCCAGTCAAGGGAAGGTAACAGTGTCCAGCCCAACATACCGTTTAGTTCTACTAACAAAGCATCCACTCCAGAATGGAGAGCATACTAGTCAAATTGGGTAAACCATATCTGCAGGAATAGTCTGAGGAGGCACCCTAACCAGCAATCCAGTCATTTTGCAGCATCTCGGCCAAAAACAGATATTTCAGGCGTTTTCTTCTTGGCAAATGAGCCGCGGTCATTGCATACCTCATCTCGGACAATAAAGCCCTCTTTCAGTTAATAGAGCAACGGACCAAATCAAGGCAGAATGCCCACCTCGGGCAAATGCTAGACTCAAGAATTCAGTAGCACATTTCAACAGCATAATTCATGGAGAAAACTGAAAGTCAGCAAAATTCAGTCTCACGGCAATATCCATACAAGAGTCGCCGTCTCATTCCAGACAGCACGTCCAAAACCAAAGGCTCAGATTTTCCTTCTCAGCCCTTTCTATACATCTCGGTCAAAAGCATCTCGTCCCATGCATACACCTCGGCAGAAAACACCCGCGACCACTCTAGCATTGGCCAACATTCATCAGCAGCATGCACATCAGCTGAAGGCTACGGCTAATCCACAGCTACCAGAAGAACTCATCAAACTGGATGGATTAGCTCCTTTAGGCCCGTGCAGGAAAATGCCTAGAAGCACACATACTCCAAACAAATCTACAGCATATAATCACAAATAACCACACAATCAACAGCCAACCACCAAAAGAAAGGTAAAGCAACACACCCCAAAAACATATACACCCAATCAGCAAAAAACCACAGACAACATGAGAAAAAGAAGATGGAGAACGCTTCTTCTTACACCTCTTGGGTTTTTTGAGGAAAGATGGATGTCCACCACCTTCAGAAGAAGGGGAAAGACAATAATTGGTTCCAACCATTCATTTTGTATACCATCCCAAAAGATATCCGCTCATCAATGATAAGATCTGTTAGTGTCGAGGAGGTTAACCAGTCCCTCTTCTCAATTGGTGACTGCAAAGCGCCCGGCCTGGATGGTTTCTCATCTAGGTTCTATAATGAGGCATGGCACAACATTGGCCCCTCCATTGTTGAAGCAGTTCAAGACTTTTTTCATCATGGGAAGCTTCTTAAAAGATTAATCATACTCTTATCAGCCAAATTCCCAAAGTGAAGATATCGCACAAAGTTTCCAATTTTCAACCCATGTCATGTTGCAATGTTATCTAAAATTATTTCAAAATTATTGGCCACCAGTATCAAGCCGACTCTCCCTCTTTTGGTTGATAAGCGCCTAACTGCTTACATGGAAGGCAGACATATTGGCGATAATATTCTGCTGGGTCAAGAATTACTCCATAAATACCATCTGAACAAAGGAACTCCTCGGAGTGCCATAAAGGTGGACCTTATGAAAGTGTATGACTCGGTCCAGTGGGATTTTTTGTTTACAACTTTAGAACCGATGGGCTTTCCTGCCAGATGGTTACTTGAATTAGCCAATGCATTTCTACAATCTCTTTTTCCATCAACATAAATGGTGAATCTGTCAGTTTCTTCAAAAGGGAAAAAAAAAGCAAAAGGGCTTCACAAAGGGGACCTGCTATCTCCCTATCTTTTTGTGTTGGCCATGGAGACTCTCAGTGGTATCCTAGAAATAAAAGCCCATAGAAATGAGAATTTCCACTTTCATTGGAAATGCAAGCTTATAAGGATGGTGATGCTTGGCTTTGCGGATGACCTTCTTCTTTTCTCTAAAGCTGACCCTACCTCTATAAAAATATTAAAAATTGCCTCAAGGTTTGTGAAGATCTCTCGGGCCTTTCAGCCAACAAGGACAAAAGTGAGATTTTTATGTGTGCTGGAGACGAGAGAACTAGGCAGGAAATTCAAAACAACACGTGTTTTAAAAGGGGCATGCCTCCAATGAAGTACCTAGGTGTTCCACTCATCACCACTCGGCTCTCGTTGAAAGATTGCTAGCCCCTGCTGGATAGAGTGCTTTAGACGGTGTCCTCTTGGAAGAATTGCTGGTTATCTTTTGGCTGTCGGCTTCAACTATTATCTTCAATTTTATCAACGATCCACAACTACTGGGCTTTTATTTTCATCCTTTTGAAAATTTTTTTTGAAGAAAATAGAAGGTTATATATGTGGCTTTCTTTGGCAAGGCTCCACTGAAGGCAGGTTCGCAGCTAAAGTTGCATGGAAAGATGTTTGCACTGCGAAGGAGGAAGGAGGTCTTGGTTTAAAAAATCTTGTTGCTTCTAATAAAGCCTTTATTAGTTGTCTTTTCTGGAAGATTGCATCAAAAGATCCAACCTAAGTTTGGTCGACCCTGTGTCATGCTAACCGTATTAATGACTGGAGTATCTAGACATTAAAAGTACCAAACACAGCATCTTGGCGATGGAAGAAAATCATGAAGCTTCATCCTATCCTTCACTCCAAGATTTGCCACCACATTGGGAATGGTGCAAACACATTCCTATGGGCTAATAATTAGCACCCCCTTGGTCCTCTTATTGACCGCTGCACAGAGAGAATAAGGTGTGTTACTGATTTACCGAAAAATGTTAGAGTCATGAAAATCATTCATCAGAATAAATGGAGTTGGCCTAATCCCTTTAACATGGAGGTTGCTAACATTTTGGAAAACATGCCTCAATATTATCCTGATGACACTAAAGCAGATGTTATAACATGGTGTGGTAGTCGATATGGTAGTTGTATGTCAAAGTCGGCTTACTCGATTTTCCAGCAAGGAAAAGATAAGGTGCATTGATATAATCTTGACTGGGGGCATAAGCATATTCCAGCTCATGCTTTTACCCTTTGGCTTATCATGCGCAAAAGGCTCAGCACCCTGGACTGGCTTAATTCTTTCCTTTAATTTCCGACATCATGCATTTTGTGTAATCAAGATAACGAATCTCATGAGCATCTGTTCTTCTCTTGTCCCTTCTCATCAGGTGTGTGGAGGATTATACGTCGCCATGCTAGGATTTGTTGGCCTATGATGATTGGCACTCAAACATCTCCTGGGCTACCAACAAATGGAAGGGTCAGTATCTCAAAGTGCATTCCTCTCGGTTCTTCCTTGCTACGACTGTATACTTCGTTTGATGTGAAAGGAACTAGCATAGGTTCAACAATGTGGCTCATCTGAATGAATGCCAGGTCACCAATATTATTACCAATGCTGTTCGTAGAAAGCTTAAAATTATTTCCATTAATTGCAACTAGAATGATCGTTCCATCATGACTAGATGGAGTATACCGTTAAATGGCTGTCGGACTACTTCATCTGATCAAAGTCTATATGCTATGGTCGTGTATGCTTATAGTCTACCGATGTGATGGTTGAAGGAAATTTCATAATATGTTGTGTTTGATGAACCATTCTGCCGGAATGAGAACAATATTTAAATGGTAAATTTTTCTCCCATTAATCCAAATCACTTACCAAAAAAAAAAATCAGAACAATATTTAATGAATAAGTATGGAATTCTGTAAGAATAAGTAATTATGGAATTGGATCAAGGATTTGTATTTTAGAGGGTTATATTCCCTAGTATGCCTTAGGATATTACTATGGAAGCATGAGGACTGCCTCTCGGCCACACGAAACATGGTGGTATATGTGATGTGGACTCATATATTGGATTAAAGGTATACCGCTCACCACGAGCTATTGAATTGCGTGGGTCTGTGCTTTAGATGTGTAAAAGTAAACACGTTTCTTTCCTCATTATACCGCACCATTAGCTAGTAAAGCCTATTAGTCCCAATCCGCAAAGATAATTGAATTTATGCATGTTTTAGATCCTAAAAAAATAATAAGTAAAATGACAAAGATAAATAATTTTGGAAAGTACATCTGATCATGTTTCATATATATACATCCATACATATTGCTCCTATTTTCTTCCCTATTTATTTTGAATATATTATATATTATGCTGGATTATGTTACACTTGCTCAGCATTCGGCTCGCCCTTACTACTTTTTCTTGTCTCTAGACAAGCAGTAGTTTATACTCGATAGGGTGGGGTAGAGAATTAGAAGTCGACTAGGCGCAAACACTTGAAGGATGATCTTATGGACTTAGATTTTACGATTGTGTACCTTATGGAATATTTTTGTTTATTATTAATGGACATGTACTTGTATATGGACGATGAACTAATAGTGAACTAATAGTTTAGTTTAGTTTAGCTACTTACCAAAACAAAGGACTGATAGTTTAGTTTTCACTGTATATGTGATAGATGTATATACTTCCGCAGGATATTTATAATTTGTACACAAACACCTAGTGGCATCTCTCTGTCCGTTGTTGTGTTTAGAAATACGACGTTGGAACCACGAATATATTGTGGCCATGTGGATCCTATGTTGTGATTATTTTATTGGAAATTGTATACTGTATAGAGTTTTGTACAGGTTGTATCAACTTGACGGTCATTTTACTACTGGAACTCTACCAGGTTCCGGTTAGAAAAAATGTCGTCCATCACAGTTGGTATCAGAGAAAGAGATACCTTACATTTAATCTGAATCTTATGCGAAAGTTTAGGTTAGAGTAAGAAAAGTTGAATAAGTAGATGAAAGCGTAGAATGATTAAGTTAGATCGGATAGTTCTAGTTGTCTTAATTGTATAACTTAGACTAGAACCAAGTCAGGATTGGTAGTTAAGTTTTATTGTGTAGTTGCGGTATCCTAACTAGTGTTTTAATTAACTTAATTAAAACACTAGTTTGGATACCGCAACTACACAAGTTAATTAAAACACTAGTTAGGATACCGTAACTACACAATAAAACTTAACTACACTAGTTAGGATACCGCAACTACACAGCCATTGTGTGAGGACCCGGAACCGAAAACGTAATAATTAGATGTAATTAAGATGATTAATATCATTAAGAGGCTAAGCATGTAATGAACAAGTGTTAGTTGAAAGCAAAAAGTGGGAACAATGCCCGAGTTCAGCAAGCAGCCGAACGGCGCCTGCTGCGCGCTCGAGCGGCTGTAGCAAGCGGAAAATCCAGTAGCAACCCCGCTCGCCGCGTGCCTGATGGCTGCTCGAGCATATTTAACAGAATGTAGACCGCTCGCTGCTCGCCCGCTGGCCGCTCGAGCGTGAAAAACATAATGTAGCCCGCCTCGTGCTCGCCCGCTTGCCGCTCAAGCATGAAAAATAGAATAGCCCGCTCACAGCTCGCCCGTTGGCCGCTCAAGCGTGAAAAACATAATGTCACCCGCTCACTGAGCGCTTGATAGCGCTTGAGTGCGTAAAATAGTACACGGCCCGCGCGCTCGAGCGCGGCCTTGACTTTTTGCCCGTGTTTTTGCTGCGTTTATGTTATAAAAGGGAGGAGAAAAGGAAAAAGAGAGAGAGAAAGAACAGAGTACGCACAAAGGAGAGGAAAAAGAGGAAGAAGAGAAGAGGAGAAGGGAAAATCTCTAGTTCCAACCCACACTCGGTAAAATAAGGGTAGATCGGGTCAAGGCAAGTGTACCTCGGACATTGTTTTTCATTTTTACCATTTCTCTTGCTTTAAAGGTAATGAAAATATTATGAAAATGATGTTGATGCTTGTTTAAAGTACATGAAGCATGTTTCCTTCGATTAATCGGTTAGATTTTGTAGTTATCCATATTTATTGCAAGTTTTGGCTTCGATTTCGTGAATAAGCATGAAAATAGTGTTCAATTTGTCTTGAAAAGTGTGTGATGAAACCCTAGCTCGAAAATGTTGTATAGTTTGAGTAAATTGCATGATTTAATATATATGCATGGCATCTAAGACATTAATTTCATGAAATATGTACATGTAGGAGATCGATTTGAGTCTGAAGGTTTTGGCGAAACCCTATGTAGGAAAATGAAGAGGTTTTGATGAGTTTTAAGCGTAACTTCTATTATATGAAAGTTAATTGACATCGAAATGAAGCTTCCAGTTATTTGTTTTCGAAAATATGTATCGACCTGTACCGAAGAAATTTCTATGTATACTTTAAGTTAGCTGAAAGTATATTATAAAAGTCTGATTTCGAAAAAAACGGTTTTCGATAAAGAGATAGTTCCCGTTACAGTTATTTTAGGACCCGGGACTGACTATAGTCCGGATAGGTTTTTCGGCATGCCTTAAGACTTTTCGGTGGTAATCGAGAATAACTCTTTCCATGGAGTTATTTGTAGTCCGCCCTGCCCTCGGAGTGTTACAGTCAGGAGGAATTACCGTTACCAACCTACCTTCGGGTGGCATACCATACCGATCCCGTGAGATGGGATACCCCTATGATAGTTACATGCCTTAGATTATGTGGAGTGAACACAATCTATCCTCGATTATTTGCCCCCTCAGCTAGTTGGGTATACTGGCAGGGTCTGTTCCGATATGTTACAAAGTACCGTTTACTGTTCTACCGATATGTTATGTTACCGTACCGATTCTAGAATATGAAGTACGATTCTGCGATATGTTATGTTATGAAGTATCGATGATCGTTTATAGTTTACGAATCATGCCGATTCTTGTTTACACGTTTTCGTTTGTTAATTAACAGTTCTTGATTTACATTTCTGACCACGATTTGATTGAAGTATGAAATCTTTGTCAAAGTATGTTTTCTCTATTTAGGGATTATATTCTGATTAACCATTCTATTTATGCATAGCTACATGACCGTTCTGCATCACTATTTTACTGCTCATGTGCATGTACTTTGCTGGGCCTCGCTCACTATTTTATTATTTTCCCCACTTCAGATGACACAGTAGAGTTACTGCCTGATGAGAAAGAGTAGACAGAAAGGTGTTGTTTGAAGACTGTTGGGAACCTTAGAGCATTAGAGCTGTTTTTGAAGAGCTTGTCGGTGTGAAGGTTTGGCTAGAATTGTAATTTTTGTATACTGACTTTATGTTTATGGATGTTCTAGAACATGTGAATTTTTATACGAAAAGCATATGATATGTATGACCGTAAAAAGGAAAAGTTATGCTTCTGCAGGTTATTAGTTTACTTCCGCTCTAAACTCTGGATTGACTGTACAGGTCCTAGACGGCATCTCGTTATTGAACTGTTAGTGTAGTTAATATTTTTATAGATTTGTGTCATGGATGACACATGTGATCCTGTGTATGCTTATTGTAGGAAGAATTATGGATAATTGATAGTTGTATGCTTGTAATGGATGATCATACCAGTTATATTTTGGGTTTTTCATCCTGTTACAAAGGAGACTCTGTCGAAATTCCTGCAGAAGTCTTGCCTTATATTTTAGTACCGTTAATCCTATTCCTGTCTTGACGGAAGCTTTTGAGGAAAAAAAAATCCGTTCCGTCACATATTGCGTATGTGTGCTCCTTTTGCCTGAAGTGCATTATAAAGCCGAGTGGTTTTTGCCCGGTATCAAACCTCAAGTAGGTTTGGTGTTGTATTCGGTTTGGATTTAATGGCTAGGCCTTTGCCGTTTGATAAAAAAAAATTTGACCTGTCTACTTGTAGACCGATTTGATGACCCCCGGTTCGTGTGCAGGCGCACTTATCCGTGCTGTCTCTATGGGCTATCATGGATGCAAGCACTCTAAACTGTGGCGTGCTGTCATGGCAAAATTTGGAGTGTCTGTTATAAGGTTGCTGTTTGGGTTGGGTTTCTCACAAACTCCCGGTTTGGCTCCCTGCTGACTGGTCGAAGTAGTGTTTTTCCGCCAGCTTGGACCGACGTGGTATGCGTCTTCCGGCGGATACACAATGGCTGTGTGGCAGCATGCTTTGGCTGACTTGGACGGCTAGCCTGGTTGGACACACCGGTCATTCTCTCACGTTCCAGGAATGGATTGTTTCTATTCCGGTTTACTATTTCTCGCTGTGACAAAAGGCAGGATTGTTACTTTTGCTTAGCCCTGGTTGTGGCTGCGGTATGTCCGACGTGGATGATTGACTATGCTGGTCACACCAGTCCTTCTCTCTCACGTTTCCAGTTTTCAGCAGATTGTCAATGCATGTGACGTAGAGGCCGGAAGATTGCTCTGGTGCAATTATTCAGTATTGAGGCGACTGTTGGTTTTGAAGACAGATGGATGGCCGTGTGTTTTTTTCTTTATGAGCATGCCTTTCGTTTTTCTTTTCCATGTTTCTTTCACGATGTGCTCGGGGTATGCCCTAGCGGCTTTATTTTAACTCTAAGCCGGCAAAACACTTGGAGTTAAAATCAAGTTTTGTATATTTTGTGTTAATTTAATCTAATCTTAATTACTTGCCAAAAAAAAAGTTTTAACTAAGTTAAGTTAGTTCGCTTAGGCCAGAACGAGGTTAGTATCATTTAGTACGTTCGACTGCATAGTGTCCTAGTTTATATTCGATTGGAGTTGCAATCTAACCCATATCATTTTTGGATTCAAAAAGAATATTAATCGCTAAATATATAAAATTGCTCGGAAGGATGGCAAGACTTGAGGATCTTGAAGGATCAAGTCAGGACGAGAATTAGAAGAAAGAAAAGTTAAAGGAGTATGCATTGAGGATTAACTTAGGTTAATCTTGATCTAAGGACTAGAATTGGGGATGCTTGACTTGCATGGTCGGTGAGATAGATAGGGTGGAATCGAGGGCTTGAGTTCAATATGACTCGGAGTTGATTTTCGGTGTTAACGAATCCGAGGGTGTTGCTTTATGCCCAATTTAATAATAATAATTAAGTGCTTGAATTTTTGGGTGGCGTGGATCTAGTAGAAGTTAAAATATGGATCCTGAGAATTGAAATAGTGTTGCGGTGACCCGATGTCCGAGAGGAGATAAAATAATGTTTGTCTCACATAAGTTAAAAGGAAAATCCAACCACGGACGGTTGATAAGACAAGAGTCATAGGTCAGGAGATAGAGATATCGTGTAATATGGTCATTGATACTTTTGAAATAAATATTCTTCCCGACGAGTTTTGGGAGCATGATTCTAATCACGGTCAGTTGCGCCACATGATCGAGGATTATCCTTATCCCATGGGTCGGACAGTAAAGAAATCCAGTATCTTGGATCAGGTTTTGCGGTAATGGCACAATGCGTTGAGGTGTTATCTATAATGGTGGAAGGTAGGATCTTTTTTTTTGTCATTTCTGTATGTATGTTATTTTAAAATTCTAAATCTATATTTTCATATTGTGTTTCCTAAATTTATCCGTCTATTTGAGGATCATAAATTTCGTGCTAGTTATACCGATATCTATGATATTTTCTTGGGTCCGTAGATATAATTGGTTAGGCTGACCTAATTTGTCTTGTGGTATCGACTTTTGATATGATATTAGTGATGATTGGTCGGTGAGTCATTATGCTATAATGAATTGTGGTTGATAAGAATATTATACTTGACAATTGAATGGTGAAGTTTGAAGCATGAGACACAGTTGGTTAAGGTATAAGGAAATTAGTATCGTTGTGCCTGCAAGTCGTTAATGGAGATATATGTCTAACTTATTTAGCATATGATACCACATTGAGAAGTCATCTTGTGGTCACTAAGAAGCTTCAGCTAGATAAACATTTGAGGATATCTCTTAGAGGAAATGATTAGGTAGACTTATCCCCTGATGGTAATTCGAGGTTGTATCAATATCGATACCAATTTGAAGGATCTCGTGTAGAATTGAAAAAGTATCGATTAGGTGCCACTGTGGGATATTTTAGAACCTTTGCGGTAGGCAAGATAAACCGATGATGTTATTTGTGGATTTCTAAAAATCTAGATTGTCTGAGAGATGAATGATTTGATAAACGGGCACTGTGAATGAATAGGTGATTTATTTCATTTATTGCAAGGGTTTAATGATTTTTAAGATCGATCTGTATCCATAGTATTGTTAATTGTGGATTATTAGGAGTTGTGGATTATTCAGGATAAGATGTGGCCGTTACAAGCTCTTGTAATGCCATTCGAGTTTGTAGGTTCATTGGTATTTTTGTGAATTTTATAAGATTGGATCTTTCGGCCACATTTGGGTTTATACTGTGATGGCCACATCGATGAATTCAGAGAATCATAGGAGTATATGAATTTTGTTTGAGGACTGTATCATTGTTTAGGAAGGTCGTAGCTGTGAGCTCGATTGAGTAGAGAACGTGAGTTTGGTTAAGAAAGTGTCATGATGGGCATGTAGTTTCATCAGTAGCATGAATGTGACTTTGTAACTTACCAAAAAAATGAATGTGACTCTGTAGAGTCCTAAGAGGTCACTAATTTGGGAAAGACTGATTGATGTCACATAAATGTGTGGTTATCTTGAGTCTAGATGAATTCAATAAGATATCCTTTAAGTATTCCTCGAGGAATTGTAGTGTTTGTGAGGCGTTTGACTTGGAAGCGATCGGCATCTGTCGAAGTGAGATATATGAGGATAACTTTCAAGGATTGAATGGTAAAATGTCGACCATGTCATTTGGGTTGATCCCTGATGGATGTAGTGAATTATAACAAAATGTAATGCTTTTGAGGAATATTTAGAATTATGTCTTTCCTGCATCGTATGTGGGTAGATGCCATTGGAGTCAGTAGGGGAGAAGCCTATGATTAGATCTAAACCACCCATGATTGGTAGTTAGCATTTGAGGTCTTTGTTTTAAGGATTTACAGGTATTACTTGTGGATATAGTTATTGTCTGACTGACTCTCAAGGTCTAAGTAGTCATGTCATACAGAGGACATGATCATACATTAGTACAAATAGGTAAATTGCTTCAGAATTGTAAAGATGAATCTCAGTGTCTTTTAAGGAAGGCGGTTATTGGGGCTGATATTTGAAGTTGGGAGTCTTTAGACTTGATATGTTTTTTATGCTTCATAGGGGATGTTGTAGGGAAAATTGCGAGCAACTCTAGATATCAAAGTAAAATGGAATATTGTGCTTTTGAATTTGGAAACAGAATTATATTTAGAGTATTAAAGCTATGAAATGATGAGATGAGGAATCCTTGTAATTTTGTTTCATGGGTTGTCAGAACGGCAAGGATTTTGGGTGTTTGGCTCATTGTGGATTAGCTAACAAGGACGGCCTGTTTATTGTGAATTTGGATGGTACGATCGGATGGATTAAGTTGGCTCGTTAGCATGCCAGTGGGATAATAAGTTTACGGAGTATCTAGGTTTCAAGGCTTAGGTAGTGTTTTGAGGCCTTGCCAAAATTCTAGGTAATCATTTCAATTGTGTATCTTAAATTGATTGTAATTTGTGGATTATGAGTTTTGCCTTAGATATATCGATACCTTTGGGGATTCTTATCCCTATAGCTGTTGTGTAACTTGGGTGTCTAATATAGATCAATAAATTTGAGTTGCAAGAGGATTTTTAGCATGCTCATAAGTGGTCAATTAGAGTAGCGCAATGGTAGCGTGTGACCCATAGCCAAACAAAATCTAGGAGGAAACGGAAAAAGAGCCCTAAGAAACTCTAATGGTCCTCCTGGCTGAATAGATGCTGCTGATGCTGCCCTTATGCTGCTGTTGTTTGTTTTGCTTCCCTATGTTGGAACTTTTTAGTTTCCCCTTGCTTTCTAATTTGTTGCTGCAGGGGATGGGCATTCAATCTGTGCTGTCCTATACCAGCAGGGTGGGTGATGCCCGTGAGTGGGCTTGGGTGTATGTAATTCTAGCCTATTTTTGCCCAATGCTTATCTTTTGCATCACTCGATCATTGTCTTTCTCCTCTATTGGAGTTGAAATGGAAGATTTTATGCCATTTTGGAGTTAATATGGCCCGGTGACCCCTGGGGTCTTTTGAGTTCTTTGCTTAGTGCTTCGTTTGTAGTTGCGATGGGTTGGAGTTGATATAATAGATTTACTCCTCTAGTTATCCCGAAATCTGGTTGGATTTTGCAGAGGATGGGTAGGAGTGAAAGGGTGCTGAAGCAGGAGCTTCCATTGATCCTCTCTTTGAAGATTTGCTGAACTTGCTCTTGGAGCCTTGCTGTTGCTGATTTGATGAGAACACGTGATTTGCTAAATGTCTCTAGTTCCCTTTTCTTCGTAGATGTGGATTTCTGATTGACAAGACGATTTCCCTCAGCCAAAAAGATCTGCGATGGATTAGTCTTTTTGTTACCTAGATGAGAATTGCTATTCTGTCTTTTTGTACGTTTTTCATGAATTGGTCTATGATAGTGCTCGGGGTATGCCCTAGCGTGTTGTTCCACCTCTAAGTTGGCAAAACACTTGGAGGTAGAATATCGTTCTGTAAATTTTATTTAATTTAATCTCATCTTACTTACCCAAAAAAAAAGTTGCTGATTTGATGAATTATGCTGCCAGGGCCCTTTCCTATTGCTGAATTTGGATTGGCTGCTGTGCTTTTTCTAAACGAGTTACTGGGCTGAAGTATTATTGTTTTGGGCTCTCGTTATGGATTGGTTCTGAGGTGCTGCAGTTGGGAGCTGCTGGCCGAGGCCCTATTTGGCCGTGGTGGTATTGTGCCCGAGATGGGTTCCTAATGCTGAAGTGCTGTATGCTGCGCTGCTGTGGTGCTGCGTTGCAGATTACAGAACATGTGGCTGCTTGCTGAATTGTAGATTGCAATTCCGGTGTATAATTTTGGTCTTCGATTAAGTAGTGTCTGGGCCTCTAGTAGGCTCCTTTTGTTTCCTCTGTAACGAGGTGTTTGGGGTATGCCCCATTGACTTTGATTTTATTCCAAGTCGAAAAAATACTTGGAGTAAAATCACTGTCTATATTATATTCTTTTCCCCTTAATCCAAAATCACTTACTTACCAAAAAAAAAAGACCCATAGCCAAGAGATTTCAGAATAAGATTGAGGATCCAAGTGAACGATTGTTTTTCAATGCTTAGGATGAACTGAAGTAGAAGTTCATCAGTTCATTCGAGATTTTGAATTAAGTTGGAAAGATAGCGAATAAATTTGAGTTATATCTAATTTGGTGGATTATCATGAAATCTCCCTTGCATCGATGGTTGAGAAAATTAGTATGTGATCAAATCAAGCCATTTTTTAGATTAGAAATTTATTTTATGATAAGGTTTTAATCTAGATTTGGATAAGAAATATGAGATATTGGGGATTAGGACGATTCATTTGGATAAGGTCTCTTTGGATAAGTCGTTTGATCAAAATTATGACATGGGATCGTAAAGAAGGAATTCTTAAAGGATTTTTTCCAATTATTAGATTTTGAAGTTCGTTAAATTTTAAGGATGAAATTTCTATAAGTGGGAGAGAATTGTAATGTACCAATTTTTCAAACACTGTAATTTTATATAATTAAGTTAATATAATCAAGATTAGGCTTAATTTATATGAAAAATTAGGTTTCAAAAGCGGTAGGAGGCCTCAGCTAGGGGGCTCTTTCTGGGCGCCTCAGGCGGTGCTGCAAGTACCCGAAGAAACACTGTAGCACCTGCCAGGCGATTGAGCGCCCAGGGCAAGCATTGAAATGCACAGGGGCGCCCTTGCTGCATGCCTGGCCACATTATAAAGCGCCTGGCAGGCGCTGCAGTACTACTTCAGGAGCCTGCGGCACCACCCACGTTATAAAATCCCAATGACTCTTTTCCACATCATTCATGCAGGGAAAGGGAGACAGAGGAGAGAGAATGCGAAAGAGAAGAGGAAGAGGAGGAAATCAAGGCTTTCAGGCTCGATTACAACTTGGAGCTAATTAGAGAAATTGTAGATCGGGTCGAGGCAAGTGCACTCATATCCTTCTCTTTCGTTTCTTTACACTTTTGTTCTGTTTTCTTCAGATATCATCATTTTATACCTGATTAAATTTATATTTTGTATTACCCTTGACTTGAGCATATATATATGTTGATTTCATATCCGAGGGGAAATTTTTAAGCATCAAAGAGGGGATGGCAATCCAATACTTTTTTTTTTTGGTAAGTGGCCATGCAATACGAATCTTGGAAGCCAGCAAAGTCCCGGATAGAAAAAATCTGCATCCAAAAAATCCAAGGGATCCTCCGGCTCTTAGGCTTTATGCTGGTGGGGCTTGTTTATCTGGTGCTGGACCGAGTTAGTGGACTCTCAGATTGTTTTCTCCTGCTTCCTGAATTGTGAGACAAAGTGCTCTCTTGGATGGGTTCTGGGGGATTTTTTAATTTTCTGTCTCTGCAAAAAAGTAATAACGCTGCTGGACACTCCTCCTGCTGTCTTATGCTATGAGGGGAAGCTTGCTACTTCCTTCTACAATTTTGTTGGAAAAGTGCTGAGGGCGGGACTTGGTCCTATCCTGTGGAAGGCTGATGCTGCTGGTTGTGCACCCTGTCGATCCTGATAAGGAGTTGGGTTGTTTTACTGATGTTGATGGTTTTCAGCTATGTGCACTTTGTTTGCCATTTATATGGCCCTGCTGGCTTGTCCCTGTCATTGAGGGTGCAGATGCTGGAGAGATGCAGTGTCCTTTGCGATATTGTGAGTTCCCCTACTGAAGGCTGGTGCCGGTGTTACAGGTTCTGGATGGGAGGCAGGCTCCACTCTGCTGTGTATCGGCTCTTGGAGATTTGCTGTTGCTCTTGGGTTGTGTTACTGGAGGTGTCGTGTTGCCAACTCGGTTTCCTACTTTTGGTGAATACTTGTCCGAGAGGCTTTGGGCGAGCATTTCTGTCCGAGGCCCCTATGCTCATGGATGCTTCTGCCTGAGTCGTGGTGGTTACTTGGCCAATTATTGGGGAGCAATCTGTTTTGTCTCTGATTTTGGAATGGTGGCAAATATGTTGGAGCTGTTTTACTGTGTGTGTGTGTATTTAGGTAGGGTTACATGTGGCCGGTTTAGATGTTGCTCATCTAGATGTAGTTTTTTGTGTTTCGTGATTAGGTTCATGGTGGTGCTCGGGAATGCCCGAACTCGTTGTTCTACCTCTAAGTCGACAAAACACTTGGGGCTAGCACATCGTCTTGTAATTTCAATTATTTTAATTTTAATTTATTTACTTACCAAAAAAAAAGGATTTCATATCCGATTTCGTAATTTTGGTCGGTTATCAAACGTGGAACCTTAACCCCGCACCCCAAATGATTTTACTGTTTATTTTGGGACTCCTGCATAAATTTTTCTAGAATATCTTTACCCATGCCTTGAATATATTAATTTATCAATTGGGTGTCTGATTTGGTAATTTTATACGGGATTATGCTCGCTAAAAATCCTAACCCACGCCACCTTTGATTTTACTCAAATTAATTGTAATTTATGCATGATTTGACTTTAAAAATTCATAACCCTAAATTTATGGTTGCAGGTATTCCGAATATTTTGTATTTGTTCACATATATTTTGTATATATTATTTTACAAGTTTTAAAAATATTATTGGATATGATTTGAGATATTTATTGTATATACTTTGAAAATAATGTTGTATGCGTTTATGAAGGGATTTATCGTTCAGAAGCTCTAAAGATATGTTTGGCTCATGATGATAAAAATTTCTATTTTTTTCGTACTTTATGATGACCATACGTGTAATTTATATCATGTGAAGAAGTAAATTAATAAGAATTATGCAAATTATGAGAAGCATAATAAGAAAATTCCATAATATGTTATTATTGATGAACTGTTCTCTTGGAGTGGGAATAATATTTTATGAATAAGGTCCTTACCAAAAAAAGAAGTTTTATGAATAAGGGAATTTGATCATCTTTTTTTCCACTACTGTTTTTCATCTGAAATTTGGGGGAAGATGAGAAATCAAGCTGGCTTCATTGGCCTTACAGGAACTGGACTCATAATATTGACTTGGCTGCGAACATATGGAAAGGGAAGAATGCCAAAGCGATCTCTTTTAGACTCACTCTAGCAACCACGGTTTAGTTCATCTGGGAAAAACACAACCAAAGAGTTTTTATCGGTGCAAGTGTCCGAGATGTTACCCTAATTACTAATCTCATCACTGATTCCATTCAGAGGAAGCTGGCACTTAGTATTAGTGATCATAGTAGTTGTACCAAATACGTTATCTCTCGTTGGAAGTTAATGATGACTGAGGGCGGGTTAACTAGTTGGAGGTAATGTCGCTTTGGGGCCGAGGACTTTGTCTGTCCGCAATTAAGGTCGCGGATGAATGTCCCGGCTTCAGGAACTCTTGGCAGAGAATCACAACTTGTTTTTTTTTTGGTAAGTAAGTAATTGTATTAAAAATAAAAAAAAATTACAGATCTATGACCTAACTCAAAGTGTTTTGCCAACTTGAAATTAGAGCACAGGAAAAAGGGGTATACCCCAAAACTCAAGGAAAAGGTCGGGATCTAAGACCTCGAACCTAGACATGACATGTTTAAGAAAATACAACCTAAATTAAATCCAAACAACAATCTAACAACCAAGCCGGCAAGAAGGCCATCGAGCCAGATCTGAGAATCAGAGAATCACAAATTGGCTGAGCGCTTTAAATGGCTTTAGGATTTTGTTATTGACCGCTGTTGCAACTTGCATTGGGCTAAGGTCTTTGAGCTGCTATATTTGCTATTTATGAGATGAGGGAGGTGTTTTCCAAAAAAAAAATTTGCATTTCGGAATAGGACTGTATTCCAGAATGGCACTTTCCGGAATGCATCATGCATTCCAGTTTTACAATTAAAAAAAAAAAGAAGCATTTCGAAAGGAATGCCTTTTTCCTGTTTAGTGTGCTGGTATGGATCTTTTATTCCGGTATGGGTGCGTTTAGTAAGTGTTGAGCATTTTGCTAGGTTTGATATTTTTTAACCGTTTTGGTTTTTTGTCGGAATTTGGGTTTTGCTACTAGAAAAAAATGCATTCCAGATTGAATGCATTATTCATGTTTGGACTGCTGGTATGCATCTATTTGCCGGTATGGACGCTTTTGGTCGGTCTTGTGTTTTTTTGCCCAATATGATGTTTGCATCGGTTTGGGTTCTTTGTTGGTCTTAAGTATTTGCCTATTTGGTACATCTAGCCAGTATGGGTATGCTTTGAAAAAAAGAAATTTATATCCGGTATGGTGCAAATGCCCAGTATAATATTTTTTGCTAGTTTGGAGCGTTTGTAGCTATCTTGCCTTTCACGGATATGATGCTGCTTGTCGAATTGTCACAACATACCGGTATGCTTTGTAAAAAAATAATAAATAATAAAATAAAAAATACAGATAAAATAAATTTTTTTGGTAAGTAAAGTTGTATTAAAAAAATAAAAATTTACAAAAAAACTTATATTCTAACACCAAGAGTTTTGCCAACTTGGATAAAGAATATAGAGGCTAGGGCATCCCTCAAGTACCGCGAAACGGATCAATAAAAAGAAAACCCAATTTAGTATCTTTGTCAACAAAATCGACAAAATCCCAACATCGATATCACCCCTATGTCCTCATGGAGGACTCCTATGTTGTGTGTCTTTTTTTGTATGTGTATTTTGATGTACAAATTGCTCAGGGTATGCCCTAGCGTTTTATGCATTAACTCCATGTCAAAATACTTGGAATTAATGCATAGGATGTATAATTTTTCTCCCTTTAATCCAAAATACTTACTTACCAAAAAAAAGTATCTTTGTCAAAATTTAATATACTATCCGTTCTCATTACCTCAGACGGAAACAAACAAAAATAGCAGTGAAGTACAATAGACTGAGTAGATCGACCCCTCAACCAAGCGTAGGTATAGCCGGCACCAGAAGACAACCCGCGGTCTTTAAGCACCTCTCGGATACAATTGAAGCTCCTTCAGACATCATTTCTACCACGGCCAAGCGAAGATCTTAGACAACAATATTACTACATCAAAAGCAAATCAATGCAAAAAATCACTAACCACGATCACCGAAGTGCCCACGACCATAGACCCCAAACACTTTTTTTTTTGTTAAGTAATTAATTGCATTAAAATTTAAATAAAATGTACAATCAGCTATGTTCTTTACCAAGTATTTTGCCGACTTGGATAAAGAAACATAGAAACAGGGAATCCCCTAAATCATGACGAAAGTCATTAATAACAAGATTACAATATCGAAAACGGCTTTGGAATCGCAAAACTAGCTCAGCCTTGACAAAAAGACCACTCCGGATAAAGGAACAAAGCCACTCCGGATAAAAGAACAAAGCCACTCCGTCCATAAAAAACGGACTCTGGATTCGTCAAACACAAGGCAACTCCGGCCTTTAAGAGGACAAAAAGGCAATCCGAATATAAGAACAATTGCACTCCGAACAAATGCACTCCGAAAAAAAGAACAAAGCCACTCCGTCCATAAAAAAAGGGACTCCAGATACATCAAACACATGGCCACTCCGGCCATTAGTAAACATAAAGCACTCCGAACACCGGATTCATCTAACTTTTTTTTTTTTGGTAAGTAAGTATTTTGGATTAAATAGAAAAAAAAATTACAAAGTCTATGTTTTATCTCCAAGTATCTTGACTTGGATTAAAAACATAAAATGCTAGGGCATACCCCGAGCAAACGGTACATCAAGTAATACCTAAGCAGCCTCTAGGAGGACAACGTTCAACAGGAAAACAAAATATGTAAACTGATGCTACATACAAACAGACACATAATCGTCGAAGTTGAGTCGGCTAAGACCACATCAACAGCAACACAAATCTCCCCAAAGAGCTGCACGTCGGCCAAGAGCAGCTTTCAAGTCGGGAAGACATCTCACGCCATTTACACCACCAGATCGGCAAAAAGGCAAAAAAAAAACCAGACGGTCCACATCAGCAAAAAAAACCGGATTCATCTAACGCAAGGCCACTCCGGCCTTTTAGAGAACAAAAAGTACTCCAGACTCCGGAATCATCAAATGCATGGCCACTCCGGCCTTTTAGCAAACATAAAGCACTCCGGCCTATGCCTTTTTTTTTTTTGGAAACTCAAGATTAGAGTCACACACCGAAAACGGCAAATGAATTACAAGACGAGAGAGGCAATCTCAATTCAACTCCGTCCACACCACACACAAGGCCGCTCCTGCCTTAAAGTGAAACAAGGCCACTTCGCCCTTTAAGAGGACAAAGGAACTCCATCCAAAGTCACTCCGTCCAAAGAAGGTAATAACACTCCGGCACTGCGACAAATCCACTCCGTCCAAAAGAGAGCAAAAGGCAGACCGGCTTGATCACCCTGAAGGCCACTCCAGACATTGAGCGATAAAGGCCACTTCGGCCTTTAAGAGGACAAAAAGGCAGACTGGATAACAAATGCACTCCGGACAAAGCCACTCCGTCCAAGATGAGTATAAATTACTCCGGCCATCAAGCAACAAAACCACCTTGAACACTCCGGCCTCCTAGAATCATAAGGCCACTCAAGGCCAAACCTCCCATGAATCCAAAGCGGCCTCGTGTCCAAAAATGGTAATCTCAATGCCATTACGTCAATTGACAATCCAAGTCAGCAGATCCAAACCGACCTCCAAACAAAACCGGCATTGTCGCACCAAGTCAAACAGCCAAAGATCCGGGAGAACACTTGGATTTATTGGAAGCAGAATTTTTCTTTTTCTGAGACTTTGCCAGCTTCCTATTACCATAAAGCTTGGGGTGGGAGCTATCAGAAGCAACCAGAGAGGCATGGCCAAGAAGCTCCAGATTAGTAGGAACCTCATCTGGATTACAATCCTCAAGGGAACTGCAGGATAAAGAGTCCTGGGAAGGAGACTGAAGACGAATGCTCTTTAACTCCATCAATTGCTTCCGTAGGGACTCAACTTTGGAGGAATTTTGCTAGCAGTTGAAACTGACTCCTCTGAATCACTATAAGAGACTGGGTTGGGAAGGACATCAAACGCAGACACAGCATCATTAGGAGGGGTCTGGGAGTCCACCAAGAGCCTGCAAACAGGACCTTTTCGGGGGGCATCTTCAGGAGGAAGAGGAGAGGATGCCAATACGAGAATAGCTTCCAGAGGGGCCGCCATTTTCCTTCAGCGAGAGGCATAACTAAGAGCCTCAGCAGACAAGCTTTTAGGAGTAAACCGCACCACTTTTGATGGTGGAGCATCTTCAACCGCAATAACATTATCCACGGCTCCATCAGCATCATTAGGAAGGAGCTGGCCTTCTTGAAGCTCCTGATCAACAACTCCCAGCTCTTGACCAACACCAACAGAAGGAGGAGGAGAGGAGGGCAATAGGGAGGTTGACACCTGGGCAACCCCAACTGGCACACGTAGATCCTCAGCAGAGGAGTTAAGGCAGGAGACATCATTCAGGCTAGGAGACACAGAGTTAACCACAGCAGATTTACTACCCAAATTGGCACTGCGACCCTTTACAGGCTGCACTGGCTTCCCATGGTAAGAGACCACAATGTCAACCGAAGGGGTCTCAATATCAGCGTCAGGCTTCAATCTAATAATTGAAGGGAGCTGAGCACCTCTGGCAATTTCAACACAGACCCGCACATAATTAAGTCGCTCCATTCTAGCATTGTTCGGATCCAGCAGGAGAGGTTTGCCCACTCCACTGGCAATCCAGCTCAGGCCCAAAAGGGTCCAAAACTCAGTCGGGACCTTGGACAAAGTGATCCAAATCGGGTAAGATTGGAAAGCATCCTTACCTAGCACCATACCGGGCGACCATCTTTTGAGGATGATGACTTTCTTACCTGCTTACCAAAAAAAAAAAAAAAAAAAAGATGACTTTCTTACCTAAGGACCAGGGACCACAAGCTAAATGTTGGTTTAATTGATCTTCGGAGGCAAAGCAGAAGAAGAAAAAACCACTGTCATTCCCAGCAACATGCTGAATACCAAATTTGGCCAAAATTTTACGGACAATGGCGCTAACGGCCTGAAAGGGGAAAGGGTTCTCAATGAAATGACCCACTAGAGTAGCTCCCCATATTTCTAGGGTCTGCTGAAGGACAACATCAAGGGGAGATAAGGAAACAACATCCCCAACAATAGGTTGGGGAGAGAAAAATTTTAGGGGAGAAAACTTACAATCCCCTTTAGGAAGAACGACATCAGACCAAGAGGGTTTCGGGAGGGGAGGAGGATCACTAGAGGGATTTAACCCGGAAGGCAGGGGAGCAGAACCAAATCCTATCGTGGAAGCCGCAGGCTCCAAAACATCCAAGTCACCATTAGCCGCCAAGAGATTCGAGGGGCAGTCCAGAGGCTTCACACGCACCAGGAAGGACTCATCTGGGGCAAGGATAGGAAAGGGGCCAACCCTCTACAGAGGAGGGAAGAGGAGAGAGGGTTGGGGGGAAGAAAGAGAAGGAACGGGAGGAGATAATGAAGGAGACGAAAGCGACACCGAAATCGACGGCGCAGAAGGGAGAATGGGGGCGGAGAACCAAGAGAAAGTCTAGGGGAAGGCATAGGCACCAGCAAAAAGGGGCGGCCCTAGCCGCCACCGGGGACGGCGAGAAGCAGCCAGTCGAAGAAGTTCAAATTTCAAATTTGAAATTTGAAAGATAGAGAGAAGGGAGAGCTTCTCTCTCTAGAACAGGGCCTTCACCTCTCATTGACCCCAAACACATATAAAGGAACACAGCCAAAAAGGATCACGGCTCCTGATTTTTTTATTTTTTTGTAGCAAATCGGCAATTTGTACCATACCAGCAAGTTAACATCCCGACAAAAAGCAACATTGCGGCAAACACACCAAACCGGCCAAAATACACCATACTGGGCAAAATGCACAAACTTCCTATAATTTTGTTATTTTGTTTTTGCCCATTCTAATGCAAATGCCCGGTACGGTTGCATAATACTGGTATGCTTTGAAAATAATAATAAATAAATAAATTTTGCACAGTATGGTGCAGTTGCCCTGTATGGTTGCATAATATTGGTATGCTTTGAAAAACAAAAAGAAATTGCCTGGTATGGTGCGAATTCCCGGTATGGTTGCAAAATACCAGTTTGCTTTGAAAAAAAATGTGAGTAGATTTGTGCTTTTTGCCCAGCATGGTGTATTTTGCCAGTTTGGAGTATCTAACAAGTTGTTTGGCTTGGCATTTTTCTGCTAAAATATAACAACCTGCCAGAATAGGGAATTTATAAGTATGTAATTGACCAATATGATGGAACAATGCCGGTATGCCTGAAGAGACTGTCTCCTTATGGATCCCATGGAGTGGATGGTCTTTCTGGAATTCTCGGTTTGGTTTAGGATCAACCGATTTAGAAACATCCAGGATGGATTGGAATGTACTGGAATTCTAGGTCTGGAAATGATGTAAATTGCCGCAATGGCATATATACCGGTATGCATATGTTCGGTTTGGTGCAATAATGCTGGTAAGCTTGGAGTAGCTGATAGTCGATATGGTACTCCCAATGGATGTCTTTCGAAATATTACTTACCCAAAAAAAAGGAGTCTTGGAAATGATAGTAAAATGGTGTTGTGTTGAACATCATGGTATTCGAGGTATGCCCTAGCCTCTGCACATATTAATATATGTGTTTTTCAGGTGGAAGTCCTAGTTTTCTTCCACATACATTACGTTTATTTTTTTGGTGCATCTCTGTATGCAAATTTTTGTTTGTTTTCTTATGTTACATGTATGAAAGTGTTACTTGGGAGATTTCCTAGTATCTCAAAATACTTTGAGATAGAATATAAGTTTTTGTAAATTCTTTTATTTTAATACAATTTTCTTACTTACCAAAAAAAAAGGATTTAAAAATAAGTATAGAATTCCCTAAGAATAAGTAATTATGGAATTAAACCAAGGATTTATATTTCAGATGGTAGTATTCAATATACCGTAGGATATTACTGCGAAAACACAATGACTGTGTTTAGGCTACGGGGGACATGATGGCAGGTGATATGGCCACGTATATTGGGTTAAAGGTATACTGCTCACCACAAAGTATTAAATTGCGTTGGTCTATACTTTAGAATGTGTAGAAGCAAACTAATTCCTTACCTTGTTCTACCGCATCGTTAGTTGATAAAACCTACTAGCCCTGGTACAAAAAATAATAGAATCTCTACATATTTTAGAACTTAAAGAAAGAATAAGTAAAACGAAAAAGATAAATGTATTTCGAAAAGTGTATCTGATCATGTTTCATATATATGCATCCATGCATATTGCTACTATTCCCTTCCTTATTTATTTTGAATATATTGTGTATTATCTTGGATTATATTGCACTTGTTGAGCATTCGGTTTACCCTTACTATTTTTTCTTGCCTCCAAATAAGCACGAGCTTATACTCGGTAGGCGAGATAGAGAATTAGAAGTCAGCTAAGGACAAAGACTTGGAAGATGATCTTGCAGACTTAGATCTTACGATTTTGTACTTATGAAATACTTTCGTTTATTACTGATTGACATGTACTTGTATATTGTATATAGTGGCTTGGCTGCGATGATTTCTGAAACCCTAGAGAGAGAATCTCTCTCTTCTCTCTAGAATTTCAAAATTGTGCGCGTCTGTTTCTGCCTCCTTTGGCGCCGCCGACCATGGACGGTATCCTGGCGACCCCGATAGGGTCTGGCCAGGACTCGGCCTTATTTGTCTCCCCATCTCCTCCTCCTCCGTCGATCTCCGTTACCAATTCAAGTGGTCGTCTTTCTCCTCCTTTCCCACCGCTGAAGAAGAGAGACGATTTCCATCGTCCTGTCCCTGACGCTTCCGGTTTGGCTGTTTCAAAGCCTAAGGAGTATCGTATCAATAGCGAGAATGCTGTTGTTGCCCCTCTTCCTTGGAACAGGGTCGTCCAAGAGGATTCAGCTAAGCAGATAACTGATCTGACTTTCTACCCCCCAAGGATCCCAATGGTGATTCAGAAACCATTTCCCCCCCTGAAGTTGTCGACCAAGGCAATGCTTTCTGGGGATTTACCTTGGTGGGTCACTTTCTAGACACCCACCCCCATTTCCTGGCTGTCAAAGCCATAGCCAGGAAGTTATGGGCTCGATTCGGAATCAAGCACATAGCCGAGAACGATGCGGGTTTCTTCTTATTTCGGTTCTCATCCTTGGAATCGATGGTCAAATGCCTTCGCGCTGGTCCTTGGATGTTCTCTGGTAAAACCATCTTCCTAAACCGGTGGGCTCCGGGAATGGCGTTGTCGAAGGTAGAGCATAAGCGACTTCCCATATGGATTAAACTGTCTAATATCCCGATTCAGTTCTGGACTCAGGATGGGCTTAGTTGGATTGCAAGTGCCATTGGTGTCCCTCTGCAACTCGACCCCAGAACCGCTCGAATGGAAAATCTCTCCTACGCAAGGATTTGTGTGGAAGTAGGGGTGGATGGCCACTTCCCCGATTACATCGCCATCAAACCAATCCCTGATTCCGAATCCATTCTAGAGGTTAAGGTAGAATATTCTTGGAAGCCGACTCGATGTGGTCGCTGCCACCTAATTGGCTATGATGAAGCTAAATGTCGATCTAAAAGTGTCAGTGTGCTTCCTGTCTCCTCCAAATCTATCCATCCCGACCAAGGAAGTCCATGCATGCCCAAGCCCAATTGAACACTATCTGTGATATGAAATCCCCGTGGGGTCATCGATTCCCTGACTCCCTTGCGTTCTCCTAGGCTCCCGAATCCCTCCTGTGAGGCTCTATCTGTGAGCAATTTGGAGGCGTCTAAGTTGAAGGATGAGACTGATTGCCTCTCTACCGTAATTGAGTTAGTCCCTCACTCCCCTCCCTGTGAGGTGACATTGGTTGCAAAAGTCCCAGACAATTGCTCATCAACTGGGAATAAATTGACCTCCCATTCTCCTGCTGTTGAACTTGTGGAGCATGAGGTTCAAAATGCCAGTTCACCCATGCTTCCTTTATCTTTTGCCGATGTTGTTAGTAGGGGATCCAATCATCCTGATTTGCAAAGCTGTGATGTCCTTCCCATTCCTATATCTGATGAAGATCGATATGCTGCCCTTAGATTGTATCCTCTGACCCTGGCTGCGGTTAGTTCAACTAGCTCAGCCCATCTTTCTCCAGCTACCTCCGTTGAGCAGAATAATCAAGGCCCCCTCGAGCAACCGAGGACCCGGAAGGTTGAGGGGTCTCATATTACAGCTGCTGAAGTGGGAGGCTATGACATCCCACCATCAGGCCCTCCCGATGCTCTTCTCATTGACCCCGAATCGATCGGCTTTGATTATGAGGCAACGCCTAGCCCTATTTCTACTTTGCTATCAAAGTAATGGGCTGGCCTCCTTAAAGCAAGTGGATGCTGGCCCTACCAGCCCATGTGTATCCCTCTTTGAGGTGTGTGTAGGCAAGGCCGTCGACTACTCCAAAGAAAATTCTTAAGTGACAATGAGGCAATGGCCTTGGATTGTGAGACTTGGAAGCCTTCAAAATCCAGAAAAAAATCCAAAAACCAAAGTCATCAGGGCTCCTAGTCAAGGAATTGCTTGGTTTGTTATCTAGTTGTAAATAGCTCTATGTTGCTGGATAGTTTCTTATATCTATCTTTGTCGGCATGTTTTTGGGTGGCTATGGCCTTCCCCGAGGGTGCCTAGTATTTGAGCTATTGGCCTCGCTTCTTGTTGTGTTGTGCTCCGGTTTCTAGAAGCTATTCAGCAGCGTTGCGGTTGCTTACGCTATGTTCTAACTATGCTTGCTCACAATAGTTGTTCTTTGGTGACCGTGTGATTATTCGGTGGGACGTCCTTGAATGTCTATTTGGCTGCTAGTTGTTGCTTGTTAACCCTTCCCCGATAATGGTTATTGTTGTAGCTGATTGGGCTGCCGCAGGTGGTTGGACCTGCTCCTGCTGGTCCTACTACACACTGTCGATTCTTTGGACCTGTTGCCGCCGAGTGCCGCCTGAACCCGATGTTGGTATTGCTACCCGGGTAGTAAGTAATGCTGATCTGTTTGCTGCTCCTGAAGTACTGTGCGCCTGAGCAATGATGCATTGCTAGAGGCCACTTGTTGAATTTACTCTTGGTCTTTAGCTGGGTGTGATGGTGCATACGTTTGATGAACTTGGTCTGCATTTTTTGCTGCGGCATTGCTGACGTGACATTGCTGATGTGGCATTGCTGAAGTGGCGTCCTTCCTGTGCTGACTTACTGTTGGCCGGAGTGCTTTTTGTTCACTAAATGGCCGGAGTGGCATGCGTATGATGAATCCGGAGTTCCTTTTGTTCTCTAAAAGGCCGAAGTGGCTTGAATTCGTTGAGGCCAGATTGCCTTTTGAACTCTTTAAGGCCGAAATGGCCATGTGTGTGGGGAGGCCGGAGTGATTGCTGTTGTGGCTTCCAAAAAAAAATGGAGTGCTTTTGCTCACTTTATATGGGGGCCGGAGTGCTTTTGCTCTCTTTATCCGGAGTGCATTGGACGGAGTGGCATTGTAGAATTTGAAGTACCTTTATCTGGAGGCCGGAGTGCATTGGACGGAGTGCACTGGAGTACCTTTGTTGTGGGGCGGAGTGGCATTGTGATTCTAGGAGGCTGGAGTGCTTTTGCTCACTTTATCTGGAGGCTGGAGTGCTTTTGTCCACTTTATCCGGAGTGCATTGGACAGATTGGCATTGTAGAATCCAGAGCACCTTTGTCCTATTAAAGGGCGGAGTGGCCTTGGTTCTCTTTAAGGTTGGAGCGACCTTGTGTGTGGTGTGGAGGAGTTAAATTGAGATTGCCACTCTCCTCTCGTACTTCAATTACCGTTTTCGGAATGCCGATTTTGATATTGTAATCTTGTTTTTAATGACTTTCGTCATGGTTTATGGGACTCCCTGTCTCTATGTTTCTCTTACCAACACAGCAAAACACTTATTCTGCTAAGCTATGGAATTTCGGATGGCCGGTTGATAGTTAAGGGTTCCTACAGTAGATTCATGCTACTATGGACTCTGGTCTGGAATGCTGATGCTACTGATGATGGTGGATTAGCCGCTTGAGAAGAGCTGATTTGCTAGTTCTTTGGTAAACATGCCGAAAGGCTAAAAGTGCTGGATTGGGAGCATTTCTGCTGGTCCTCGGGACAAAGAACCTGCTGCTGTTTATAGCTAATCATTGATGATGTGGGAGGAATTGGTTTTGTCCGATTTTGGGTGTAGGTTCTCGAAGTGTTGATTACGGACCTTGGTGGCAAGATGATGCTGGAGTTCCCATTAGTGCTTTTCTTGTTGAATCTGTTTTTTAGGTTTGTTTTTGTTGTGGGGCCGGATTGCATACGGTCGATTTAGATGAATTACACCTAGGTGAGGTTTTTTAATTTTCTTTTTATCGGTTCATGATTTTGTTCATGGTGATGCTCGGGGTATGCCCTAACTCGTTGTTTTAAATCTAAGTTGGCAAAACACTTGGAGTTAGAACATCATTTTTGTAATTTTTATTTCATTTAATTCATTTAACTTACTTACCAAAAAAAAAGACATATACTTGTATATGGACGATGGACTGATAGTTTAGTTTCCGCTATGTATGTGATGGATGTATATGCTTCCGCAGGTTGTTTATAGTTTGTATATAGATACCTAGTGACATCTTTCTGTCTGGCATTGTGTTCAGAAATACAATGTTTGAGTCACAAATATATTGTGACCATGTAGATCAAGTGTTGTGATTATTTTGTTGAAAATTATATACTGTATATGACTTTGTATAGGTTGTATCAACTTGACGGCTGTTTTACTACAGGATTCTAGGTAGGAAAAACGTGGTCCGTCACACTGTGAGTATTAGTCACAGTTGTTGGATATGTTAGTGGCTAATATTTAACTATTATTCACACGGGTTAATATAAAATACTTTTGAGGTTTTTTCTTAGTTAAAAAAAAATTTAAGTTGAAATTATTATACAACTTATGTATATTTGGTTATATATTTGTATTTTTTGTATTTAATTGGGATAGAAAAATGGTTGACATTTGATATAGGTTTTCCGAGGATATTGCTTCCACTGTCCAAATCAAAACCACTAATATTTTAGTGTTTATTTAAATTTTCAAGTCGGATAAGGTGGCAAAGAAACATAAACGGAGAATCAGTTTTTTGCTTTTATTTCCATTGCTTTTGTCCTTGTATTTTTGGTAGTAGTTGTTTTAGTTTTTGGCCGAGGTATGCTAATAGCTGAGGTATGCTAATGGCCAATGTATGCAAATGGCCGAGGTGCTAATGGCCAAGCTATGCTAATGGCCGAGGTATGTTATTGGTTATTTCCTTTTGTGTTTTTATTTTGCTTTTCATGATATGTTTTATGGAACTCGGATGATGCCCTAACATTTATATTCTAACTTCAAGTAAGAAAAATACTGGGAGGTAGAACATTAGATTTTTGTAAATTTTTGTATTTTAATACAATTTTTACTTACTTATCAAAAATAAAAAGTTTATGTGAATATTTTTTTAGAAAAAAAAAGCACAAAATAAAATAATCACATTAACCCCAAATTTGATGATAGAAGGGCAAGGTTTGCATTTTATCCGTGAAAATGAGTATGTGGGGTACATCACCTTTATGGTGTAGCTCCTTCACTTGGATTTTGTAATCTTTGGTACTCTTTTTTATATTTTTTTATATAAAATATATGGGTCGTTAAATTAGACCCAAAAATCAAAGTGAAGAAAGCAAAGACTAGAAGGTTTTTAATCTTGATTAGTTTAAACCATATAAACTCATAGAAACAAAGCATGCTTAAATATATAATAAACATAAATATATTCTGAATTAAATATAAATTAAAATAAATATTCACAACTAATTACAATACCAAAATAAATCCAAACAGTAAGAAAATTAATACATAGATTAGGTGATGAAGGAAAATATCGATAATTAATAGTTATTAAGTAAAACCCTCAATGTTTCTATAGTCAATGAAAATAATATATTAACAAAATTAATTTATAACTCGAGTAATATAAACATATTAAACATTAATTGATTTATTCTTGACTTATGACCTCTACCAGGAAACTTCTTGGACCTGCATATAACAGCGAGATCGGATACCTTCTAATCTTCTTACTAATTTTACTACACTTAGAATAGAATCTTTGCACACTATTGCATCTCGATGTCCATGCTATTGACATTCCAAACAATGGCTTAGAGGCTAGAGCTAGCATGCATATTATTGGAGAAAATATTAGCACAGAAGACCTTGACAATTTTTTAAGAGCAATGGTTTGATTTTCTTAACTAAATGATAGCTATTCACTTTTATTAAAGAGAGTTTAGAAGTTACGGTCTTTATACATCAATTTTCTTCTTCATAAATGTTTGAAAATGAGATATTGATAAATGAGGTAAAAAATTAGGATAAAAACATATGACCATTTGGAAAATAGCACCCCAATTCATGTGTATTACATATGCGTCTATCAAGCACAAAAGTTTTAGCACAAGAGTTGCATCCCAACGCATAATCTCAACTCAGGTATGTAAAATACGTGAGTATTTTGAATAAACGGTACTTGTGCATGGCTTAGATATACATTAAGTACGGATATTTGAATAAATGGCTCTCATATATAGCTCAAGTACACATCAAGCACAAGTATTCTTGTCAAAATATGTACATATGCATATCAGACGCAAATTAGATATAAATATTATGAGATGGTGCATTTGAGAACAATAGGCATATATCTGGCTCTGGTCTTCTCCTATATATTTGAGAATTCTTTAAAATATTTATTTTATCCAGTCACGAAATATGCCAATATAAAATATTTCTAATAATTTTTTTCTTTGACAATTCCGTGACGAGATCTCTTATATATAAAAGGAAACTAAAAAATATATAAATTGCGAGTTCAAACACCACCAATAAAAACCTGTCCCTTTTTTTTTTGGTAAGTCAGGAAAAATTTTATTAATGAAAAAAGGAAAAATACAAATCCAATGTTCTATCTTTAAATATTTTGCCGACTTGGATGTGAAATAAAGATACAAGGGTAAACCCCGAGCACCGTGATATATGTCATGAACCCAAAGAACCTAAAGTCAAAAGACCGACAAAAAAACATGAGACCGAAATAAGAGTACAAAAAGAAAGAAAGCGGCCAAAATGCCATTGTTCCAAGTTTTTTTTGTAAGTAATTAAATTGTTTTAAAAAGAAAACAAATGATAATATAGCACCTATGTTCTATTCCAAACTTAGAGATAGAACATAGTAGTAGGGCAGCTCCGATGTACCATGATACAATCAAGACATCATAGAATAATGTCTCCTACTCAGTCATCTAAACATCATATTGACAGCATACGCCAAACACAAGCTAGAAGGAAGCCACTTATGCGTCGACAGGTAATCGGTCACCACACAGACCAGCAAGCATAGCGTACAAACCAGCAAGATCGTACGAGCAGGAGGAAACATCCGACCGTGCGTCGGCAGGATAACATATGAGTCAATGTAGAGAAGCCACACCTGTAGATTGAAGCGTCTAAATAGCCCAGCAGGCCGGCCAGTCCTACTAAGATAGTATCCTTCCCAGCCAAGAGAGCAGCCCGATCAAACAGCCAATCAAAATCAGTAGCCTCCCAAGTTCGTGCCATTCATGTAATGGAGGGAAGTCTTACTTCGTGCAGCCACACATACGTCCAAGCAGGAGGATGACGTCCACCTTTTTTTTCGTTCAACGTCATGCTAAAGCAGATCAAGCAGGAAGACAAAAAAGTACAAAATTTTTTTTTGTCACGCTATAGCGGACCAAGGTGGAAAACCAGAAAAGTACAAAGAAAAGAGAACAACACCTTATAAGGGCAGCATACAACCCTCAGACCAAAAAACCCAAAGGCCCAGTGGCGGACATCAAGCAAAGTGAAACACCCCAGAAGCCACCAATAAAAGGCAGAAGACACACATTTTTTTTACCACCCAGAAAAGTCAGCTACAGCCTCCGAAATAATGAGGCCAAAGGCTCGGCATCGGGAAACGATCAAATGCAACGCCCCAGAGCACCGACAAAATGGCAATAGACACTTTATATGTTACTCCAGATAAAGGGAGAAAAGATGGATGATGTTCAGGAGAGAGAAGAAGGAAGAGAAAGGTACATTTTTGTCAGAAAAGGAGGTACACAAAGTGATAAAGCTCCCAACAAGCAGGACCCAATCCTTCAGTCGACACCCGCCTACCCACATCGAAAGGTTTAGGTTCCATCGGTCTCTTATGTATCTGAATCCATGATTCCGTCTGGGTACAAAAAGATCCAATTTATGGTGTACAGTATCAGTAATCTGAGTAACCAACTGATTTTCATTATTCCATATGGAATCGTTCAAAAGCCGATGATTACGCTCTTTCCAGATATAGTAAATCGAGGCAGCCAGAGTAAGACGATAGGATAGACCTGCGGAGTTAGTACCTTTCCATCTATTAGCTGCCCACTGAAGATTCAATTGCCAATCATTGCATGGCCATTGTATCCTAGCCTTTTGGCGCATCTTATTCCAGACCTTACCAGTAAAATCACATTTGGAAAAGAGATGCTCATGAGTTTCAACATCACTTTGACAAAAGGGGCCTTTATCTGAGGTAGAAGAAAACCTTCGAATACGATCAAGCATGCTTAGATGTCAACGGATGCAAAGCAAGAAAATGAAGGCGTGGGCAGGGATGTGATGAGGGCTCCAAACCAACGAGGCCCACCCCACCTTTCCTTTAGGGGCACGAAAGAGTTCATACACAGAACGGATCGAGAATCGCCCACCCGTTGATAAACTCCAACTAATCGAATCGTGTTCGTGCTGATGTGGTTTATAGTTAGGCAGATGATCTATAATGGAGATAACTTCCACATCTTTGTCATTTGGCCATCTCCATTCCTCATTCCTAATGATTGCTTGGACCGTTGCATCAATGGGAATGCAATTGACGTTGCGTACCCTATCCCCATATAGTTCATACAGAGGTCCTAACGGGTGCCAGTTGTCCAGCCAAAGACGCGTTTGGGACCCATTTCCAATAATGTAACGGGTGTGGGGCCGCATGAGGGGACGCAGTTTCATAATTTTCTTCCAAGCCCAAAGCACAAAATTTGGGATTTTACTAGTCCAGATACAACAATTTTTAAGTCGATATTTTTGGATCCAGGATGACCAAATGGAGTCTTCCTTATTATTAAGAAGTCTCTAGAGAAGCCGACAAATAAGAGCTTTGTTAACCGCTTGCAGGTTTTTAATGCCCTGGCCGCCTTCAGTCTTAGGGCAGCAAACATCATCCTAGGCCACTTTTGCCAAGGTCTTCCCATCAATACATCCATGCTAGAGGAATCTCCGAAGAATGCTTTCGATTTCCTTCAGGAGACTTTTAATGAGTATAAAAAGGGACGCCTAGTAAAGGTGAATGGAGGGTAAGATTGAAGTTAGGAGTTGTAGGCGCCCTCCAAACGAGAGCCATTTGTGCAACCCTACTCTTAATGTGGTCAAGGAGAGGATGGAAATCCTTGATAGTAAGTCGCGTGGTAAGAAGTGGCACTCCCAAGTATCGAACGAGGAGTTTACCTGTTTTAAACGCAAGAATGGTAATGATTTCGTTTGCTTAGTCGTTGTTTTCTGTGCATATAAAAACCTCACTCTTCTCCTGATTCACTGTAAGCCCTGACAAAATTTGAAACTCCTTGAGGCAGTCTTTTAAAATTTGAGCAGAGGCCGGGTCTGCCTTAGAAAAGCGTAAAAGGTCATCAGCAAAAGCTAGCATAATTGTGCTAGTATCCCTACATTTCCAATGATATTGGAAAGACGGGCAGCGACGAGCTTTCACTTCTAAAATACCATTGAGAACTTCCATTGCCAAGACAAAAAGGTATGGCGAGAGGGGATCTCCTTGCCGAATTCCTTTGGCACCTTTAAAAAAACCAACAGATTCGCCATTAATGTTGATAGAGAACGACGGGGTGGTTATGCATTGTTGAATCCAAGTGATCACCTGGGAAGGAAAATCCATTAAATGCAAGGTAGCAATAATGAAGTCCCAATGAACAGAGTCATATGCATTCATCAGGTCAACTTTCATAGCACATCTAGGTTCTCCCTTACCCAGATGATAACGGTGAAGAAGCTCTTGAGCAAGTAGGATGTCGTCAATAATGTGTTGACCTGCCACCAAAGCCGTTCGACAGTGATCCACCAAATAAGGCAACAGACCTCTAACTTTGTTGGCAAGAATCTTCGAGATAATCTTGTAAATCACATTGCAACGGGAAATAGGCCAGTAGTCGGTAACCTTGGCAAGAGACTTGACCTTGGGAATAAGGCTAATGAGTGTTGCGTTAACCTGTTTCAAGATTTTCCCATTAGAGAAAAAATCTTGGACCGCCTCTATCACCAAGGGACCTATAATAGGCCAGGATTCCTTGTAAATTTTTGAAGAAAATCCATCGGGCCCTGGTGCTTTGGAATCCCCAATAGACAGGAGGGCCTTATGGATTTCTTCCGCTGTCACCGGAAGACATAGGTCTTCTTTGACCGCAGACGGGAGAGTATTATAGATATATGGACGAACTCTCTTTGAAATTGCCATAGAAGTGTCTCTTCTAGTTCCCAGAAGGCTCTGGAAATGATTCATAATCAGTTGCTTAACCTCTTCCATATTCTGGGTACATTCTCCATCGTTTGTTGTAAGAGAGAGGATTCTATTACGGTTGTATTTCCAGGTAATTGAGTGGAAGGAATACTTTGTGCATTGATTCCCATCCTTTAGCCAATGAAGTTTGGCTTTTTGGTTTAAAAGCTAGAGCTCCTGTGCCAACACTCTGCAGTATCCAGCCTTGTAGACTCGTTCTGATTCAGTGGCAGATGCATTACCAGATTGACTAGGATGATTCTTTAGAAACTCATCCAAATCTTGGCATGCCCGGCGAACTTTCTCAAAAACACTCCCATTTGTTGAATTGAGGTCTCTAGGGAGCCGTTTAGCACATTTTTGTTTATACATCAGCCTATACATGGGATATCCAGTACTGTTCATTTGCCAAGCTTCACTAACCGTAGGAAGGAAGCGATGGTGAGAAGTGAAAAAGTTGTTGAATCGGGATATTCCTTTCCGAGGTTGATCTATATCCGTCGGTTGTAGTATATTGGGAGTATGGTCAGATAGTCTTGCTAGTAGGAAGATGGCCTTATACGGATGGTGGTTGATGAGCCAGTTGTCATTCACTAATACCCGATCAAGTTTCTTATATATCCGAATAGAAGTGTCCCTGTCATCATGCCATGTGTAGAACGAACCTTCATGGCAAACATCCACTAGGCCGCAGTCGTTAATGCAGGAGTCGAGGTCCATGCTACTGCGAGCATGCCAAATACCTCCCAACCCTTCCGATTGCATCCGAATGGCATTGAAGTCCCCCAGAATGACCCATGTTAGATCAAGGGCAAGATGCCTCATCCTCCTTAAGCTGTCCCAAAGATCACGCCTTTGGGTTTCCATATTGGCACCGTATATGATAGACAGGAGCCAGACCTTCCCATCCGGTTTGTATGTAGTTTTACAGTGGATTGCTTGAACCTCCTTGGATATAACATCAATATCGACAAGGTTTGGATTCCATCCAATCCAAATACGCCCATATGAGGTATCAGAGTAATTCATATCCCATTTCAAAAATGGCATGAGGGTATGAGCAATTAACGTGGCATTCTTTTCTCTAACTTTTGTTTCGACCAACCCAACAATATCACAACTAGACGATATGATAAACTGTCGAGTCGCATGTCTCATTATTTTACCATTCAAACCCCGCACATTCCACGATGCAATGCTAAGCATGGGTAGGAGTGGTTGATTTCTTTTTCGCCCTTTTATGTTTTTTGCAGGCAGATTTCGAATTCAAACCATTATGAGGCGGTCCATTACACGCATCTGGATTTAAGATGGTAGTCCTCATCTCAGCAAATGAAGTTGGCGCTAGCTGGGTCCTATCCTGTTTAGCTTCATTTGGTTTTGTTACCACCCGAATCGGATCCCGACCTTTGAGAAGTTTATTTATGTTGGAACAGGAATAAATCAAAGTGGATGGTTGTATACCCTGGCGCATGGAACTAGGGTCCCTACGCGCCTCAGGAAAAGGCTTGTGTTCGGCTTCCTTCAATATCATATTATCGAATGAAGACTGCATATCTTCAAGCACGCAGGTGGTGGGTGTGAAGCCATTACTGCTACACATAGCATTGGAATCTCTATCTAATAAACATGGCTGGGAATCCAATGGAGGTTGTATAAATGTTTCCGATATTTCTACCTCCTTATTATCTCCATTCAGCGGATCAGATTCAGGCAATTGGGAAACATCACCTACCAATTGCAACACCTCAAAGGTGTTTGAGCATGAAATGCCAGGACAATGATCCCTACGTAATTGAGTCCCTGTTCTCGATTCAATGTCATGGTTATTTAGGGGTTTCACAGTTTCAAAATTGGTTTCAGCTATGTTCTTCCTTGACTTAATAGGATCTGTATAGTTAACAATGGCGTTGGACATAGCAGGTTCTGGCACTACCTTCCTTTCAATATTAGTATGGTGATTAGATGGCTTACCCCTGCCTCTGGGAACCGGTGAAGTCTTAATAATTATTCCAGTAGGCCGAAACTCTTTTGTAGGTTTGCAATGTGACTCGGAGTGTCCCACCTTGGAACATTTGCCACACCGGGAAGTCTTCCATTGATATACAATACTAACTTCAATGATCGCTTGATTGGGTTGCCCCACAGAGTTCCCAGCTCTTAGCCGCACGATGGATGGAAGGCAAGCATCCGCTGCCACCTCTACACACACCCTGGCAATGTTCATACGCTCCATCTTTTCTGTGGTGGGATTGAGCTGCAACGGTTTACCCACTGCACTCGTAAGCCAACTCAGTTCGAGGGGAGTCCAGAACTCAACAGGGATGTTGGACAAGGTAATCCAAATAGGAAACGTTTTGTGTTCCTATTGTAAGAGAACCATCTCAGGTTTCCATTTCTTTAGAAACAGAGGGAAACTAGCAAAGGTCCAGGGGCCTCCTTCGAGGCATTTCTCCATCATATTGTAGAAAAAAAAGCGGAAAAAGAAAAAGCCCTGATCATTTCCAGCCACATGCTGCAATTCAAATCAAGCCCAAACTTTCCTCGCAATATGGTTTACAACATGAAAATGCAAAGGGCTTCCTGATAAGTATCCCACCAAAGCTTCCCCCCACGTAATCTCCCCTTGCTTAGTAACCTCATTGGGAGGAGTTAAATCCACAGTATCCCCTCCCCCATGCTGAAGAGGAAAGTGATGTAAGGGACACTTACCTCCAATTGTTGTTTTTGCACTATATCTGACCAGGAGACCAAAGCTTGGTGCACCTGCGCCGTTTACGGCTTCGAGGCAGAAAAATCGGGAGGGTCCTTTTGGGCAGCGCCAGAGCTAATGATTGGGAGCTGGGTTCACCACTGGGGATGGAGGATGACAATCGCTAATGGAAGTGGATGTAGCTTCCGGAAGAGGGAACACGGGACGAGCCTTTTCAGACAACATTGATACCTCAGGCGAAGGAGACAAAATCGAGTCCCCCTGCCCAGGCTGAATTCGATAGCTCTCAGAGACAAAGGAACTCTCGAATTTTGAAGAGGCATTCTGAACCACCTCTGAGTAGGAGCGGGAAGAGGTTAAGTGCAGCGGCCTTGTTGAAAGCTGGGAATCAGGCGAAACCGTGATACCTTTAGGGTCAACTCCAGAAATGCCATTCAAGATTGGGCCTTTCTTAGCAAGCTGATGAAGAGAACCACTGTGGGGATCAAAATCAGCAACCCTACGAGGGGGCAGAGGAGAATCCGAACCAGGCAGGGGACAGCTACCAGGCAAAGGAGAGGAGTGAGAATCAATCGAAGGATGCAGGTAATTTATGGGCTCAGCAGGGACGCAGGAATTCCCAAATTTTGGATAAGAGGTCGAAAGCCCACTGAGTGCCAAAGGATGGTGCGAAACAGAGATTGGTGGAAAGTCTTCAATGAGCAGCGACGAAGAGCTTGAAGAGGGAGAAGGGATTTCAGAGGGGGATACGCTTTCGAGTGTGTCGGAAGGGGAAGGAAAGGAAGCGGTAATCAGTTTTGGAAGTGAACAGAGGACGTTTGCGTATTTGGTGACAGAGGAGGCGGAGACAGAGTAAGAGGAGGTGCCAACGGAGAGGGGATGCAGATTGGGAGGAGATGAGGAACAAAGGGTTTCCAGCGCCTGAGAGGGACCAGCCATAGCTGGCGGCGTCGGTGGAGGAGGTGGGAGGAGCGGGGTGGCAACGGCTGGGTGCAGGTTCAAATTTGAAAATCAAGAAAAAAGGGATTCGGCTAGAGGGAAGGCAAATATTTATACTCTTAAATATAAACGAAACTCAAACATTGAATCGTGAAAGACACTAGCTCCTATTAGGCCTGCTCAACCATGGTTAGAGCATTTATAAAAACATATATATGCAAAAATAGAATAGGAATATGGCAGTGTATATAAAGAAAAACATATTCAAATATAATAATAAGTACAACCCAACATACCAAGTAATACATATATAAAGGTAAAATACTCTACTCCCCCTAACCTTTTTTAATGTACTCCCCTTTGATTTGGATTTTTCACTTTTTTTTTTATGAATGACCAAAGGAAGTGTATCAATTAGCGTGTAAGTGATCACTATCCTGCATTAAGTGTAGCTAGTCAAAGAGTTGGTCCATACTTCCCCTCATGTACACCTCTTGTGCATCCAACTAACAATTAAGATGGCAAAAACCTTTGATGACTTAGGACTCTAACTGATATTGATTTGTAGAAAGGTTAAGATATGTGTGCATTCATTACGGCTAATTGGTCAAACATCTAGAAGAGCTAACCCATGATAATGATGATGTAATACTTAGATTTCATTTGATTTGTTTTGATAATATGTATTATTTTTGGTAATTTGGATGCTTTGAAATTAATTGTATTTCATAAAATTTTGAAAGAATTTGATTCGCAAATTGACGCCTAAAGTGCACCTGATGAGCGCTTGAGTGCAAAATGTTAAGAAGGGGCACCAGAGGGATGGTTGAGTTGCGCCTGAAATGTTGATTTGTGATTTGAGTTTCGATATATGATTTTCAAACTTATATCTTTTATTCATTTTGAATGTGTTGATAGACCCTCCCTTTGATATTGGACCCTACTATTTATTATTTATAATATTGATACTTAATGAACTCTAAATTTATATTTTTTATTTCTTATCCTTTCAAATTAATAGATTTGAATACATTGTAGGAGTTTTTTTTTTTTTTTTTGTACGTAAGAACATTGTTTGGGTTCAATAAGTAAGAACATTCTCAATATATTGTAGGAGTTTGGACGTGATCTAAATATGGCTTCATCATTTGGTAAGTTTACTTTTGTTTTTAGATCGGTTACATATCAAATGTATTTTGGGTATTTGAGTTTGATTGGATGTAGTTCCAGGGTAATGTATTGAGAATAGTTGGTATATTATATTATGTATTGGACAAATTTATAGTCAATTTGTGACCTCCCTTGCGATATTTGTGAAACAGGTCATGTATGATATTGTTCAAATGATTATCCGATAAGATCCAATACGGATTATGGTTATATATTTTGGCCCTATGGTTTGTTTATTCATCACACATAGGTTTGGTTTCATTACATTTGTTTTGGGATTTTATTTTTATGAAGTATAATTAATTAAACCTATTTTGATCCAAATTCGTAATAGTAATAGTATCGAAAAGAGTCATGAGGAGTGGTATTTTGAGTCATTTTGATAAATAATCGATTGAATATTCTGAATGATAAGTATTATTTATGGCAGATAATAGAAATTGCGGTTGTAGAGGTTTAGGTTTCAACTAGGAAGATGATTATCTGGCTATGATAGGTCACATGATGTAACGACCCAGATTTAAAACATAGAAAATTTCGGTCATTGGATCAGGTCAACGACAGTTGATCGGAAAAATGTAATAAGAAAATAACTTGGCGTGAAGAAGAAATCACGTTCGGCCCTACTTGATGAAAAGAAGTCCGGAATGTTCTTGATAAAAGAAGTCTGGACTTCCTTAATAAAAATCCAGACCGGATTCCCTTGAAGAAAAGAAGTCCGGATTTCCTTGAAGAAAAGAAGTCCGGATTTTCTTGAAGAAAAGAAGTCCGGATTTCCTTGAAGAAAAGAAGTCCGAATTTTCTTGAAGAGAAGAAGTTTGGATTTCCTTGAAGAGAAGAAGTCCGGATTTTCGAAGTAAAAAGAAGTCCGGATTTGCTTAAAAGAAGCACTCCGGATTTTCAGAGTAAAAAGAAGTCCGGATTTACTTGAAAGAAGTACTCCGGATTTTCGATGTAAAAAGAAGTCCGGATTTTCTTGAAAATGAAGTCCAGTCTATAAGGACGGAATGCGGTGTGTGTGAACTAAAGACGGAGTAGATTAGGTTCAATGAGATGAAAAGCCGAAGTTAATATTGAAGGAGTAATCCGGTCAACGTAAAAGGTTGACCGGAAGAACGTAAACGAATGGATGGAAAGGAATGAAAAGCGAAATTCGGTCAACACCAATAGTTGACCGGAAGGAATTAAGTCCGGTCAAAGAAAATTTATAAGGAAACACGTTGGGAAGGCACGGCCATAAATAATTTAGCTATTCCCAAAACTTATTGGAAAATATAAATCATAAATGAGCCTCTATGGAAAATATAAAATCATAAATGACACCCTTGGGCAAATGTAAAGCCATAAATGATGGCCACCTAACCCACGGGCTATAAATAAGGGGTTAAGAACATCAGAAAAAGGCACCCACTAGAAGCTCCTAGTAAAGAAAGAGATCGAAAGCTAAGGCAAAGTAGAAAAGAATTCAGGCAAGATATTCACCCATATTTCTAAAGCTCATGTTTATGTATGTTGCTATGAAAGTATATGATATTCCGTATGAAGTATGCCTTTGCTGTTTTATGACTTATCGTTCTGAAATGCATGTTTAAAAAGAAATTCTGTTACGCATGATGTTAGATTTATTCTGTTTATGATTAATTGTCAATTGTTATGAATTTCGATAAATGCATGTTTATGGAAAAGAATTTAGGCCTTAAGATGGAACAAGAACTCCTGCTATTGATCTCTGGTTTTTGTCAAAAAGATCATTGGATTTAAGAAAAAAGAGCTCCGGCATTTTTAAGAAATAAGTACTCCGTCCCTTTTGGAAAAGAACTCCGTCCAAGGAACTCCGGTCTTTTTAACAAAGTACTCCGTCCTCTTTTAAAGAAGTACTCCGTCCTTGTATTTTGAAATGAACTCCGGCTTTTGAAACTCCGGATTTTAGAGCTTCGATTTTATAAGAAAATGAACTCCGGATTTAAGAACTTCGGATTTTGAAAGAAATCACTCCGGATTTATGAACTTCGGATTTTAAAAGAAAAGCACTCCGTCCATTTGAAAAGAAAAGCACTCCGGTTTTGATAAGAAAGGCACTCCGTCCCTTTAAAAAGAAAAGCACTCCAGTTTTGATAAGAAAGACACTCCGTTCCTTTGAAAAGAAAAGCACTCCGGTTTTGATAAGAAAGGCACTCCGTCCCTTTGAAAAGAAAAGCACTCCGTCCTTTTGAAAAGAAAGGCACTCCGTCCCTTTAAGAAAAAGAATTTCGGACTTTGTTAAAAATGTACTCCGTCCTTTATGAATAAAGAACTCCGGTTTTGATGATCTTTGGATTTCAGAAAAGAACTCCGGCTTTAACTAAAGAAACAAACTCCGGCTTTGTAAGAAAAAAACTCCGACAATAATAAAAGAACTTCGGCTTTTGGAACTACGGCCTTCTGTTTGAAAAGAACTCCAGAAATTTGATGAACAAGACTCTGTCCTTTTTATTGAAAAAGAACTTCGGATATTGAACTTTGGATTTTTGAAAGATGAACTCCGACTTTTGATAAGATGATATGGACTTCAAATGTTGAAGTTAAAGAACCAAGGCTATAAGAACAAGGAAAATGTACAGACAGCAAGTGGAACTCTTCCGACTTTTGATCTATGATGATTGGCCATTAAAGAACACGAACCAAGAACTGAGTTTCCGTTAAGCTTGCTGTTAAAGATGGATGAAGGATATTGGAGTGATACTCGAGGATGCCTCCTGGGCCACGGGAGGGAACCTTTTGGTGGCATAAGAACTATGGTCTATGGCCCCGTATGCCGGGTCAAAGGCATTACCTCCCGCCCCGGAGAGCATGATGAGGGGATACGGCTTTAGGCTGTGGGGTAGCACACAACCCATCCTCGATGTTGTTCACTCCCGTCCAGTCCTTAAAGATGATACGAATTCCGAATGATTTTGATGAATTTTTCTAAGACAAGATGAAAAGAATAAGAACTGAAGAAGAAACAATATGATGAATTTCTTATGCTATGCTATATTATGAAATTATGTTTTGATCAAATTATATGTATGTTTTCTGCATGTGAGTATCCTGCTGGGCTTTGTAAGCTCATTCTTGCCACTTTTCAGATGACAAGCTTATGGAAGATGAAGTTGAGTAGAACCGTATGGTGTAGGTGAATGATAGTTAAGTTTGGCGAGATGATTTTTGAGAGCTTTGTTTATTTTGCTTTTTGAGGAGACTTGTAAAATTTATTCCACTGCTTATGAATGTTAGTATGTTTCCGTGATACTTTGGGATTAATAAAATTATAAATCTCTAATATGCATCTCAGGTTCAAAGAAAGAAAAGAAAAAATTTTATGTCCACCTATTTATCCTATCATAAATTATACGATTTAGAATTGATGGCGGCTTTTGATGGTAATAAAAGTCGAGTCGTCACACATGAGCATTACAATGGACTGAATGATCCAGTGGTAGGATGAGGATTTAGCTACGATGAGGATGGCCGATTAGGGCCATGGTGAAATGCCCTTTGACTGATTTAAAAGTGAGCCTGTTCTAAAATTTTTGGGTAAATTTGAACCAATAAAGGTTGATGTTATATTTTTTTGGAGTTCAATTTGGGTCTGTAGATATGAATTATTGGCGAATTTGATTTTATTTGATATGTCGGACTTTGATATTATTTAAGGGATAATTTGGTTGGCATACTATCACGTTAGTGTGGATTATTTCAGTAAGATTATTCTACTTTGCATTTTGTGTAATGAATCTTTTAAGTTTCGAAGAAGAGTTCCAAGAGGGGTGACAAGATTGATTTCAGCTTTGCATGCATGTTATTTGATGAAAGATGGGTGTCGAACTTATCTGCAAATGTGACCACATCTAAAAGTCATTCTGTAGCAATTAAAAATATTTTTATTGTATATGAATTTGAGGATGACTTTTTAAAGGATTTACTTAGATTACCTTCTAAGCGGGAGATTGATTTTGCTATTGAGGTTGTACCAAAATCAGCATTATTTTCGAGAACTCCACATAGAATAGTCCTATCTGAACTAAAGGAATTGAAGCGCAATTTTTTTTTCGGTAAGTGAGTTGAAGCACAATTATAGGATTTGTTAGAGAAATGTTTCATTTAGCCTAATGTTTTGCCATGGGGTACTCCTGTGTCTTTGGTAAAAAAAAGAAACTTGGAACGATGGTGTTAAGTATAGATTATTAGGAATTAAATAAGCATCCCTCACGAGGATAGATGATTTATTTGATCAGTTGTAAGGAGTTTTAGTATTTTCTAAGATCGATCTGAGCTTAGAGTATCATCAATTGAAGATTAAATGGCAAGATGTTCCTAAGATAGCTTTTAAGACGTGGTAAGGCCTTACAAATTTTAGTGATGCCTTTTGGGTTGATGAATGTGCCGGCATCTTATATGAATTTGATGAATCATGTTTATTAGCCGTACATAGATCATTATGGGGGTCTATATCGATAACATTTTAATTTATTCACGGAGTTTTGAGGAGTATGAGGCTCATTTGAGAATTGCGTTGTAGATTTTGAGAAAAAGACAGCTATATGCTAAGTTTAGAAAATGTGAGTTTTTGGTTGGAAGAAGTATCACTTTGGGACATATTGTTTCTAAAGGTTGTATATTTGTGGATCCAAAGAAGATGAAAGCAGTGGCCTATTAGAATAGACCAACGAATGTAGTGGAGGTGCGTAGTTTCTTGGCTCTAGTTGGACATTATAGGCAATTTGTTGAGAATTTTTTGAGAATTACGGTGCCTTGACGTGATTGATGCAAAAGCGAACTGTTTTTATTTAGGATGATGATTGTGAAAAGATCTTTTAAAAGTTGAGTAGAGGTTGTTGACCGTGCTAATTTTGTCGATCCGTAATGGATTAGGAGGATTTATGGTATATTATAATACTTTCAGAAAAGGTTTAGAATATGGGTTGATGTAATATGGCTGGGTAATTGCTTATGGGTCAAGGCAGTTGAGAGTTCATGAGCAAAATTGCCCCACCTATGATTTAGAGTTGGCGGCCATGATATTTCCCTTGAAGATTTCAAGATATTAATTGTATGGAAAGATGGTTATGGTTTATTCTTATCATAAGGTTTGAGGATTTTGTTTTCGCCAAAAAGTTTAATATGCGACAATGGAGATAGATAAATTTGCTGAAGGATTGTGATTATAAGATTCAGGATTAGCCAGGGAATGCTTATGTGGTTGCAGATGCTTTGAATCGGAAGTCTTCGGATTCGATAAATTATTTGATGATTGAGGAATGCGAGATATTAGATGGAATGAAGAGTTGTATTATTTGGTTACACTCCTAAGGATTGAGGATGATATCATCATATCTCCAGTGCCAACCTGTGATTTTGAAGGAGATAGATTTGGATAATGGGTTATAGTTGATAAGCAACTCGTATTTTATAAAAGTTGCCAGAGTTTTGGATAATGAGTCATGAGCAGATTTTAATGTGTAAGCAGATGAGATTATTTATTTTTGAGATAGATTTATGTTTCAAATATTGTGAAACTTAATGAGGAAATATTGAATAAAGCCCACAGATTGAGGTTGTGTTGAAATTTTTGGAAAGGTTTTTTTTTTTTTTTGGTAAGTAAGCATTTTGGATTAATGGGAGAAAAAAATTTACACAACCTATACATTAGATCCAAGTATTTTGACTTGGAGATAATGCATAAAACGCTAGGGCATTTCTCGAGCAGTTTGTACATCAAAAAATGACACCCACCATAGGGGTCCTCCATGAGAACAAAGTTCAACCAAAAAAAATAAAGGCTGTCTGAAGTTACACACAAGCGGACATATGGCTGAAACCACATCAGCAGCATTAGAGCTGTTTTCAAGCAAAACAAGCCAAGCCAAGGGCGTACTAAGACTGGATTAATACATAGTCAATCCCAGCGGTAGAACCATGTCCAAACAAGGCGCCAGCAAAGATAAAATCAATCGGAATGCATCAGCACCACTCAACGCAGCCACTTCCATGAACCAAAGAGCAGCTCAAGCCACATTAACACTCGGCCAGGGATATCCAAACCGGCAATGAATCAAGCCTACGTCGATCTAGCCACGTCGTGAGATGCATCAAAATCCAAACCGGGAACAAAGAGAGCAGGCTGGATTACGCAAGTTCCTTGCCCGAGAAATCGTAATCCATTCCGGCAAATAATCTGTGCAAAACCGGCTTGCACACACGAGAGAACGGATTACATCTCGGCAAATAGCAGATTACGAGAGAGCTGCCTCGGACACCGCAACCCGACCAAGATTTGCCCAAAATTCACCCTCCGGACCAAATTGGGCGTCGCCATACAGTCAACACCAAAAAAGCTCCAAGCCGCATCAGACAATTTTTGGAAAAGTTTGTATAAGAAATTAGGTACCAACTTGGAATCTAATATAGCATTTAATCTGTAGACAAATGGTTAATCACAGTGGCGCAGTGGAAGCATGTAGAGCCATAACCCATAGGTTTGAAGTGAAGGGTAAATTGAAGTCGAGATTTATTGGGCCATTTGAGGTTTTGTAGTAGATCAAGAGGTGGCTTATATATTAACTTTGCCTCTGAGTTTAGCGGATTGTCATGATGTATTCTATATATTTATTTTGAGGAAATATGTAAATAATCATTTGCATGTGATTGCGTTTGAGCCGTTGTAGATTGATGAGAATTTATTTTATATTGAGGTTCTGGTTCAGATTTTGGATAATAAGGATAAGGTATTGAGAAATAAGTTGATCGCATTGATTACGGTGCTATGGAGAAATGATTCAATCGAGGAAGCGACTTGGGTGCGTAAAAATAAAATCGAGAGAAATATTCCTATTTGTTTGAGTTTTGAAGTATGTAAATTTTGAGAATAAAATTTTTATTAGGCAGGAGGAGTTTTAATACCAAGCTTTCATTTGATTTGTTTTAGTAATATGTGTTTTTTTTTGTAATTTGGATACTTTGAAATTAATTATATTTCATAAAATTTTAAAAAAAGTTGATTTGCAAATCGACGCCTAAGGTGCAAAATGCCAAGAAAGGGCCCCCAAGGGCCAACCAAGTAGCGCCTAAGGCGCTGATTTTCGAAAGGGTGGCGCTCAAGGAGCGCCTAACTGGTATTCGAGTACCATTTGTATATATAAGATGCGGATGAGGCACTATTGGACATTCATGTGAGAAAAGGAAGAATGGAGAGACAAATGAGAATGAAGAGGAGAGAGGAAAAAGAGAAGGGATAGATCGAATCATCTTTTTATCAGATTTTGCTTGATATAAGATTAAGATAAGTATCTATAAACTCTATCCTTAATCAATTTTAGTGTCTGATAAGTTTTATATTCGTTTTAGAAGTTTAACTTTCATACATACTATTTTTATTTAACCCACATGTTTCCTTGTGCATGCAAGACATTTTTATCGATCGTTTGAGGTTTTGTTCTAAATTTATAAATATTTGAGGGTTTTACCATTTATTGGAGAAAAGGATAAATATTTAAGACTATTTATTTCGATATCAATATATTTGTATAAAAAAAAGTCATGAAAACCTACATAGACCACACATTAGTACTCATGTATCACTACCTGAAGATTGAAGTTGCTACCTTTGTGATTTGATTTGGATATATAATTTGTGGCGCCTCTACTGATGGGAAGATTATATTTTTGACGAAAAAAATATGTGACTCTCTTTCCCATCAGTAAGAAAAGGCTTTGTTCGTAGACGACCCACTTTGTTTTTATTTTAAATTGATCGAAAAATTAATATATTTGAATATCCTGATATATGTACTAAACTTGATAATTGTACTCAAAACTACAAGTGGCAAAATATTGTGAATATGTTTGTTATCTATGAGAGCCAGAGTACATAGATAGCCCTATCTATAGGTCTAAATAGTAGATGACTCTGGTTTAAGGTTATCGGGAGTATGTGTAACCCTTCCTGAAATGGTCCTGGGTTCTTTGATTCTCCAATTTAATACATACTTTATATTTTTGTATAAATTTATATTTAGACTCGATTTGAGATTCACAGGTTTGCCCACCGATGAGATTTGATATGTCTCGTACATATAATATGTGTATCATTTCAGAACATGTTTTCATCTATATGATTTTATTCCGACTTTCATATATTCGTATGTGATTTTGATCCAAATTTCATTTCACTAAGTATACTTTTCATATTAATATGATATGATTCAGATTATGTGATTTGATTCTGAATCATGATTTGTTATAAGTACATTCCGATAGGACTACCTTTCGATTTGGCTATAATTTGAGTACATTCCTTGGCTAGGTTATGGGTGTTGGCCGGTTTCATTGGCTGCTGTAGGAAAAAAAAATCTTTTGTGCGGGAGCCTCGCTTGCTGGTTTCATTTCTTACTGTCGCGGGTTCAAAAAAAAAAAGAAGAAGAAAATTGCCGTCTTGGTGTGAGGAAAAATTTGCCGTTTTCAAATGGAGTTTAAATTCAAGGGCTGGAAAGCGTACTTCATCTGCTAGTTCGCTATGTGGGTTTGGCATGGTGAATGGTTTGTCGTTGCTGAATAGGCATATCAGTGGCGTACATCAGAGGATGGGTTGGCCTGCTGACGTGGCTTGTCAACTCCTGGTTTCTACCAATATGTAGGTATTCCGGTTTTTCTGAAGTCAAGGCCGATTGCGTTTTTGCTGGTGCAGATTTGCTGACGTGGCCGGGTGCCTTTTTGCCTATTGCCCGATCTGGCTTGTGGCGGATGCCGGTTTGGTTTGTGGCTGGATGGTTTGACTGACATGGACTCTTTTGCTGGTTCGGTTTGGAGGGTAAATTGCCAATTTCACATGCCGATTTGGTGTGACGGCAATTTTGCCGATTTCAAATGGAGTTTAAATTGAAGTGTGGGAATGCGTACTTCAACTGCTATTTGGCTATGTGGGTTTGGCATGTTGATCAGGCTCGATCGCCGTCTTGCGGGAGGCTGGTTTGGCCTTGCTGACTCGGCATATCATGTGTCGATTAGGACAAGAGGTTGCCACTCTTGATCTGCAACTCAATTGCCGTTTTTTCGGTGAGCGTATCAAGTGCTGTGTTAGGTTTGCGTTTCTAATGCCGATTTCGATTATGTAATTTTTTATTAATGACGTTCATCATGGCTTAGGGGTCTCCTTGTCTCTATGTTTCTTTACCCAAGTCGGCAAAACACTTGGTAAAGAACATAGCTGCTGTGTACATTTTATTAAATTTTTAATGCAATTAATTACTTACAAAAAAAAAAAGAGATTATCTTCATAACTTTCAATATCATATTATGATTCGGATATGAGATTTGGCTTTTGATATTGGATTTTTGAATTTGTGATTTGACTTTCAATATCTACTTTTCAGACTTCTATCTTTTACCCGTTTTGAATCTGTTAATGGACCATCCCTCTGATTTCCAACCTTATTATTTTTTATATATAATATTGATACTTATTGAACTCTAAACTCATATTTTCTATTTTTATCCATTCAGATTTGTAGGTTTGGATACATTATAAGAGTTTAGATGTAATCTGAACACAGCTTCTTTAGTTTTGTTTTTGGGTTGGTTATGTATCAAATGCATTCTAGGTATCTGAGTTCGGCCGGATGTAGGCCCAGGGTTATATATTAGAACAATTGAGATATTATGTTATACATTGGGCAAACTTATGATCAATTGGTCACCTCCTTTGTGATATTTGTGGAGCAAGTTATGTATACTATTGTTCAAATAATTATCCGATAAGATTTTGTGTGGGTTATGATTAATATTTAGATCCTATGATTTGTTTATTTCTCACACCCAGATTTGGAATCGTTATATTTGTTTTGGGGTTTTGTTTTTGTGAAGTATAATTAATTAGACCTACTTTAATTCAAATTTATAACAGATGAAGACGCATAAAAAGGATAAAGGGGAGCTCAAAGAGGCCAAGAGCAATTGAGAAGGGATAACGGCCTGATATGGCTCGTCCATTGGATCAAGATGCACATTGGAGAGATAGCAGGTGTGTGCCTGGCTTTACTCGAATGTGATGTGACCAATAAGCAAACAAAGAGGTGCGTGAGAAAATTTGGAAAAAAACACTGAGACCCATTATCAACTGCTAAATGAAATAACTGTGGAAAAAGTTTCGTATTTCCTATTCACAAACATAGAAATTATATGAGTGGGAAAGGAGATCGATTGACCTCTCGGGAAGAAGAGTATAAAAGAATAGGGTCTTGTCAAATGGGAGGGAGGCATAGCATGCTACTAAAAAAATATTCATAAGTATTATCCAACGCATCACAAGCTAATGAGGAGAGAGATATTTTATTTTAAATAATTTTTCATGCCAAGTCATGGGAGCATAATAAAAGGAGGCAATCTCATCGTACAAGGGCATGGCATGAACCGGATAATGATAATTGGAATAGGGCACCATTGAAAAATGAAGAATACTCACAAGTACCAAGAAATGATATTTCTAGCAACATTTGTTGTCACTAAAATATATATTACAATGATAAAATTATTTTATCATTGTAGGTTATTTTTTAGTGGCAAAATAATTTCATTGTTGAAGAAATTATTTTTTGACAAAACAACCAATTATGGACTTTTTGTGATAAATTTATATTTCATAGCTAAATTTTTTAGCAGAAAATTTATAGTTAACAGTGGTAAAATATTTTATCACTGAAAAGAAAAATTATTATAGTGACGAAAATTATTTTTTTTAATCTAAAATTATATGGGCAATACTAACAAATGGTAGTAAAATAACGAGGATGATTAAGAAATAATTTGAGAAGAAAAAGATAATATTGTTGCGTCCCGGGTCCCCGGTTGTTGTACGGATTAGGGAGCCTTCCAATCTTCCGTTAAGGGTTGATCTGGATTGGGTCCGGTCTCCGTGCCCGATAACCAAGAACCACGCACAACACAAACAACAAACAAGAGGTCGAGAGGCGGACGGGGTTGTCCCCGGCGACACTCCAGCGCTCAAGTGAGATATCTTCCGCATGATAAACGGAGGAATGCATACGTATGATGCGAGAATGAGGGAGTGTGAGAGGGATGTGATTGGAGGCTTGCGCTCCATGAATGCGCCGCAGAGGCGACCTGTACGCCCGACAAAGGGCAGCTTGGAGTGCGCCCGGCAAAGGGGCGGCTTATAGGTGCGCCCGCGAGGGCGGCTTATCGTGCGCCGCGGAGGGCGCGGAGGTGCGCCCCCAGAGAGCGCTTAGAGTGCGCCCGGCAAAGGGGGGCTTATAGAGTGCGCCCGCGGAGGGCGTCTTGGAGGTGCGCCCATGAAGGAGCGGCAGAGTGCGCCGTGCAAAGGGGCGGATTATAGGTGCGCCCGGCAGGGGCGGCTACTGATTGTGCCGCGGTGGCGACTTTAAGAAGAAGGACTAAATAATACTAGCGAGTAAGCATTCTTGTTACTGAGGCGGAGGGACAACTCGTGGGCGCGAGCTCCACAGCTCACGGATAGAGGATCACGACTCCAAGACGGAGGGTTGAAGGCCTCTGGTTGGCGGAGGCGAGGGCCTCCGTCGCAGAGGGCCGTGGGCCTCGGATTGGAGGAGGCGTGGGCCTCCGTGCCTCTGAGTGGCGGAGGAAAGCTTCGTGCCTCCTTGATAGAGGACTAAGGGCCTGAGCAGTGGGGACGGCCGAGGGCCTACGGACCGGCGAGGAGAGCCAAGGGCCTCTGGATGAGAGGAGAGTCGAGGCTCTCTGGCCGCCAACTTGCTCTCATTGGAGATCGGCCAGCAATGGCTATACCATTCTCCGAGCCATATGGAGCTTCTTCAAGCTTCTCTCACTTGTCCCTCGATGCTTGAGGGTGCTTGCTTTATAGTTGAATTTGTAGATGGATTGCTTCTCCAAAAGCAATGTGGGACTTTTACTTTGAAGTTGGATTGTGGGCTTGCTGCGGGCCTGGCCCATTGGCCCTGGGTTGTTGGACCCATCACTAGCCCCCATCTTTGGTGGCAGGAAGTCCGGGCTCGGCATGTCCATGATGGGATGCCTTCCCTTACTTTGGCGATTAGTGGGAATTACGTAAAAAAGCGTGAAGGAGAGTTTGGCCGGAATCGTTGACCGTCTTGGTCGATTTTTCGTGTACAATTGTTGACCGTCTGGTCAATTTGATTAATACCCGAGTTGTTGGCCGTCCTAGTCGATTTCAGAATTGTTGGCCCGTCTGGTCAATTTTGAACACCTGTATTGTTGACCGCCCCAGTGATTCCGGAACACTAGAATTGTTGCCCATACAGCGATTAGAGACACGAATTGTTGACCACCACTGGTCGATTCCGAGCACCAGGGTGTTGACCACCACAGTCGGTCGGGAGTGTCTTGCGTGGGCACTAGCCGGTTTGCCTGACACAGTACGGCACGTGTCTCCCCTTTGGTTGGGCGGAGATCCTGGTCATATTGTCCCCTTGACCTGGATTCATTGACCGAAAAATTTGGCCCTGGAGAATGGAAGGAACCAGATTGATGGTTGACCAACTTGGTTGACCACATCACTTGACCCGGAGAGCGGAATAGAGCCGTAAATATGGTTGTCAAATTTCGTTGACCAATGCGCTCAAATCCGAAGAGCAGTGCGGGGTCAAAAAAGCTGGTTGACCGGATCCCAGTAACAAAGTGCTCGAACTGGAGAGCGATTGAAGCAAAAATCTTTGTTAGGAAAAAAAGTCGATTGTGAAGTACTCAAAGGTCGGAGAGCGAGCGTGGTGAAAATCTTTGTTGACTGGAAAAGTTGACCGGCGAAGTGCTTAAATCCGGAGAGCAGTTCAAAGCCAGAAAACCTTTTTTGACCGGATCCGTTGCAAGCATTTCAAGTCTCAGGTGAGACTTAGGAGCGCACAGAGGGAAGATCTCAAGCTCAAGATCAGATCTCCTGTAAGGACGCGCTTCGAGAGGTCGGGAGGTGACTTGCCTTAGGATAGCTGATCGTTCGAGCCGTAGCAACAGGATTCACCTTTCACTCCTTGGAAGGGCTCTTGCCGTTGGAGAATCATCAACGGGTCTAAGAGTGAGCCAGGGAGCTCGGTTAGTAAAGCGGGGATCCTTTGACTCTCGGATCGAACAACGGGTCGATGTCGCTGACCACGGCGAGCACAGGATCTCAATATCTCGTGACTCTCTCCTTGAGGATGCCGCTTTGCTTTCTAGTCGAGTGTCAGGGCTACTGGTGTTAATTTGCGTCGGATCCTGATCATTCCCGTGAAGGGAAGTTGTGGCCCTGAGGAGACGCGGTTTGTCATCTAAGCCTTGACGAACTCGGGGTTGGTTCCTTTGCCCTTGCGAGAGGAGGTCGTGGCGCTGAGAAGATGAGGTTGCCAGCTAAGCTTTAAAGCTACCATCGCTAGCTTGCTGTTCATGATGTTGATGTCACTGGGCGGCCGCTAGGTTGGCCGGCAGCTTGCGAAATGAGTTGGCAGGTTGTTGTTTTAGCTTTGTTGAAGGCGTGGTGGCCTTCTTGCTATGTTTTAGGTGGCTGTGTGTTAGCCTTCTTAGTAGTCGTGGCTTGTGAGAAAAGCCTAGTGGCGTTGCCCAAGTGGTATTTGGGGACAGCCCGGCGCAAATGCGCTTCTCGTTGTTGCATAACCACGCTGGCCCTTCATGGAGAGGGTCGTTGCGTGGGGCGGCCAACCTGGTTGGCTGGCCGTTGGAGGAGCTAAGTCCTCCAGTTAATCGGGCAGTTGTGAAAAACTAGCCCGGTGGCGCCGTAGGCAGCCAATGTCGGAGAAGAAGTGCTTCTCCCTTCGACCGTCGTTGACTGACGTTGCTGCTCCCCAAAAGGAGGTCGTCGCGTGTGCCATACTTGCCCCCTAAGGTTTTTAGACCGCAATGGGCCACTTGGATGACCAAGGTTTCAGACCGCTCATGGGCCACCTGGATGACCAGGGTTTCAGACCGCTCATGGGCCACCTAGATGACTAGGGTTTAAGACCGCTCATGGGCCACCTGGATGACCAGGGTTTCAGACCGCTCATGGGCCACCTAGATGACTAGGGTTTAAGACCGCTCAAGGGCCACTTGGATGACAAGATTTGGACCGCTTATGGGCCACTGGATGACCGGGGGTTTTAGGCCACTTTCGGCCACCTAGATGACTAGGGTTTAACGAGAGGGTGAAGACCCTCCCAACTTAGAGGCGATCTAGGTCGGGTAAAACTGCAGGCAAACGAATTCATATACCCTAGGATTACATATGCTAAGTAAACTCCTTATTTTGTCAAATTAAAACAAGCATGCGAATGAATGCACACAAGTGGGTGAGCGCGTACACAGGTTCGGTGCGGAATTATCGTTGGTGCATGAGCGGTGTTCTTATAACCGCACATCGCCCGAGGGCACAAGTGGCGATGCCTTTGCCCGGAGAGTCGTTGGGGGCGCTTTGGAAGGCGACTTGGCCTGTGGCCCCGTGCTCAGTGGGATTTGGTCCTTTCTGCAGTGGGTGGTTGGGTAGCGTCTTATTACTTTTGGTAGCCTATTGGCCAATGGTCAGGTCCTATTGTCGGCAAATCTTGCCTCGGGTGACCGGACCGGTCTGGCGCTTGGCTGGATGATATTTTCTAGCGGTGCAATGGGTGGCGGGTCGAGAAAATCGAGCCCCCGTTGCATGTTTTGTCATAACTTTTACAGGGTCTACTATCGTGCCACAGGTTGCAGCAGTATCGGCCTACTGACCGGAGCAATGCTACGTGGTGGAGGTGTGGGAGAAGATACGGCGGCGGAGAGCTCAATGGGCGAGAAGAGACAGCGCGAGGCGAGCTGGCGGCGAGAGAGATTTGCGGCGAGAGCTCGCGGCCCGAGAGAAGATCGCGGCGAGGAGCTCGGCGGGCCAGAAGAAGATCGGCGGCGAGAAACTCGCAAGCGGAGAAGAATCTCGCGGCAGGAGGCCCGAGGCGAGAGAAGATCAGCGGTGAGAGGCGGCAAAAGAAGATCGGCGGCGAGGAGCTCTCCGGCAGAGAAGATCCGCGACGAGGAGCTCGTGAGCCCGAGAGAAGATCTGGCTGCGAGGAGCTCCGGCAGAGAAGATCCGCGGCGAGGAGCTCCGGCAGTTGGAGAGATACGCGAAGCTGATGGAGTTGATCGGCGAAGCCCCAGTGTTACATCTTCTAATGGGTGCGCAGCGGTCGAAGAGAGTGCTCCTCTCTGGCGGGGCACTAGCACATTTGACGTCAATCACTTTGTTAGCATGGCTACCCGATGAGGGGTCGTCGCCATGGAAGGTGATATCTTTAGTAAATGGTCGACCGGAGCACAAGTATTGACCGTGTTTGTTTTGTGTAAGAGATTGAGTGTTGAGGGGAGACGCTGGACTTTTTGTCGCGTTTCCCGCGTATTTCGGCGCCAATGTGCGTACCGGATCCGACTTGAGCGGGTTGGATTCTTGGATGGCTTGAACCGGCTCCGTTCACCGAAGTCTGAATCCTGCACACCACTAAACAAGCGAGAGATCGGCGTTAACGGCGGGATGTAATCCCACCGATAACACTCCGACGCTCAAGTCATCAATCGGCCTTCAAATGAAGGAGCCAAAGCAAGAGAAAGCCATCAGAGAGGAATGGAGTGTCTTGTCCCGGATGTCGAAAGGCGCAAGTCCTTTCTCGTATCTCGGAGGGTGGGAAAAGCGGAAGAACGTATGTAGGGACCCGTCAGTTGCCTTGGAAATGGAGTGTGTTTTAGAGTTTGGCCGAGAATCGAAGTTGTTTTCAGAGCACTTAGGGTTTTTGTCTCTGTTATTACTTGAAGAAAGAGTCTCGGTGTGCAAGTGTTTCAGAGAGAGAGGGTTGTCAGTCGGAATACTCCAGAAAGCGTCAATGTGTGCCTTCAAGAGAGCGTGCCCTGGATGCTGGATCCAGGGCCTCTTTTATGGCAAAGATGGTGACCTTCCTTCTTTGGAAGAATCATCCCCATCGTGATACATGGCCGGCCTTCCTTCCGGGAGGTGATGCATTGCCCGATTATGGTGGATTGTTTCCTTCGAGGCTGATCAACCGCTTTCCAAGTTAACCTCCTTCCTTACCGTTGAGGTTCCTTTGCTGGCAAGGAGTTGGAAGGATCTGGCACCTTCCTTATTTGAAGGGCGCCAATCTTGCTGATATTCCCTTTAAGATCGTGGAATATCCTTAGAAGATCGTGGTGAAGCTTTGTTATGGTGATGGGCCTAAATGAGTCGGGTCCATCTTTGTTAGAAAACTTTTCGGGATCCAATGTGCAAGAGAGGGACCCAGTTGAGGTTGACCGCTGAGTGTTAGCCGCCCTCATGGGAGGCGTCCATTGTTGGACTCCATTTGGGCCTATGGGCTGAGTAGGTCGGGCCATTGCGTCAAGGGCCTCGTTTGGGCCCGGTATGTAGGACAGGCACTGGTCAACATCCGGGTTGACCGTCGGCCTTGTTGGCCGCCAAGTGGAGTACGAAGAGAGTGGCGGGCGGCCAAGTGATGGGTGTGGGCCTGTATGGAATAGGCCCATTAGTGTTGCAAAGCTCGAAGGCCCAACAAACTGGTCAACGCCGGGTTGACCGTTTGTGAGCAGAGATGGTCACAGGTCGGTGGCAACGGCGTTGGCCACCGCCCCGGCCTCTCGGTTCTAGGCCCATCCTCTTATTGGGCCGTTAAGCGTTGGCCCGGCCTCTCGGACAGCCCGGGGGACGCCTTGACTTGTACGATGGGGGCGGTGATCAGGTTGACCACTGGATCACTTCCGCACCCATCCGAGTCTACAAGGGCTAGAAGACTTCAGCGATGTGCGGTGCTTTCCACCGACAGCGAAGGAGACGCCAGGATCTGGTTCCACCACCTCCCTTCAGGTTCTGTCAGCAGTTTTCGTGAACTCACGGACCTCTTCCTGGCTCAGTATGCATCGAGCCGACGGGAAGAGAAACAGCCATGGCACCTCTCCCACATAAAGCAGAAACCGGGAGAGAACCCACGGCGCTTCCTGGATCGCTTCGTGGCCGAGGCCAGAAGGATTCCCAGGATCACTGAGGAGATGAAGTTGGGCAGCTTCATCTCGGCGCTGACTTACGGTGACTTTTTCAAGCACCTTGCCCACAAAAATCCTCGAGACTTTGAGGCGAATCCATCACAGTGGGCTATCTTTGCTGAAGAGGCCAACGAGGCAAACGCCCCGAGCGGGGCGGATCAGCCAGACCATTCCTGGTGATGGGAAAGAAAGTTTGCTGCGGAGAACATCCCCGCCAAAAATGATCGACCGGGCCCTGAAACCAGAGACAGGTGGGCCACCACCTTCACACCCTTGGCGGACACGCGCTCCAATGTTTCGATGCGGCATCCGTGGGAGAAGTTCTGAAGTGGCCAAAAACGGTGAAGAAGGACTCGAAAATCGGTCAAATCTTGTGACTTCCACCACTCTGGCTGGCCACTCAACCAAGACCGCAAGACACTGCGGAGGGAGATTGAAGATCGATTCGCAGGGGACATCTTACTCGGTTCGTCGAGGACACAGACGAGAACCCGAACAGTGATGAAGAGGCGGAGCGAGACGCCTCCCGGGCCGAGTGCGGCGGGAGTAGTCAATATGATCACCCGGCCGACTGCCCGGAGCACTGAAGACTGACAAGGAAGCTTGGTAGGAGGAAGAAGCGGTAGCGTAGTAGATAACATCATTAGCTTTAGTAGTTGTATTTCGAATCATGTAATCTCCCCCATGCGACCCCCTTGTAATTTACGCACTTTCGTTTGGATGGTACTTGGACTACCGGTGAAAGCGAGTCTTTATTGATAATGGTAGCTCGAAGGACTTGCTTTATTTGGATGCGTTCTTTAGATTAGGCCTAAAAGAACCAACTAAAACCTGCTGAAGGACCTTTATGCGGCCTTGACGAGCGTGCCCTGATCAAGGGACAATCCAATTAGAAGTCACCACAGGCACCTACCCAAAAACGGCAAGTCGAATGCTAACCTTTTTAGTGGTTGACTTTGCCCTCACATGTACAGCGATACTAGGCGGCCGTGCCTAACGGCGTTTGGGCGATCACGTCAATTCGCATACGAAAATGAAATTCCCGACACCTACGGCGTTGGAGGTTACAGGAGATCAGTATTGGGCGGACTGTTACATGGTGAATTGCCTGGTGGCGAAGCGGCTCGGTGGGAGAGCTTCGATCAAGGGCGAGACCACCTGCAATGGCGCGGCCTGGTGAATCCACCCGTCTGGTTCCACTTTGGACCAGGGAGCAGGATAAGTGTGTCAGTTGGCGGCTCCCTCAAGACGCTGCGTGATGAACTAATCACGTTTCTCACGAAGGCGAGACCTTTTCGCCTTGACTCCATGAGACATGCCTGGAATTTCGGCTGAGGTAATGAGTCACAAATTAGGCCTTGACCCGGGCAAAGCGATCAGGCGAAAGCGGAGGAATCACTCGTTGAAAAGCGTCGCCATCGGGAGGAGGTGAAGAAAGCTGCAGGCCTTGAGCTTCATTAGAAGTCGATACCGGATTGGCTCTCGAACATCGTCTGGTTAAGAAGCGGCGGGGAAATGGCGGATGTCGTCCCGATTTTATCGGCGTCAATAAAAGCTTGCCCAAAGGACAGCTTTCCCTTGCCTCGGATTGACCCTGGTTGACTCCACGGAAGGCACGAGCTGCTAGCTTCATGGGCCTTATTCGGGCTATAACGGATCGAATGAGTCGAGGGAAGGCGAGGCATACCTCGTTCGCGGACCGGGGCACTATTGTTATAGGGTCATGCCCGCCGGGTTAAAGCAGCTGGAGCCACTTACCCAGTAATTTGGTGAACAAGATGTTCGAAAAGCAAATTGGTCGCAACATGGAGGTCTCATTCGGCGACATGCTCATCAAAGAGTCATGGGCGAACACATGCGACCTGGAAGAGTCATTTGGGGTGCTCACTTGGCACGAATGAAGTTAAATCCAGCCAAGTGTGTCTTGAGGGTAGCCTCGGGAAAGTTCTTGGGTTTCATCGTCTCTCGGTGAGGATCGAGGCAAACCCGAGAAAAGATCGAAGGCTTTGGTGACATGGTTCCCAGAAATATAAGGGCGTCAGCATTGGGCGTGGTAGTTGTTGTCTCATCCCTTCCTCGCGAAGTCAGGAGACAAGTACCAGCCCTTCTTTAAAAAGCTCTAAGAGGACAAAGTCTAGCAGTTCCAGTGGGCCAGTGTTGCCGGGCCGCCTTGATGAATTGAAGCGATGTCGGCCAGCCCACCATTGCTAGCGTCACCCGAGGAGATGAAGAGGAGCTGTACCTTTACCTAGCGATATCGGAGAGTGTCCACTCGGCTCCTTAACGCCCGGGAATCGATATCCGGCCCAGGTCTATTATGTGAGCAAGGCGTTGCCGGCCCGGAAACCCCTTACCAGCCGCGGCTGAAAGGATAGCTTTGGCACTTATCTTCGCGGCGTGAAATTAAGGCCATGCTTGAGGGCACATCGCGTAGTGGTCCTTACGGACCAGCCGAAAGCATACTCAAAAGCTCGACGTTTGGGCGATTGGTAAAGTGGGCCATTGGGTGGTGTGAGTTCGACATGGGTTCGAGGGGAACCCGGCCATGCAAAGGCGCGAGCTCTGGCCGAGCTTCATCGTTGAGACCACCACACCCATCCAGAGGAACAGCCCTCGGAAAAGCGAAGAACAGCCCGGTGGGGTCCCGAATGGGCACTCCACGTGGGCCAGGTCATCCACGGACGGTGGCTGCGGAGCGAGGTGATCTTGCGACCCCAGCGGATTTGAGATCAAGTACTCCCAGAGACTTGATTTCCGGCGACCAATGACGTCGCGGGTCAAAGCCCTCTTGGGTGGCTTACGGTAGCAAAGAGTGCTCTGCCAAGAGGTTAGCGATCCCAGCGACTCCAGTGTATCGTCAATCGGTCGATAGGCCCGAGGCAAACACCCTTCCTTGGCGGATAAGCGCGAAGGCAAAGGAAGCCATCGAACCCGACAAGCTGACTCCAGTTCGCGTTCCTCGCGGAGAATTGGAAGGCGAGCCCGGTGGCTAGGCGGCTGCTGCCGAGCCCGAGCAATATTCGAGAGGACATGGGAGAGTCTGAGCGCTCCTAGCATAGAAAAACGGAGGCCATGTAGATTTAGACGGCGAGGCTGGATGACTCCTTACCTTAAATACTTGGTTGTGGATCACTTCAGAGGAAGCCGAAAAGCCAAGCAGATCAAAAAGTGAGCTGGTTGGTACGGTAGTTGATGGCGAGTGTATCGCCGCGGATACTCAACTCCAGTATCTTATTATCTGTCTCTCAGGAAGCGAGACTACGCCTTTGCGAAGTTCACCTCGGGATCTGCGGATCACACGTAGGCGGGAAAAACCTTGCCTTCAAAATCATGCGGCGGGAGGCCTCTCGGCCCTCAATACAAAAAGGGCAGCTAGAATTTGTTAAGAAATCGAGGCTGCCGGCTTCATAGCAACCTCCATCACCGGCCCGTCAGTTGATTTAAAGACCCCTTGAGGCCAAGTGGCCTTTGCGCGATGGGGGCTCGACATTCTCGGCCCATTTCCCGTTGCGGAGACGACTGAAATTCATCATAGCGGGCATCGACTACTTCACTAAGTGGGTGTGCCCCGCTTGCAAGATTACAGAACACAATGCTATGGAGTTCCTTCATGAGCATTGTCGAGGCTCAGCGTCCCAGGTCGTGATGACCGACAAGCGGGACCGATTTTGAAAACGCTTCACGAAGTATTGCACCGGTACCAGAATCAAGCTGGTCGACACGATATACCCATACCCCAACGGACGGACGGGTGGAGTAACGAACGCCGTACGCTACTCGGGTCAAAAACTAAGTTGGAGGGGGCCAGGGGCTCTGGGCTGATGAGCTCCCGTCCGTCCCTGGTCTTATCGTACAACAGAAGGAACCAACGCGACGCCCTTGACCTATGCTACGGGGCCAGCGGTAACCTGTCAAATCGGGCTCCCAAGTCGGGGGTGGAGTCCTTGACCACGAGACCAACTCCCGAGAAAATCGGGGAGCACTTGGACTTGCTAGAGGAAGCCGCGCGCCGCTAGGAGTACGGACGTACCTTTTGAGGTTGCCCGATACTACAATAAAAAGGTAAAAGCCGGCAATTCGGCGTTGGGGACTTGGTCCTACGAGGCATCGAGGCCACGGGCAAGGTGGCGGCAGGAAACAAGCTCTCTCTGGCAGGAGGGACCTTTCCTCGTCTCGCCGTCTACCAGCGGAGCGTACAAGCTCCGAGAAAGCAGACCCGGAAAGTTGGTCCCACGACATGGAGCATAACCCACCTAAAGCTACTACCAATAGGGAACCCAGTGCGCCCTTACTCGAGCTGTGCATTCATTCGTATGCTTGTTTTTACTTTGGAAAAATGAGAGTTTACTTAGCATGTAAATTCTAGGGCCTATGGTGTGTTTACCTTGCGGGTATCCATCCAAACCTAGGCGCCCTAAGTCGGGAGGGTCTTCACCCTTAGTTAAACCCTAGTCATCTAGGTGGAAAGTGGCCTAAAATCTGGTCATCCGGGTGGCCCATAGTGGTCTTAAATCCTAGTCATCTAGGTGGCCCATGGCGATGCGAAACCACAGTCATCCGGGTGGCCCATGGCGGTCTTAAACCTTAGTCATCCAAGTGGCCGGAGCGGTGCGAAACCTCGGTCATCGGCGGCCCAATAAGCGGTCGTACTAAACCTTGGTCATCAGTGGCCCGTGGTCTAAAAACCTTAGGGGGCAAGAATGGGCGCGGCGACCTCTTTTCGGGGGCGACAACGTCGATCAGCGGTCGAAGGAGAAGCATTTCTTCTCAACATTGGCAGCCCAAGTCTTCACTTGAGCGGCACCACAGTGGTTCTCACAACCGCTGCTGACTTAAGGACCTCACTCCTTAAGCGGCCGGCCAAGCAAGTTAGCAGCCCCACGCCTGACCTTCTCAAGTGAAAGGGTAGCATGGATAAGCGATAGCTGGGAAGCACTCCTTCTCTAACACTAAGCGCCCAAGTTTTAGCGGCGATACCCTGGATTAGTTAATACAACCACCTTCTAAGCACAGGGGCTCGGCTCCTTAGGCCATCGAGCATAATGATCGTGACTAAGTTGGCCGCCTCATCAAAACCCATGCTTGACAAGCCTGAAAGCATTAAAAGGCAATGGATACAGTGAAAAAGGATTTCCATTTCATTAAATATTTTGCGGTGTACATGCTATCAGAAAACAATAATACAAGGCTACAAATCGGCGGACCACCACAGTTGTCTCGGGGCTCTCCCACAAATCTTCTTTGCATTGTGCTGCCAGTTTCTTTGATTGATGAACTCCAGGAAGTCGGGGCGATCAGCCGTGTGCGGCGCATGATGTTGAGCCCCTCAGACGGCCGTGCGTGTAGTCGCCCCTGACCTGAGAGGGTCATCAGAGGAGGCCAACTCGTTCTCTCACGGCGGCTCGTCTGCGAGGCGTTTATTGCTCGCTCTCGGGCGATCGTCCTCTTCCTTTAGGCAAGCGACTTCCGCCTTGACATGGCGTTCTCTGCCTCCCGCCCGCCCGCCGCGGCCTCGAGAGCAGCCGTCTGCTCCACGAAGCTCCCCCTCGAGGCGGCCCGGCAGCATCCGGCCAGGCTATCTCTCATCCTTCTCGGCTAGAGCCTCGTCCACGCTGCACCATTGCCTTAAAAGTGCGGCGACCTTCAACGGCTGCACAAACAACAGAAAGACGGAGTTAGAAACCTTGAAAGAGCAAAGTACGGAAATTAACCATCAAGAGCCATACCTCATAGAATTTCCTCGCGGGTCCCTTAGGCCTAGCTCAGCCTCCCAGACCGAGCTCGAGGTGGTGGAGGGACGGGAGCATCCTCTCGTGCGACACCGCTTCTTGCTTCCCTCTAGGATTCTTTCCAAGGATTCGTCATCTTCAACGGCGGCGGAGCTCCTCTCCTGAGTCTACGGAAGTGGCGAGCTCCTCTCTTGCAGCCTGCGGGCGGTGACGCGAGCTCCTCTCTTGCGGCCTCTAGAATAGCGCGGCAAGTTTCTTTCTCACAGCTGCCTTTGGGACAACAGCGGGTGAAGCAACTCGTGGCGGCGGCTCTATAATGTAAACGCGTGAACCTTGAGCACGTCGCGGCTAGCTCCTCTGCGGATCCCATCGGGCGGCACCGGAGTCGGCGTCCTTGTGAGGCTGCGCTAGGATGACTCCTCGGCATCCTCACCTACCCTATGGAACCTCTGTTCCCGAAAGTGCTACCCGGGACCACCACAAATCCCGGCAGCCACAAGGTCAATTTGTGAAGAGGAGGATGAGGGCGTGACAATCGCCCTGCGGCGGCCTCCTCCGAAGACAACAGGCGGATGAGGCGATTTCTTGAGTCATCAGCCCCATTTTGATTGGAGGGTGCGGCTTACGGACCGGGCGGCGGTCCCCATTTAACTTTTTGGGATTCTCGCGAGACCGAGAAAATCCCTCTGAATGCATCGGGGTTTAGCCGAATCGCCTTGATCGACCCGGGCGTAGCGCGTTCTCACTTGAGACGGCGTACCAGTGTATTCGGGACCTCACCCGATCCAGCGCGATGGGCCACTTGTCTCCCACCTTTACAAAAAGAACCGGTTTTCGGTTCTTAAAGGTCATGGATGGCCTTATTAATCTTATCCCCGTGCGAGGGCTGAGAGATCCTCCTCCCCCTGGGTTATCTTAAAGATGACCTTAGGCCGGACATCCTAAACTTGATTGAGCTTAGCGAAAATGCACAAAGTACAAATATACCTGATACATTGGCGTGAAGCTGGCAATAGGAACTTGGAGGGCAGCTATGATTGATTCAAGCTCCTCCGGCATCAGCGATCGAAGGCCGCTCCTCGGGTGAGCCTCGTAAGCGGTGGTGATAGCCTTAGGTGGGTGAGAGGCTATTTCATCTTGCTCCGGAACCCTCAGGCCATCTCCTTGGAATATTGAATTCAACGCACAAGGCCACGATGTCACTCTCCCTCAAGTGAGGATGAGAAGTCATAGCGGATGCCATGATTGGAAAAGGTTCTAGGGTTTCTTGAGGTTTTATCTGCGAAATGAAAATGAGGAAGGCGAAAGGCTTGGAAAGCGTAACCAATTTTGAACAAAGCGGAAGGAAAACTTAGGCGCCAAGCTTGCAAAGGGCGCGTGGGAGTACTGCCATGTCAACTCCTCATTCGATCGGTAAGCTGACAGGACTCTTGAAACCCCTCATTAATAGCTCATCAGGTACCCGTGTCACCACTCCCTTGACTTTGCCAAAGAGGCGGATCTCTGGCGTATTAATGGCCGGATCTCCTTCCAGCCAAAGGAGGACACGTGTCGCGTTACGCTTCTGATCCCGGGTAAAGGTGGCGGAGAAATCATTCCCGAATTGACGGGGCGGTCAACAGTGGAACTCCGGGAATTAGCGGGGAGCCGGTCAGTGGCTTCAGAACCGGAATTGGCCGGGGCCGGTCGGCAATTATAGTACTCAGGAATTGACCAAAGCGGTCAGCGATTCGGTCAAACCCTCCTTGAGCCTTTATAAGTTTCCATAATTCTCAAGGCAAGGAAAAACGTCCCATCATGAGACATCTTTGCAGGAAATCGACCACCGGCGCGGGGGGCTAGTGATGCGGTACACCCGATCTTGGGCTGGCCCAAAGAAAGGTCAGCGAAAGCCCATTAAAGGCGATCAGCGTTTCAGCCCGATAAGAGGATGGGCCAAGGCCCAGAGGCCGAGGGCCGGTCAGCGTCGGCGTTGGCCAGGCAGACCATCACTCCTGCCATGACAGGTCGGCCGGCGTTGGCCAGGTTTATTGGGCACTTGAGCTTGCAGCACTAATGGGCCTATTCCACTCTGAGCCCGCAGCCCTCAGTGTGCCGCCACTCTCTTGTACTCCCGGCGGCAGCTCAGGCGGCAATCAGCCCGAA